>CM053623.1:196669273-196684368 GCA_028646595.1 Phalanger gymnotis
CCGAGTTTCTTTTCTATAAAATAATACCTATAGTACCTACCTCACAGGGTTACCACAAAGTTTAAAGGGCTTATTAAAATAAAGTGCTTTGCAAATCTTACTGTTCAGTTAAAATGACAGTTAATGTTGCTATTTCAAAACTTAAATTCTACTGCAAAGGACACAAATGTGTCTTAGGCTAATTTTTTTTAATGGCATTTCTAGATGTGTTTGATGGTAAGTTTGAAGAATAATATTAATATTAATTTAGACATATTGATTACAAGGTTGATATAAGCATAAATACCAGATGTTCATTTATTTTAGATCCACATTTGTTGTATTATTTATTCATTCAATAAATAATACAGCCTCTAATCACTGCCTTCAGGACCTCTTGCTTTATGGGCTCACCTCTCCAGACCATGCAAACACCATTCATCTCTACACTTTGCTTTTGATTGCCAGCTATTACTTCACCCCTTCAGTAAATCTTTAAAATAGTCCCAATCATACAATTTTAGTGATGACTTCATTCTCTTAAGTAATTGAAATAATTAATTAAGACAATAAACCAACTGGTAATTTTTCTTGGCAGCCAAGAAGTGTGAGTGGTGGCTAAATCTGTCTCTTGAAGAACATTTTAATTGACCTAAAATTGTCAACCTGCAATTTATTATCTAAAGAAACCTGGAAAAAAACACACAAAGTGATTATTAAAATGAAGTAAGAAATTTAGTCTTTCTCATTTTCCTTTAAACAGTGAAAGGCCTCCTGCTTATATAAGTACTTTTTGAGATCTTTCTACATGATAATCTTTCATGACTAGAAACTCAGCCTGGCATAGTAGATAAAACACTAGGCTTAGAGTTAGGAAAACCTGGGTTCAAACCCTGATTTAGCTACTAGCTGTTTGATCCTGGGAAAGCCATTTAACCTCACCATGCCTCTGTTTCCTCATCTGTAAAATGAGGAGGAGGAAGTTGTACTCTTTGATTTCTAACGTACCTTCCAGCTCTAAATCTGCAATCCCCAAGAGAAGAGAATTCTGTTGTGGAAAGTGGGAAAAAGAAACTTCTTCTGGGCTAGAAGAAATGTAAACCATCTCATTTTTTTGTTTCTCATTTTCCTCATCTATAAAATCAAGAGGTTGGACTGAAGTATTTTAAGATTCTTTCTAGCTTTTAAATGCTCTAACTCTTGACTCATGTTCCAGTTTGGTATACAGAATCATCAGGTTAAAGTGAGAATTCTGCCAGCCGCTCATATAAGATACCATGAGGATTATAACAGTACTAACCTCTCAGGATTGTTTTAAGGATCAAATGAGATAGTATTTGTTAAAAAACACTTAGCATAGTCCCTGATCCATAGTAGTCATTATATATATGCTTCTTCTCTTCCCCCTTTCCTTCCCCTGGATTAACATCGAATCCTCAATCATTCTCCAAGCCACCTCCTCTCATGGGTTACCCTCAATAGGGGGGAAAGGTTCCAACTTCCTCATAAGTAAAAGCATGTTGGAGTGCAGAGCCTTCCTTGCCCCAGATCATTATAATGCTCTGACTTCTAGGAGAAATAAGACATTATTAGGAATGAGTGTGGGAAGAAGAGATGATGCTACTGTAATTCAAATCGAAATGAATTTTGACTAAGAATTGAGGGCACTATGGAATTTATGGAGGTTAGCATCAAATTGGGTAAACAAAGTATAGATATCCCAAAAGTTAAATAAATAACTACATGAGAGGTAAATAATAGCATAAGTGTCAAAATATAGTGACTCATTCAAATTACTAAATGAGAGATGATAATTACTTTTTAATCTTATTGTTATCATTATCTTTTATATTACCTTAATTTCTAATCACTTCCTTCGTTACCCATATAACAGTGAATACAAGAGAAAAAGAGTAGAAAAAAGCCAACCAACTGATCAGTTGGATCTAATAGTGCATGAGACATTCTATACCCATAGTCCTTCACTTCTGCCAAGAGGATAGGAAGGTATGATTTCTCAGCTCCTTTCCTGGGTTAAACTTGGTTACCACAATTGTACAGTTCTGTTTTTCTATTCTTTCTGCTTACCCTGATGTAGTTATTGTATATGTTGTTCTCCCGGTTCTGAATAGTTCATATTTGCAAGGCACTTCAAGGTTTAAAAAACTATTTCCTCGTTACACCTATGTGAGGTTGGTAGGACAATAGACAATAAGTGGTATGAGTTTATCAGAAGGGGACATCGCAGTGGACAGAAGGGGCCTGGGTAGGCTTTCCAGAGGAGCTAAGCCTTGAAGGATCAATTGGAATTAGATCAAGAAGAGAAGGAATAGATTTCAGGCAAAGGAAATGGTGTCAGTGGGACAGAAGGCAGGGAAAAAAAGCAAGTGATATTAGGTGTTACACTCTATAGAGTGTTGGCTTGGATTCGGAAACACCTGAATTTGAATCATGCCTCATTTTTGACACTGTGTGATCCTAGACAAGTCTCTTAACTTGTGTCCCCTCTGTTGCCCTTCCCCCCAATAAATAGGGATAATAATAGCATCTACCTGTCAGGGTTGTTGTGAGGATTAAATGAGATATTTATAAAGCACATGGTATAATACTGGCACATAGTAGGCTCTATGTAAATGCTTATTCCCTTCCCTTCTCCTTTCCTCCTATCTTTAGTTTTCTCATCTGTAAAATGAGAGTAATAGCAGTACCTATATATCCTAGGGTTGTTATAAAAATCCAATGAGATATGTGTAAAGTGCTTTGCAAACCCTTAAAAGTATGACCAATATTCCAATCTTAAAATTTTTAAAGACAAAATTAAAGTAGGAGGTGAGGTTATGAAGTAGGGCTGCTCACTATTACAATTTGAATGAAGACTGTCTCTGTCACTTTCTGTCTGTTTCTCTCTTTTTGTGTCTGTCTATCTGTCTGTCTGTCTCTCTCTCAGCTCTAGTTTTAAAATGATGAAACTTGATCAATTTTTCCTATCCATTTCAGTGTTCACATTTGGTGGTAAAGGCTCTCCAAGTGAGATTATGTGGTAACTCAATATCTGCATGAGGGAAGGGAAAAGAAGGAAACCCATTCAAAAGTCTTACATAAAATTCAGTAAAAGATATTTGGTACAGAAGACCAAGGTCTCAGGAGACAGGAAGGGCTCCTGCAATCTTCCAAATCTATGTTCACATTGGGTTGGCAGCATGGCAGCTCCCAAGGTGACTTCCCAGGTTTCTCCTTCTGTACAGGAAAAATCCTACTTCTGCTTTGTGTTTGAAATGCTGACTCCTTCTGCATTCTAAGACAGTGATGGGTGGGCATGAAATTGTTTCTTAACTCTGTTTCCTAGAGCTTTGAGTACTATACTTGGTAGAGGGAGATTTGAATCATGTTCTTTGTATGTTCTCCCAGATATGTTAATACAGGCACTGTAGAGGATTTTATTTATTATATTAAATACCATGGGACTTTTTCAGCCCAGGTGGGCATTTCTATATGAAGTTATAACTGGGGACACTGAGAAGAGATGTCTGTGAGTGAATTTAAGGGAGAAAGCAAAAGGAAGTGAGAATCAATTCAAATGACATAATTATATAGGGTAGTTACTAATTAATAGGGGCACGAATCTTTGCCTGTGAATTCTGTCTCTAAAATTACCCTGTCAAGGCCTGGAGGAAGGTCTTGGGTGGTTCTTGCCATGCAGATCAAAGGCTCTGATGGAGGTGATAATAGTTTCTTTTTCCCTTGGGATTCTTCATATGAATGCTAAACTCAGTTCTTATAGGAGAGAGGGCAATGAATTTCCAGTTCCTAATGTTGCAGGGAAAGATCTCATCATAAATGTACCAATGTGAGGAACTGTGATGAGATGAGAGAGATCGATGATGAGAGATTACAAATGATGTCTCAAAGTGAAGTTTAGAGTGCCAAAAAGAATTAAAGCAGTTATCCTGCATAAGACAACTTGGGAGGATACTAGGAAAGCTCGGACCTCCCAGGTGGTGGTCTGGCCCAGCAAAGTGCACGCTGAATCAACAAACAGTGAGCCCTGGGGGCAGCTGTGTGTAGGTCAGGCTGCTCTGGGAAAGCTTGTGTGGCCCTCAGTTGGCACTGGATGAAGGGCGCAGGTACACTCACCAGAACCTCAGGCACCTGCGTGGTCCCAGGCTGTGGCTAGTGGTGAGGAGGATCAAGCTCATGTCTGAGGGTGGTCACAGAAAGACCTGGTCACAGACCAGGCTTGGGCCTTGCTGTCTGTGGGTGCTGGGAGGACAGCAGAGATCCTGGTTTTGGTTCTAGGGAAGAGGGGAGAAGGTGACACTTGAGCTGCTTGAGGAACCACAGGGAGCAAGAATGTTGGCAGCAGCGCTGGGGGTCCTGAGAGGAATACCTGAGGCATGAGGCCAAAGAGCAGTGACCATGCCTGGTCTTGGATTCTAGAACATTGGAGAAACCAAAATGTCAAAAGCCTTTAGATAGAAATCAGAAAAAAAAAAAAAAACAGCACAAAAAACCAAAAACCTAAGACATCCCCCATGCCTCAGGAGAAGAGCCCTGCCCTAACATAAAGTTAATATCCAAAAAAAAATAAGCCATTAAAAATGAATAAAAAAAAAAACCAGAGAAAGAACATGACCGTACATAGCTACTATGGTGATGAAGGAGATCAGGGTTCATATTCAGAAGAAGACAACGAAGTCAAAACAGCTACTTGTAAAGCTTCAAAGGAAAATGTAAAATTGTCATAAGCCCAAAAAGAATTTTTGGAAGAGCTTAAGACTTTAAAAATCAAATAAGAGAAGTTGAGGAAAAATCGGGGGAAAAATAAGAGTAAGGCAAGAAAATCAAGAAAATTGTGAAAAGAAAATCAATGTATTGGAAAAACAGATCCAAACTTACAGAAGAAAATAACTCCTTAAAAATTAGAATTGGGCAAGAGGAAGCGAATGACTTTATAAGATATCAAGAAATAATAAAACAAAATCAAAAGAATGCAAAAATAGAAGAGAATCTGAAAAATCTCATTAGAAAAACAACTGAGCTGAAAAACAGATCAAGGAGAGATAATATAAGAATTGTTAGATTTCCTGAAAGTTATGATTTAAAAAAAAAGTATATTGACACTATACAACAAGAAATTATTAAGGAGAATTGCCCTTGAAGTTCTCCTAGAACTAGAGGGAAAAATAGAAATTAAAGAAATCCACCAGTCACCACCTGAAAGGAATCTCAAAATGGAAGCTCACAGGAATATTTTAGCTAAGTTTCAGAGATCCCAAGGTAAAGAGAAAATGGTACAGGCAACTAGAAAAAAATTTAAATATTGTTGAGCTACAGTCAGGATGACACAAGATTTAGCACCTTTTACCAAAGGGTATGGAATATGATTCTGAAGAGCAAAGGAGCTGGGTTTGCAACCGAGAATAACCTACCTAGCAAAATTGAGTAAGCTTACAAGGGGAAAAATGGATATCTAAAGAATTAAAGGGCTTTCAGGCATTCTTGAGGAAAAGAGCAGAGCTGAACAGAAAATTTGACTTACAAGAATCAAGAGAAACATAAGAAGGTAATGAGGTTAAACTGTTTACTTCTTATATGGGAAAATGCTACTTGTAACTCTTAAGAATGTTATCATTAGTAGGGTAGTTGAAAGAGCATACATAGGTAGAAAGTTTGGGGTTGAATTGATTATGATTATGATTCTGAAAAATAGAATTGGATACATAGAGGTAAAATGGGGCAAATTATCTTATACAAAAAAGGTAGGAATAGAAGAACTTATATTGAAAGGAGAAGGTGATGGAAGGTAGGTAGTGTGGGAGCCATGTTTTCATCAGAACTGGGTTAAAGAAGGAATAACCTATGCATCTAGTAGATTATAAAAATCTTCTTAATTTGCAGAGAATTAGGAGGGCAAGGAAATGGAATGAGGGAAGGACTTTTAGAAGGGTGTGCTGATTAGGGAGGCAAAAATTACAGAGAAAGAATTACAGACCAATTTCACTAATGAATATGGATGCAAAAATTCCAAATAAAATACTAGCTAGAAGACTACAGCAATATGTCACAAAGATTATACATTATGACCAAGTGGGATTTATACCAAGAATGCATGAGTGGTTCAGTATAAGGAAAAGTATTAACATAATTGATTATATCAAAGCAACAAAAATCGTGTGATTATATCAATAGAGGTAGAAAAAGCTTTTGACAAAATACAACACTCATTCCTACTAAAAACACTTGAAAGCATAAGTATAAATGAATTTTCCCTTAAATTAATAAGAAGCATCTAGCTAAAACCACTTGCAAGCATTTATCTATAATAGGGATAAGCTAGCGGCTTTCCCAATAAGATCAAGAGTGAAACAAAGATGCCTATTGTCACCAACATTATTCAATATTGTATTAGAAATGCTAGAAATAGCGAGAAGAAAAATGACATTGAAGGAACCAGAGTGGGCAATGAGGAAACAAAACTATCTCTTTTGGTAGATAACAGAAAATACTAGAGATACAACTAAAAAATTAGTTAAAACAATTAGCTTTAACAATGTAGTAGGATATAAAATAAGCCCAAATAAATCATCAGCATTTCTGTATATCACCAATAAAGCTCTGCAAGAGGAGATAGTAAGAGATATTTCATTTAAAATAACCATAGACAATATAAAATACCTGGGAGTATACTTGCCAAGACAAACCCAGGAACTATATCAACATAATTATAAAACACTTTTTATACAAATAAATCAGATTAAAATAATTGGAGAAATGTTAATTGTTCATGGGTGGGCTGAGTCAATATAATAATGACAATTTTGCCTAAACTCATCTACTTATTCAGTGCCATCCCAATTAAACTACCAAAAATTATTTTATTGAACTAGAAAAAATAATAACATAATTCATTTTGAAGAACAAAAAGTCAAGAATATGAAGGAATTAATGAAAAGATGTAAAAGAAGGAGGTCTAGCAGTACCAGATCTTAAACTATATTATAAGGCTGTAACTACCAAAACTATCTGGTACTGGCTAAGAAATAGAAGAGTTGATTAGTGGAATAGAGTAGGTATATAGTACACAGTAGTAAATGATATAGTAACCTTGTGTTTGATAAATATAAAGACTTAAGCTTGTGGGATAAGAAGTCTTTATTTTGCAAAAACTGTTGGGAAAACTGGAAAGCAGTCTGGAATAAACTAGGTATAGATCAATATCTTGCACCATTTACCACAATAAGGTCAAAATGGATATGTGACCTAGACATAAAGGGAGATATTGTAAGTAAATTAGAAGAACATGGAATATATTACCTATCAGATTTATGGATATGAGAAGAATTTATGAATAACTTATGTAATATTTATACACATTACATATGCAATTTATATATGATATTAATTATGTTATAAATACAATATATTTATAATAGATAAATGTATATTTTATCTGTAATATGCTTATTCATATAATTTATGATTTAAATAAATTATTACATATATAATTTATAATTTTCACATTACATATATAATTTATAATTATTTATTATATTTATATTTATTATATTGTATATAATAAATAAATATCATAAACATATAAATGTGTTTATTCATACATTACTGTAATATTGTATAGCAATGTATAAACTGGGGGAGGGGCTCATGTATATATTTGCTAGAAAACATTATCGATCCATTTTCATTCTCCAGAAAAAATATGATACATAGTTAGACAGTGGTAAGAAGTAAGCATATCCTTGTAGACATTGTAAGAAGTGTTAAACTACAAACTAGATTTTATTAGAGAATCAGTGGGACCCTTCAGATCATCTGCTGAGTATAAAAAAGGAATGTATTTAATTAGAAAATTGAGGGGAAAGTTTGGAATAACTATTATAGAAAGAATGCTTTGAAATCATCAAAAGGCAAATAAAAGAGCCCAATAACCCAAAAGACCTACATTGTTGCAACAGTAGCTCCCCAGAAAGTTGGTCCTGAGTTTTTAGTTGGCTAATCCAAATATCAACTGAACATGTCAAATTTCTTCTTCCAAGGTTGAAGATATCTCAAAATGGACTGATGGAAATGTTGTAATTATCCCAGTTTTGGGGCAAATTTAATACCACTGGTTTTGGAGTTATAAAGCCATGTTCAGATCTCAGCTGATACTTACAAGTTGTGTGATCTTGGGTAAGTCATTTAACCTCTCTGAGACTCAGTTTCTTCTTCTATAAAATAGAGAAGATATTTGTATTACCTACTTCACAAGGACAGAGGACAGTGCCTTGTTAATCTAAGTGATTATAGAAATGAGAGCTGTTATTCTTAGCCTCATGGGTTCATGGAGCAATAGCTGGAAGGGACATCAGAAACCACCTAGTCTATGTATTCTCTAGAAAATAATATCAGTTCATTTGAATTCTCAAAAAAAGAAAAGAAAAAGAAAAAGGATGAAACTTCCAGTTAGATAATTGCCAAGAAGTAAGCATAACCTTGTAGACATCACAAGAAGGGTCAGAGAAACCACAAACCAGACGCTGTGATATGAATCAGCAGGCCCTTCAGCAGGTCATCTATTGAGACTAAGGTGGGGTGGGAGGAGAGTGTTTAATTAGAGGGTTGATGAATAAGTTGGAATAGTTATTATTATAAGTGGCACAGTGGTTAGAGTGCTGGACCTGGAGTTATGAAGACTTGAGTTCAAATTTAGCCTCAGATACTTCCTAGCTGTGTGACCCTGGGCAACTCACCTCACCCCTGTCTGTCACAATTGTAAAATGCATTGCAAAACATAAAACAACATGTAAATTGCCAGCTATTATTTTCATCATCCTTATCACTATACAGAAAACCTTGAGGTTTGGATGTTAAATGACTTGCAAAAAGCCACAACTGTCCAAGGCAGATTTTGAACCCAGGTCTTCTGACCCCAGAGGCAGTGCACCGTGCTAGCTGGATAATGGTCAAATTTTGACTAAGCTTGGTGCTCTGTGGCTCTAGCCCAGTAGGCTCATGTAAATGTCTACTGATTATTGTGGCACCATGGACAGGGCTCCGGATCTGGAGTCAGAAAGACCTGAGTTCAACCCCCTGACTCAGACAGTTATTAGCTATGTGACCCTGGGCAAGTTGCTTAACCTGTTTCCTCAGTTGTAAAATGGGAATCATCAACAAAACCTGCCTCATAAAGTTACTGTGAGAACCAATGAGATTTGTTAAAAGTTGTTTAGCACAGTGCCCGGTGCATACATAGTATGCACTTAAATAAATGCTTCCCTGTACTACTCTCATTTTACATATGTATAAAGTGAGATCCCTGGAGGCTGTGATTTCTTCAAGAATCACACAAGTATGGAGTGCCAGAGACATGGTTTGAACCCATGCTCTCTGACCTCAGATCCATGTCTTTCCACTGTTCCACACTGACTCCCCAAGTGAGCAAAAGGGACTTTTAGAGACCATTTCACCCAACCTTGTTTTACAGATGAGTAAATTGAGGCCCCAAGAAGGAAAGTCATTTGCCCAAAGTCACATGCCTAGTTAGCACCAGAGCTGGGGTTCAAACCCAGTTCTGCTGACTGCAAGTGTTCCTTCCATTATATCTCATTTACATCTCCCAGCTAGGGTGCAAATAAGATACTCTTCTATGCTTTACCTGAAATCTTACCTAATATTATTTAAAATTACCTGAAATAAATCTGTTGAGTTCCCCCCCTTTTTCTGTAGGAATAAAAACAAAATGTAAAAATCCTGGCTATTTCTGAAACAAATCTAGTATGAGAAGATTAAAAAGTTGGTCCATTTTGCTATAACAGCTTGATTTTCAAGAGCCCTTTGAAATTCTGTGTAGAGAAAGGACTTGCTGCTAAGATGCTCAAGGCTGCCAGCACCCGAGAGCAGGATGATGCCTTACCTGCTGGGCTTCTCAATCTTGGGAGAACAGCATCTCCTTATTACTCCCACTGTCTATTCCCACACCCACTTCCATTTTAACAGTAAGACATCTCCAGGAGAAAGCGAAGGCATTCTGTGCATAAATATGTAAGAATTACAGAAAGAAAAATGAAGTAACTTTATATTTCTTGGTTGGGAAGTCAGACAAAGTTTGAAATCTGTTTTTATGCCTACAGAAATAATATTCCTGTTAAGTGACATATACCTATTGAACAGAATGTGATGTTGACATAAAGAAATCTTAGAACACTGAACTGAGCATCAGATATTTTCTGTTCAGCTTTTGATGTAGTCGTTAAAGGGATCTATCTCATTAAAATACATTCCAGTCTCATGGTTGAATTAACTTTCACAAAGCATGCTGTAGTTACTTGAAGGTTGTAATTCAAAATGAGTTGGTTTAAAATTATTGCTCCAACAGTTTCTTGATTTTTTTTTATTTTGCTGTTTCCTTTTGCTTTCAGGCAGCTAAGTGGTGCGATGGCTAAAGTGCCAGGGCTGGAGTCAGGAAGACTCACTTTCCTGAGTTCAAATCTGGCCTCAACTGCTTTCATATACAAATGATAGAATATAGGACTGTTTGTTAGCTGAGAGAATTTCTACCTTTTATTTAAATGGTTTAATGTAATAATAGCTAATATTTATATGTAATTTTAAGGTTTGTAAAGGCTTTATGGGAGCAGCTAGGTGGTGCAGTGGCTAGAGTGCCAGGGTGTAAGTCAGAAAGACTTTGTGAGTTCAAATCTGGCCTCTGACACCAGCTGTGTGACCCTGGGCAAGTCACTTGACCCTGTTTGCCTCAGTTTCCTCATCTGTAAAATGAGCTGGAGAAGAAAATGGCAAACCACTCAAGTATCTGACAAAAATAACCCAAATGGGGTTGCAAAGAGTCAGACAAGACTGAACAACAACAAAGCATTTTGTGTAGTTTATCTCAGTTAATCCTCACAACTCTGTGTGGAAGGTACTATTAGTATTCATATTTTATGGAGAAGGAAACAGGTTTACACTGGTTTAAGTGACTTTCCCAGGGTCACATACCTAGGCAAGATCTGAACTGGTCATTCTGACTTCAAATCCAGCAATCTATCCACAAAAACCCCTTAGCTGCCCAACAGTACAAAGATTTCTGGATTTGGAGCTGGAGAACCTGGGTTCAAATCCCAGCTCTGCTATTTATCAACTGTGTGAACTTGGGCAAGTAACGTGCATATCCAGGCTTCAGTTTTCTTATTTGGAAAATGAGGGCGTTGGACTAGTTGGCTGCTAAGAATCCTTCCAGCTCTAAATCAATGTTTCTATCCTAAAGTGTTGATATAGGTACAGGGAGCTTAAGTGATTTGTCTTGGATGACACTATTGAGGCAAGATTCGAAACTAGGTCTTCCTTACTCCAAACCCAGCTCTTTTTCCACTTACACTACCTGAAATCAACAAGCCTACAAGGAGAGGATATCATGGGGAGTCTGCACGAACTGTGTTCACTGCTAGTTTCTGCCTGGAGATAAACTGTAATGGTAATTCACATATATAATTCGTGTATATCCCAGGTGGAACACTTTCAAAAGAAATTGGTGTGAAGCTCTACCTCATTCCAGAATTATTAGGTTTGTTCCCCGAGAGGGGCAAGGGACAAGGAACTTGGTCTTCTTCCTTCAGCTCAGTTGTTATAGACACAGGTTATTAACACAGATGATGAAGGGGTTAATGTATTAATGAAGTGTTAACACCCTGTTTTCTCTTTAGGAAGTGTGAACGCTTCCCTCTGACTGAATCCCCAAGGCATTGATCCCACCCTGTGACAAGTGGCCGCTGCCCTGGATGGTTTTAAATGGCTAAGACTACCAGCAGTTTCTATGGAGGAGAGAAACTTACAGGGGAAAAGGATAAAAGGGTGTCATACCTTGTTAATGCATCGGGTTTTTTTTTTTAAACATATTACCACCTCATCATCTGTGATTACATGCAGGCGAGAGGAGGGCAAATCTCCCTTATAGAGGTAAATAAATGGATCTCACAAAACAATGCCTTGCACATAGTAGGAACTCAACACACAGCTAGTGAATAAATGAGAGTTCAGCTAATGTTTGTTCATTTCCTGCTAGATACCACATAAGGTGTCCCAAAGTCTTAGTGAAGTTTTAACACCTTGAATTTGAAATGACTTCTTTGACTTCCTCTCAGATAAGGCTAGAAAAGATACTTATGCAGCTATTTCCTGTATGTCCAGGTAAAAATATGAAAGCAGTTTTTTTTTCTTTTTCAGTTCAAAATGTTTTAAACGTTTGGAAATTTCACAGAAGGCTCTAATGAGATTGCGCATTTATGAGGGTAGAGCTATTTCCAATTCAGTCAGGTTTTGACATCAACTACGGGAAATCTGAAAGGGTCAATTCATTTTATGTCTGTCTGTTATCACAGTCTTTTTTTTTAAACATAAATTTTTAATGAAAACAACATTGGACATTAATAAACCACTTGAATTTGTTTAATAGTCATTTATACTGAAAATTAATTTCAATGAGTAAAAGATCATAACTCAAAAAAGTTTTCCATATGTATTATGGGGCAACTAGGTGGTACAGTGGATAGAACCCTGGGCCTGGAGTCAAGAAGACTGAGTTCAAATTCGGCCTCAGACACTTACCAGCTATGTGATGCTGGGAAAGTCACTTAACAATGTCTGCCTCAGTTTCCTCATCTGTCAAATGAGCTGGAGAAGGAAATGGCAAACCACTCAAGTATCTTTGCCAAGTGAACCCCAAATGGGGTCATGAAGAGTCAGACATGACTGAAATGGCTGTATAACAACAAAAAAGTTCATCAACTCCTGAAAATGAATATCTTCTACTTTGATTTTGTCATTTTTTTTCAAGGAGAATGGAGCATTTTGAAACAAATCCATTTACTTTCATAGAATTAAGCATAAAAGTAAGCATTTTTCTAAGTTCCTCAGTCTACCAGTACACAAAAAACCAAGTACATTTCACTCAGGTTAAATCCATAAATTCTCATATTTTGTTGCATTGATTCTGTTCAGCTCTCAGTTAAGTTAATGTGTTCTTTGGGGATGTGACCCTGAAAGGTTAAGCTCCAAGAGCAAGTTAAAATGGGTCACTGCAAATGTTGCATGATTAATTTTGAAATGTGTCTGGCTGTTAACATTTTGAAGTCTGGCAGTATTTTCTGCTTGAAGTGAAATCTCTAGGAGCTTTGGCAGCCGGTGAGAGGTGGACCCCAAACCCAGGTCTTCCTGACTATGAGGCCTGCTCTCTATCTACTGAGCCGTGCTGCCTCTATGGCTTCTTTTATGTTGATTTATCATGTTACTGATCAGTAGTACCTGTGGTACTTCCATGGACTATGTATAGGAGTTTCTCTCTTAAATCAAGCATATGAATTCCAGCGACAAGTTTCATTGTTAGAAATTTCATTACTAGAGGCTGAAACTATACAGGGCAACAAAGAGGCAGGATGATACTGTTGTTCAGTCATATTAGACTCTTTGTGACCCCATTTGGGGTTCTCTTGGCAAAGACACTGAAGTGTTTTGCCATTTCCTTCTCCAGCTCATTTTTCAGATGAGAAAATTGAGGCAAACCAGGTGAAGTGACTTGTCCAGGGTCACACAGCTAGTAAATGTCTGAGGCCAGACTTGAACTCAGGAAAATGAGTCTTCCTGATTTCAGGCCTAGCTGAATGATATAGTATAGTAGAAAGGGGAGGAGTAGTTTCCAATTCAATCTCTGCTACTTACAAGCTATGTGAACTCAGGAAAACCACTTACCAGAATCAGAATCTCACCCAAAAAGTGTAAGATGGGAAGCTTGGTTAGATAGGTAGCAGTTTACTAAAAGATTTTTTTTTTGTAAACTGCAAATTTAATATGGTTCAACCATGTGACATGGCAGCTCAAAAAAATGCCACCTTAGGGTGCATTGAAAAGCATAGCTTCCAGCAACAAATTGGTGCGCACTTGGCTTTCAAGGACTGGAAATCTGTATTAATGTAAATTTCTGACAATGAAGTATGTTGTTAGGATACATCTTCTTCATTAAGAGAGAAACTGCTTAATCTCCCTCAGTTATAAAGTATAATGGGGCATGTGCAGAGCTGCCCTGCCTGCCTCTGGCTGGCTGCAAGTGCTAGCTCAGCAATTAAAGCAGTTATGCAATCTCTGAGTGTTTCTGGCTGGCTTTATATGACTCAGTGTTGAAGGATTCAGGCTATTTGGGGGCGATCAAGCAATCTCCTTACAGGTTACTGAGCAGGAAGTGTCCATGTCTCAGTGGATCTTTAAACAGGGAATGATTACCATCACTTAGGAAAGGGCTAAACAAAAAATGACATAGGAATGTGATGGAATACTATCATGCCATAAGAAATGCTTGAAAGGATGATTTCAGAGAAACCTGGGAAGAATTGTATGTTGCACTGATGCAGAGTGAAATGAGTAGGACTAGAGGTTGAAACTACACAGGGCAACAGAGAAGTAGGATGGTATTGTTGTTCAGTCATATCGAGCTCTTTGTGACCCCATTTGGGGTTCTCTTGGCAAAGATGCTGAAGTGTTTTGCCATTTCCTTTTCCAGCTCATTTTTCAGATGAGGAAACTGAGGCAAACCAAGTGACTTGTTCAGGGTAACAGAGCTAGTAAATGTCCCATTTATACAATAGCACCATTATAAAACAAACAACTTTGAAAGATGACTGGAGAAACTCGTTTTCAGGTATGATTTCTGAGGATTGCTGATGAAAAATGCTACTCAACACCTGAATTCAATAGTCAGAATGAAACATACATTTTTGGATATGGCCAGTGTGGGAATTTGTTTTGCTTGACTCTATATTTGTTACAAGAGGGGTTTTTTTCTTCCTCGGCTGGGGAAAAAGGAATACTTGTTACAAGAGGTTTTTTCTTTTCTTCCTTTCTCAGCTGGGAAGAAAAGAAAAATTGTGTTTGTTAATTGAAAAAATAATTTAAGGGAATAGCTTCATTCCTCAATCACTTTCTTTTGCCCTTTAAGTGTCGTGATACAAGTTTGAAATTTCTTTGGAGGAGTAGGAGACAGCTGGTCCTTTTCTACCCTGATAGGATGTTGTCTCTTCCTACAAGTTATATAGAGGAGGAAGATTAAGGCTAGCTTAAGGCTGGACCAATGG
>CM053623.1:196684868-196721909 GCA_028646595.1 Phalanger gymnotis
TCATTCTCATTTCTCTTCCCAATTTTTCTTCTACTTCTCTAACTTGCTTTTCCAAATCCTTTTTGAGCTCTTCCATGGCCTGAGACCAGTTCATATTTTTCTTGGAGGCTTTTGATGTAGGCTCTTTGACTTTGTGGACTTCTTCTGATTGTATGTTTTGGTCTTCTTTGTCACCAAAGAAAGATTCCAACCAACTTACTTGACCCTTGAGTTTTTCATGGGAGTATGACTGCTTATAGAGTAAAAAGTACTTTGTCCCAAGCTTGAGAGGCTGCGCTGTTGTTTTCAGAGCTACACAGCAAGCTCCGCCACACCTGCGCTACTCCTTCCCCAAGAACCGACAACCTGAACCAGATTCAGATCTAAGCTGTCTCTGCACTCCAGCTCAGATCTGCCACTTAATTCCTCCCACCAGGTGGGCCTGGGGCTGGAAGCAACTGCAGCTGTAGTTCTGTAGCTGCACTACCCCTGCTGCTCCCAGGGCAGTGTCCAAACCACGAACTCCTTTCACTGTGCCCCTGTAAATTTTCCCACTAACCTTCTCTGTTGTCTTTGGTGTTTGTGTGTTGAGAAGTCTGGTAACTGCCACAGCTCACTAATTCAGGGTGCTAGGGCCTGTTCTGCCCAGCTTCCAGTCTGGTTGGTCTACATGGCCCACAATAGGCTGTGCTCCACTCTGCTCCCAGATCCCTATGCTAGACCTTACCCCATGCCATCCAGGCTGTCCTGGGCTGGAGACCTGTTTCCCTCTGCTGTTTTGTGGGTTCTGCAGTTCTAGAATTTGTTCAGGGCCATTTCCGTATGTGTTTGGAGGGACCTGGGTGGAAGCTCACACAAGTGCCTGCTCTACAGTTGCCAACATGGCTGAACCCAGCTAGATATGGATTTTCTTCAGTATAAGGAAATCCCTGGAGAGAAGCTCCCTTTACCAACACACATTGGGAACCATTCTGCAACTCAGTCTTAGAGAGCTGCCTGTTACAGTAAGAAGTACAGGGCAGATATATTTTCTTTTCTTAATGTGGTCAATATTAAGAAGGAAGTTTGTGATAGGTTTTAGGTTACAAATAAAATTTAACACTATAGTCACTTTTTTTTTTCCTATAAACATAGCATCTACTGGGCCTCTTAGATAAATATGACCCTGATGTGAGGTTTGGAAAATCCCTTCACCTCCTTGTGCCTCAGTTTACTCATTTTTGAATGAGGGAGATGGACTAGTTGATTTCTAAGATCACTCCAAGCTCTAAATCTTAAGAGCTTTTAATACGAAGTTTTCTGCCAGGGCTGGTTTCTAGACTTTCTAGGACCCTAGAGAAGAAAGGAGGTGTCTGATTGTTTGTTTTTTCTTTTTCTAGAAGAAATTATACTGCAATTATAGATAGTTTTGGTTTGTACTTTTGACTAACATCTCTTAAATTCATATGAGACAACATACAAGAACTGAGGTTTATTGGTAGAAAATAGCTTTTGCATTAAATTTTCCCTTGGGCTTGCCACTTGTCAACGGCTGGAAGGGGAGTGAAATAGGCCTTATCAAGAAAGAAACACCTTGCTCGTTCTGTACCATTTTCTGAATAGTAAAGGGCTGCTCTAATGGATTCTGAAAGGCCATTTTGTCTAGATTCAGTAAAGTTGCCATATGTAGGCTTTCGGATAGGATTACAAAAAGAGAGGTCTATCTCAAGATTTACCCAAATAAACATCTAGTAACATTCCTTCCCCTCCCTCCCCCACCTTCTTCAAAAAATAAGGCAGCAGTTAAAGGGTTTGAAAACTTAACAATCCTCCAGGATTTGACATTTTCCCCCTTTTGTTCCCTGTAGAATTAAATTATCTGTTGTTTCGAAGCAGTCCCGGAACAGTTTAACTCAATTTCTGTAAGCAAATGACCTTTGATTTCCCTATGAGTCAGAAAGAAGCTCAGAACAATTTGAAAACACATCAATATGCTTCTATGGTAAATAACAATAAATTTAATAAAATTTATTTTCTGAAAATATATTGTGCCTATTTCTGCCTTTAGAAATGTCTATAATTTGGTTAATAGAGAACCTTTAAAGAAGAAAGCTTGTAAGTCTTGGTCATTCATCACTGCTTTACCAAAGTGCATGATTCCTAATGATTTATTACCAATTGTTGTTAGACCAAAATGAGTTCCTGTAGAAAATGAATAAAATTACATGGGAAATTGTTATGCTAAGGAAATTAGATAAATTATTCCCAGTGTATGGTTTTATCCAAGTAAATAATCCCACCAAACAGTATAATCAGTAATGGAACTAGTTACTCTCCCAACATGTGGTAGTACATTTCATTTCAAATCTAAGGAAAATTACAAACCTTTAGCCATAGAAAAACAACATTATATTTCTCTACACAAATAGATATCTCATTATCAATTCAGCATTTATCGTCTATCACATAGAGTAGACCATTTTCCAAAAACGTCCTCTGTGATACTACAAAATAGATGGATTTGGTTCAATAAAATTAAAGTTATTGAACAACAAAAAGAAATAAACGAATCCAAAATAAAAAGGAAAGAAGTGGACAGGAGGGGGGAAGGGAGTAATTTCTGCTAAAAATCTCATGTCAAAAATCTGTATAGGATTGATAGGAATTCCCCCAGTTGATAAGTGCTCAAAGAATACAAACAAGTGATTCTCAAAAAAGGAAATGTACATTATCAGTAAAAAAAAAAAAAGATTCAGTCTAATAATCATACAAATAAAGAGTAAAACAATCTGAAGTACCACATTATACCCAATAAATTGGCAACGATAGTTTAAAAAAATAAAATTCAATGCTGGTGGGGATGATAATAATATAATAATAATACCTAGAACTTTAAGGTTTGCAAAGCACTTTGCAAACATTATCTTATCTGATCCCCACAACAATCCTGGGAGGTAGGATCTATTATTATGTCCATTTTATAGATGAGGAAACTAAGGCAGACAGAAGCTAAGTGACTTGTCCACAATCACACAGCTAGTAAGTGTCTGATGCAGGATCTAAACTCAGGTCTTCCTGCCCCCAGGTCCAGCAAATAAATAGTCACTCTCATATACGATTGGTGGAATTGTGCATTGTATAACCTTTTGGGTAAATGATGTGATATCATACAATACGAGTTATAAAGCTATTCACACTCTTTTGTCCAGTATCCTATGATGCTATAGTGATCCCTAAAGTTGATTTTTATAGGAAAAAAGTTGTGTGTATAACATATATGTGTATATATATAATATGTATGTGAAAATATTCATAGTAGCACTATAATAACGCCAAACCAGAAATAACTCCTGTTTGTTGTTGTAATTTATCCTTCATTCTCAAGGAGAACCAAAGACATCAGGAAGGTGATGTCTTGACTTGCTCATGAATTGGATTTAAGTGAGGCAGAGCTGCACAAAGTCATCAGCCTCACTCCAGAATCATTAGAGTCCAGTGACAAGACAAGAGTCAAGACAAGTGATGATGGCCCAGGATTCAGTGAGTGACCTTGACCCTTTCAAATTAGGTCTTTCCCAGATTCCCCCTTTGTCTGAGGCAATGCCCATTCAATGACCTAACACTAGGTAAAAACTGAGACAAAAGATGCCCTAGTTTACTATCACAAATGTATCAGTCTGTTATATGTCTGATGGAATTGTACATTGGTATAACCTTTTGGGTAAAGGATGTGATATCATACAATAAGAGCTATAAAGCAATTCATACTCCTTTGTCTAGTAAGCCTATGACCCTATAGCGATCCCTATAGCTGATCCTGATAGAAAAAAGATATATATATAATATATATGCATGTACATACATACATACATATATATGAGAAAATATTCATAGCTGTACTTTAATAACCCAAAACTAGAAATAAGCCATGTGTTTTACAAGTGGTTGGACAAAGTATAGTGTGTAAATGCAACAGAATATCATCTGGTCATGGAAAGTGACAAGTATGAAGAAAGCGAAGAAATACGGGGACACATATGATGTGGTACTGAGTATGGAGTGAGGAAAAAAAGCAAAACCAAAACAACATATGTACTGGCTATAACTATTTAAACAATAATGACAGGAAAAAATCTGGGAGAAAATGCAAAAGATGAAAAAGTTTCCTCAGGGGTCACAGAAACAAAGAGCATGATTTTGTTACAATCTTGTTAAAGTTAACATGTCCTTTTATGGGTTTACTTCTTTCAACAAACTATAAACATCAGAAATTTATGGCCTTGGAGACAATCAAGTGTCTTCCTGGTATGTTTGAACAGTTGCCTTTGTTTATGGCTCCAAAGCACTGGTGGACCTACGGTCTTATCAATGTGGGTCCTCTTTTTTTTTCTTCCTGTGTGATTCTTGCCCATGTTCTTCCTCAGATCCACCACAGAACATCTACCCAGTACCTTCCTCCAGGATGAGGAGAGACCATTGGGACTTTGAGCTGCCTGTCTGCTTTTTATCCCTCTTTCTTACTACATGACTGATCTACATCCTTCTTTGATCCTCTGTGCAACAGGGGACTGGCACATGTGTAGAGTACCTGAGATGCTTCTAAGAGGTTGGTAATGATATGTCACAGAAATGCCTTTGAGAGACTTTGGAGCATGCATAGACATTCTGCAACTGGTTTCAGTCTATAGACCATGTGATTAGGTAAGACCTTTTTGATTGGTTGTATGGACAGAACTGGGAGTTCCTTAAAAATGTGCCCACCAGCGCCTGGACCAGTCTTTTCAGCTGGTTTCTTTAGTGAATTTTTGCTCTTGGTTTTACTTCTTGGCAGATGGTGTATGGTGAGAAACAGTGCTATAAAGTGAGAGACCTTAGGTCCTCTCCCCTCTAAAACCAACATAGGGCCCTGTGAAAATAGTTGTTAGTCCTTTGCCTCACTATTTGTTGTTCTGTTTGATGTTAAAGAGAAATAATCTAAAGGTTGTGACCTTGAAAATTTAAAAAGGTCAAGAGAGCAGATCTCTAGGAGTCTGGAAGTCTGGGAATCTTTATTTCTCCTTCTACATATGCCCATCCATCTCTTCTGCTTCCACACTCTCTGCTCCCCAAAAAGCTCTCTTTTGTCCTCCATGATAAAGCTTCCCAGGAGCCTCCTTCCCAACATCAAAAGTCCTGTGGGCACTGCCAAGTACCAGCTGTTTAGCCCTTGGCAGAACTTACTAAATTTGTCTTTGTTCTTTCCTACATTGGCCATAGTACAGAATCTGGACCTCCCCGAAAAGGCTGGGAATGAATATAAAAGACACCTGTTAATGGACCTATGAAAAACAATGAGGCTATTATGTGTTACTCTGTTACAGGGCTGGCTTACCTAGAAGATTATATTGAAATATTGATAGAGAAGGAGACATAAATGAAAAGTACAAAGGAAGAAAATTTTCACATGGAAAGAGGTTTTTTTTTTAAGTTAGGAAAGGATCATACATTTAGAGTTGGAATGGACATTAGAGGTCATTGAGTTCAACCCCCTCATTTTGGGGATGAAGAAACAGAGGACCAGAGTCTAAGCCCAAGGTCACAAAGCTAAATATCTTAGGCAAGACCCAAGCCCAGAACTTCTGTCTCTAAGTCTAGTGATCTATCCAGCAAATGGAATCTGTGTTATTAACATTTTCTCTGTCATTTTCTTAAGTCTAGACTATCAAGAAAATGACAAATCAAGCCCTAATAGGTTCCTGATTCCCAAGGTGCAAATGCTTACACTAAAACTCAGCTCTCCCAGGATGAGCTGGCTTTAGCACATAACTGGCCCTATCAGACATATATATTTTTTAAAAAGCAGATTATTCTGTCAAATAAGCAACCTCTGGTGGACAATTTCTGAGTCAAATTAATTTTTCTAAATCACTTAGCTATTTGTAAAGGCAATTTAAAAATCAAATGCTGTGAATGAGTGGAGAAGAGAATGATACTTCATCTCCCTTAGCAGCCTATTAAGTCCTAGTCAGTCTGTGATTTCAGTTTTAACCAAAGAGTACAAGTCCCTTAACCCTGTTTGCCTCAGTTTCCTCTCCTGTAAAATGAGCTGGAGAAAGAAATGGCAAACCACTTCAGTATCTTGGTCAAGAAAACCCCAAGTGGGGTCATGAAGAGTTGAGCACAACTGAAAACAAGTCAATAACAACAACAAAACTTAACGAATGCAAAATAGAGTACTAAAATGACTAGATCTTGGCTGGCTCCAGGTCATCCAACTTCTAGAAGAGGATAAATTGATGCTTGGGCCTTCTTTAAGGGAGTCATACTGAAGTCATACTGTTTTGAAGGCACCCAATCTTTTTTTCTCCTCCAGCATTATTTCTGATGTGTTGTCTTTCCCCATTCAATTGTAAGCTCTTTGAGGGCAGAGACTATCATTGTTTATGCATACACACATATATCTGTATGTATACATATACATGTATGTATACATATGTCCCTAGCACTTACTTAGCTCTGTGTCTGGCACATAGTAGGTGCTTTATGAATGTTTATTGACTATTGACAATGGTACTGAATGACTTAGACCTGCACATAAGTAATGAGGGCTGAGACAACAGAATTGAAGATGCTGAAGGACTACAGTTTACCCAATTATTCACATCTTTCATTCCTCTTCTATGTCAAACTTCCCTATTTGTTACTCTACTTCAGAGGCTACACACTCCTCACCTTTGGCCTCATCACTAGGCATGACATCTTCTTTTCCAATCAACCAGTCAAAAATATTTATTAAGTGCCTGCTATAAGTGCTGAGAATACAAATATGAAAAAGATAGTCCCTGCCCTCAAGGAGTTTGCAGTCTAAAGCAGGAAGACAACACACAAAAGGAAGCCGAAAGAGGTCAGAGGAGTGGAACCTGGTAGGAAATGAAGAGATGGTGATCCCAGACAGCTCCAGGAAGCCCTACTAAGCCCCTAAAGTCCTGGTCATTTTCTCTTTGACTTACATATTCAAAAGGATCCTCATTGATTGTGGGTGGCCTTGTCAATAATGCAGATCACACAACCCATCTAGACCTGTGCATGCTATAGGACAAGACTCTTATCAATGTCCTCATGCATTCACCTTAAGGGCATCCAATGCCCTTCCTGCATTTCTTCTGACAGTTGCAAAGATTCCAGTGGAGAACATGAGCTGTCCAACAATTATAACTTAGTCTCATTACTTTTAGAAAATTTCAGAGCTCCTTTAATGAGCCTCAATTTCTACAAGAAACAAAGGCTCATCCTTTTAATTCTAGTGGCATGGTCTTTTCTCTATTATCAGATATTAAATCTAGAGATAGAGGACAATAGATCTAGAGCTGTAAAGGTCCTTTGATGCTACTGAACCCAACTTCCTCATTTTCCAGGTGGAAAAATTGAGGCACAAAAAGGTTAAGTGACTTGCCTATAATCACACAGTGTCTGAGGTGGGATTTGAACCCAAGTCTTCCTGCCTCTACATCATGCTCTTCCTCAACAAACTCTTGGATTAAAATCTGCCATCTTCATCTTCACATATTAGATATTTAATAAATGTTTCTTAAATTCAAATAAATTAAATTTGAGAGAACTAATAACTTCCATAGGATCATAATTCTAGAATTAGAAAGGGCCCCAGAGGACATCTAGTTCAATTTCATTTTTCAGATAAGGAAACTGTAGCTCCCCTATAGTCATACAAGCAGTGATGTAGGATTTAAACCAGAATACAAGTCAATGCCCCATCCATTGTGTCATGTTTCCTTTCTTATAAAAGATTAGCTCAACATAAAATATTGCTTTAATAAAGTCATATTGTTTGGCTTTCCACCTATTCCAGGAGGCTAATTTTTGTAGCTGTGACTTCAAAATAATTCATTCTTCATAGTATCTCCAGTCGTGCCTAGAAAAAGAAATCATCAAATCTGTCGGTCCTGCAGCATTAGTACTTTGGAAAGCAAATAGACCAAGGGCAGAATGGATTTTTGACAGCTATACTTCTGTACTCTCATCCAAGTACACTGAGTGATTTTCCTGCCTTCTTCTAGAGTGCTCTGTAGAACAAGTTTCATGGGTCATTAGTCAGTTCAAGCATGGAGAAGCTCTAGTTCTCTGGGAAAAGACTTTTAGGTCACTGAGTGATATTTTACCAGCATCTAAATCAAAGTTTGAGGGAGAGGAAAAAGGGAGCCATGATGGTTTTCTCATTCCTCCACCTCTAGTCTTGGCCCTTTGTCTTGGCCCACAAAACCATATACCACCCACCCCAAACCCCACATACTCATACCCAATCAGCTATTTGGTAGGCTTTCTTCTCCTTTGTGTTTTTCCATTTGGTGATCTTTTAAGGCCAAAGGAGAGGGGTGAAAAGGAAAGAACAATGAGCCACCAAAGCCATCAACTCACCTTGTCATCATCTTCAGTTATGTTCCTCCTCTGATCTTACACAAACCTATAAAGTTGGAAGACAACACCCATGCCATCTAATCTAACATTAAAGTCAATTCAGTTGCCCTTTATTTCACACTAATTGTGACAGCTGGTGAAGATAAAACTGAAACAGCACCTTCCCTCAAAGAACTTAAATTCTGGCAGGGGTAAGGGAAAAAATGAGTATGAAGGAAATTAAATACAAACTATACACACGATTTTTGAGGGAGGGGTACTAACAAAGAGAGGAAGTTGAGAATCAGGATAGTTTTCCTGTCAGAGGTGACTGTTGGGCTAAGCTTTGAAAGCAGAAGTGAAGAGACACAGAGGACAAGAGAGTGCATTCCAGAAATGGGCAAGAGTTTTGCAAAGGCATGGAGGTGGAATGTCATGTCCAAGTTAGTTTAGCAGGAAAAGAATAAACTTTGATAACTCTGGAAAGGTAGGCTGAAACCAAATTGGGAAGGGATTTATAGTCAAGCAAAGGATTTTATATTTTATCCCCAAAGTAAAGAGAGAACCACTGGGAGATTCTTGAGCTAGGGAGTGGCATGGTCAGCACCACGTTTTAAGAATATATCAAGGGCAGCTAGGTGGTACAGTGGATAGAGCACTGGCCTTGGAGTCAAGAGGACCTGAGTTCAAATCTGACCTCAGACACTTGACATTTGCTAGCTGTGTAACCCTGTGTAAGTGATTTAACCCCAATTCCCTCACCAAAAAAAAAAAAAAGACTATATCAATATATCTGTTTGGCAGCTGTGTAGAGGACAGATTAGAGACTGGAAACAGAGATCTCAATGAGGAGGACTCTCCTATAATATGATTATAATATCAAATCCAATAGTTTTTTCTCACTCATTATTTTTCCCAATTTCTTTGTGGCGCTGTTCACCATGCCTCTTCCTAGACACAGTCTCTTTCCTGGGCTTTTATGACACAGGCCTTTTCTGGGTTTTTTTTTCTTACCTATATATTATACTTACATATGTACTATGTATGTGTGTATATAAATACTATGTATGTGTGTATATAAATATAAAGGTAGCACACATATGTGTATGTGTGTTTATGTATCTGTATAATGCATGTGTGCACATATATGTGCACATATACACATATGTGTGTGTATAAAAATTTCTGGCAAGAAGTCACGAGGTAGGCTAGTAGCCATGTGAGTGAAGAGAAGGGGATGGATATGAGACACACTATGTAGGTAGGATTAAGACTTCACAATAGATTCGATGTGAGGGAAAAGTTCGAGATGCCTCTGATTTTGGAGACCTGGAGAACTAAAAGAACAGTGATGGCCTCGATAGAAACAGCAAAGTTAGGAAGAAGGGAAGGCTTGAGGGAAAAGATAATGGATTATGTTTTGGACATGTTGAGGATGATATGTGCTCAGAGAATATCCAGTTTGAGACGTCCAATAGGCAGCTGGTGATATAGTACTGGAGCTCGAGAAAGAGATTGGGGCTGGATGTATAGATCTAGGAGTCATCTGCATAGAGGTGATTCTGGAATATATGAGATTTAATAGGATCATCAAGAGGAGATGACAGATACCTTGAATACATCCATGCTTGGTCATAGACCAGGATAGCGGTCCTGCATAGGAAACTAAATAGGAGCAGCCAGATTGGTAAGATGAAAGCCAGAAAAGGGCTGTGTCATAAAAACCCAGGAAAGAGATGGTATCTAGGAGGAGGAGCCAACAGTGCTACAAAGAAAAGGGAGAAAATGATAACTGAGAAAAAAAATGTTGGATTCAATAATTATTATAATTAGATTTTTAATTATAATGATTATAATTAGATCAGTGGTAACCTTGGAGAAAGCAATTCCAGTTTATTAATGAGATCGGGAGCTACATGCCTAAAAAAATATTCCCTTCTACAATATCCCCAACAAGTAAACACTCAGTCTTTCCTTGAAGGTCTTGAGTGAGGGGGAATTGACTCTGGAGAGTACTAATTGTTATGAGTTTTTCTTAGTTATTCTCTTTAGGGCGGCATAGAAACATCATAATTCTTCAAGGGTCAAAGGCCCTTTAATAAATAACTACTGAAGATAATTATTATGTCATTCACAATCCCTCATGTCTTTCAGGATTGAAATTCCCAAATTCTTCAATAGATCCTCATGTATTGTTGATTTGAAGTCAATTGTCAACATGATTTCCTTCCTCTGAACATTCTCCAGCTTATCAATGTCCTTCCTAAAATGTAATGCCCAGTAGCGAATATAAGACTCCAAGCATGGTTTAAGCAGGGTATTCAATGCCCTCCTTATTCTTGAATGCTTTGCCTCTCACTAGAATCTAAGATTGTCTTATTTTCTTGTTTATCTAAGCTGGTGATGGTAGTGTGTGAGTAGGAGGTGAAAGATTGATGAGTAAAGCTCAGTATTCCCTTTTTGCTGGTTCATCATACTTGTGAGGACAGCACCAATCATTCCCAGATCCTCCCTTCAGGTGTGGTTTTCTTTGTTGTCAAATGCTCCAATCTCTTCCCTGACCACCAGGTTTCCATTTCTAGCATACATATCTCCTTGGCAAAGCTCCAGCTCTGGCTGCCAAAACACACTTGTGATTCATATTGAGACAGCAGTCTGCTAAAACCACAGTTTTTCCCCCCATGGGAAATATTGTCTAGCTATGCCTTCTCTACCTCTGTTAATAGCATCACTGTCTTGCTAATAATCCACCCCTAAAAATGCAGTCATCTTTGATTTCTCACTGCCCCAGTCCTTTACATTCAATTATTTCTAAGTCCTTTTGATTCAATCCTCTCAATGTCATATTAATGAAGTTTATTTTATTTGAGCTTCACAACAACCCTGTAAGACAAATATTAAAGATATGATTATTCCCACT
This sequence comes from Phalanger gymnotis, assembly GCA_028646595.1. NCBI lineage: Eukaryota > Metazoa > Chordata > Mammalia > Diprotodontia > Phalangeridae > Phalanger > Phalanger gymnotis. The sequence goes on from CM053623.1 coordinate 196,696,138, forward strand.
TTATGTCTGAGAAAACTGTGTCTTTGAACTATGATTGCAAAGCTAACAAGTATTAGGGTAGGATTTGAACCCAGATCTTCATGACTCAAGATCTAGATCTCTATGTATTATACCACACTGCTTTCATATGAGACTGTCACCATAATGCATAATTTACATGGACTATGAGAGCTTCCTATGTAGCCACACTGATCTTTTTAGGTTGTAGTATCATATATTTAGACTTGAGAAGGATTTGATTGGTCTTTAAATCGAACTCCTTCATTTTAAAGATGAGAAAATTAAGGGCCAGGCCAAGGACCAAATTGTACCAAATCACTCAGGTGGTAAGTGATAGGACTGGGGTTTGAAGCCAGGTCCTTTGATTCTGAATCCCATGTCCTTTCCATTATACTACACTGCCTACCTCCTTTTCTTGCTTGCTAGGATTTTTCATGACTGTATCAACTGAATTTCATTCTTGAGAGACTCTGATCTGTCCTGACAAATCGCCTAACCTCTAAGCTTCTGTTTCCTCATCTGTAAAATGGGGATAATGATAGCACTTACTCCATAGGCCTATTGTGAAGCTCAAATAAGACACTATATGTAAAGCATTTTGCAAACCATAAAGCCAATGGTATACTGGTAAATGTTTTAACAACTGGCTCTCCAGTTGTTAATATACCTGAGCTAGGTTTATACTGCATTATTAGTATTTTCTCCATCACTTCTTCTTTTGGAGGGGGGAAGGCAAGGCAATTGGGGTTAAGCAGCTTGCCCAAGGTCACATCGCTAGTAAGTGTCAAGTATCTGAAGCTGGATTTGAACTGAGGTCCTCCTGACTCCAGGGCCAGTGCTCTAGTCACTACACCACCTACCTGCCCCCTTCTCCATCACTTTCTTAAATCCAGACAATCAAGAAAACAATAAATCAAGCCCTGATTTGTATCAATTTCTGAGTGATAAATGCTCACACTGAAAGTTTAACAATTGGTTCTCAAGACTCTCTTTTAGCTTTCTCTAGCACATCCCTGAATAAAGTACTATATAAATGCTAGCTATTATTATTATTGAATTTATTTCAGCAGTTTTTCTATTAAACTCTTAAATAGAAACACCACTGAATAATACAAGACCCTGCAAGGCCTGGAAAACTAATTTTATGTCACTCAGTCTTCCTTTACAGCAGGAAATAATTGGCCTCTTTCTTTATAGCTCATGTGATATTCATGCCTGTTGGTTAGAACAGTTCTCAGCTTAGATTCAGCTAACATTCTTGGCTAATAAGAAATTCATATTTGACTTCAAGACAAGCAAAAGAAAATCAAAATGCAAATCAAAATTGGGTGGAAACTATGTCTTTCAGACAAGAAAAAGAATTATTTGTACAACATCACAAGTCAGTTTCAAAAGAATGTGTATAAATGCCTGAAATCCTTCAAATAAAGCATTTCTACCAATAGATAAAACACTGCCTGTGAACAAAAAGGCCTTTTTATCATAAAGACAATATGAACGTGGAAGTTAGATCCCTAGCTGAACAAAGAATGCAGAAAATTCATGTTTCAAAACTATTTTAATCAAGTTATCAACCTGAATTATAAATTCTGTGAGCATAAACAGCATAGATTCCTAAGGTAAAAGCCGAAATTTACACCGTAACACTCAGAAGCCATAGAAGGAACTAGAAGGTTGACCTTTGAGTGGGATTATAGTTAATCTTGTTATCTCAGTAATCTGGGCACAGTTATAAGATCTCAACCTTGGTATAACAAATTTTTAGCTCTGTAAAATTTGGATTCATTCAAAAGGCCACATTTAAAGATCTAGAGTGGCCTTCAGGCTGCAGGTTCACCACCCTGGTATAGATAAACCTGGAGTCGGGAAGTGCTGGGTTCAAATCCCAAAGTCTCAACACTTATCACCTGTGCAACTATGGGCAAATCTCTTAACCTACCTTAAACTCATCTGTAAAATGAGGATGATAATGTCCCTAGCTGATTGCTGTGAGGTTAAAATCTGTCAACAGATGTAAAGTGCTTTGTAAACCTTAATCTCAACAGAAACCATAAAGCTCTGTATACAGTAATGTCAGCTATCTCAGGCAGTTCCCTGAGCCTGGCTGCTTTTTCATAGGAAAGTATTAAACGAAACAAAACAGAAAAAAAAAATTAATAATTTATGCAAAATACAAATACCTGCTCTTTGTAGCTGTGTAACCCAAACACCCCAGGTATCAACTCCTGTTTATCCCTACCCTACTGAAGATAAACTGATCTGGAAATTAGACAAAGTTGTGAAGTCTAAAAAGGCTAGTTTCTGCCTTAGCCTCCTCTTTCTTTTCTTTTTTCTTTTACAATTATATGTAAAAACAATTTTAACCTTCAATTTTTTTTTAAATTTTGAGTTCCAGATTCTCTCTTTCTTCCTCCTCTTCCCTCTCCTTGAGAAGGCAAGCAATTTGATATACATTATATGTGTGTAGTCATACAAAACATTTTTCCACGTTAGCCATCTTGTGAAAGAAAGCCAGACACACACAAAAAGAATAAAGATTTTTTTTAATAAAATTTAAAAATTCAATCTGTATTCAGTCTCCATCAGTTCTCTCTCTGGAGATGGATAGCATTTTTTTAACCTAAGTCCTTCAGAGCTGTCTTGGATCATTGTATTGCCAAGAATAGCTGAGCCATTTGCAGCTGATCATCAAATAATATTGCTGTTACTGTGTACAGTGTTCTTTTGGTTCTGCTCAGTTTACTTTGCATCGGTTCACATAAATCTTCTCAGATTTTTCTGAAACCATCCTGTGTAGCCTCCTCTTTCAAAGAAACTTTTTCTCCTCTTCTGCAGGTTCCTCTTTCTGTCCTGAGTCCAGGTCCTGATTCCACCCCTGTCCCTTTTCAGTCTTCCTGATTAAAACATGACAGGACCTAAAAAGAGCTTATACTTACCGATTTATTGGCTGATTAAACTTTCACTGAAATTCAGTGCCATAAGGTTATTACTTCAACCCAAGCATTGCATTTCAAGGGTTTTCTCTCTAATTGTCCAATTTAGCTAATTACCCAGTGTTTTTCAGTGATCTTAAGTTGTTTCATGGCAAAAAGTCTTTCTTAACATTCTGACTATCATTGTGCCAGTGAAGGAGGAAGAGAAAGAGGAGGAGGAGGAAGAAGAAGAGGAAGGGGAAAAGGAGGGGGAGGAAAAGAAGAAGGGGGAAAATATTTGGAATAACATTCTACATAAAGATTTTCCTAATCCTCTCATTTGCTAGGGCTCTGCCTCCCTAACTGCTTTGTATTTTAACTAACACATTTCTTTGCACTTTCTCTATTTTTAGTCTGTATGTACATATATATGGATCCCAAAAAGCTGAGTATAGTTTTTATTTAATTATTATAATAATAATTAAATATTAAATAATATTGGTATTATTGATAAATATTAAATCACAACTGCTTTTTTTATTAATTTTGATCCCCAAAATGTTTGCGTATGTATGTATATACACATATATGTAATATATGTGCACATATTACTCTATATATTTGTGTTTTAATTAATGGAGTAATAACAAGGATTTCATATATATATGCATGTATAAGTATATTGATATATGTGTTTGTATGTAATATGTACATATAGCCACATACAAAGTATGTAAATATATACGCATGGATGCAAATTTATATATGTATAAGATCTGCCAAAAGTGTGTATATAGATATAGGATCTCCCTGATATAAGTTTCTGAAGGGATTACACACACACACACACACACACACACACATTTATATGCATATATAGGTATACATACATATACACATATATCTGTACATGTGTATATGTATATACACATACCCATAATCCTTGTTAGTGCTCCAATAATTCAAATGAAGTTCCTTGTGAGTAGGGTTTATATTTTTATTCCCAGGGCCTAGTATAGTGCCTGGTACTTAATAAATATTTGCTGATTGATTAAGAAATTTTTGTTTTGCAAATTACTTCTCATACATTATCTCATTTAAGTCCTACAATAGTCCTACGAGGAAAGCACTACATGTGTAATGAGCCCCATTTTATAGATACAGAAACTGAGGCCCACAGAGATTAATTTATTTGCCCATGGTCATACAGCTAATGAACTCCAGTTGTGTAATTTGAACCCAGGTCTCTCCTGATTGCGAATCCAGGAATCTTTCCACCACACTGCGTTGCAGTGGAATTAAAAGCGGTAATATTTGGTATATATGGTAACTCAAAATTTGTAAAGCCTTTACATACATTATCTTGTATAATGCTCACGGTGACCTTGAGTTAAATAGTACAAGTATTATTATCTCTGTTTTATAGATGAGGAAACTGAGGCTTGTAACGCATAAACGATTTGCCCAAATCACACACCTGGTAAGTATCAGAAATGCGGCCAAACCCAGATCTCTCATGACTCCAGATCCCACTGTTTCCACCACACTATCCTGACATACAGCAGGCATTCATAGGTTACAGCATTTTATCTGTGGAGACTTGTGCACTAGAAGTGACAGCACAGATATCATCATCCATGGGTATGAACGGAAAAGGAGATGGGCAGGGTGGCTATAGAGTAAGAACAAGGGACAAGAAGTAGACAGCCCCTGAGCTGCACTGTTCTCCAAAAAATATGAAAAGGACCAGAAGAAGGTCTCCAGAACCCAGGGGAGATTACATATTCAGGACTGATGCAAAGACACCCACGAGAATTGCAAGGAACTAGCATTAATGGATGATACATTGGTGGAGGGATTGTCCACACTGTAAGGTCACAGATCCTATTGAAATAGCAAAGAGTGATAGAGAGAGCTTTGGAATGAGAGGTCCCTCTTCTGACTCTGACTCTGACTGCTCTGTGATTTCAGACAAGTCCGTATATTTCTCTGGACCTCAATTTTCTCAATGGTAAAATGAGATTGGAATAGATGTCCTCTGGGGTCTTTTTCAGTTCTGTAATCATGGTTATCTAACTGTGGGTTAAAAATCTTTTTTTCTGTACTGTACTGCAATGTACCTCTCTTATTTGCAGAGGTAATGAGGTCAATGTGGAACATTGCAAACCATCAAAATGGGTTGATATATTGATTTGTTTTGCTTTCTCTTTCTTCTTTGTATTACAAGGATGAATCTGTGAAGAGGACGGGGAGGGAAACATTTGAAAATAAAAGTGATACAAAAGCAAAAGTTGTCAGTATATTTCTAAAAAATCATTTTTCCCTTCTTAAAAGATTTCTCTCCAGCAAGACAGTGGGGAGGTATTGTGTGGAGACATATGTGAAATCACACTGAGATGACATAGCTGATCTTAAAGGTAAAACTAATTTGATCCTTGTAGGGTGACCTCAGTGGTGGTCATTGATAGAGAAGCAAGAAAGAGAGCAAGGGATAAATATAATAAATATATACGTGACTGCTGATCACCAGCTCCATCTGGCTGGGAACATTTATACTTCCACCCTCAAAATTGGCAAATGCTACAAATCAGGGATGATTTATTGTTTTGTTGGTTGTCTAGACTTAAGAAAGTGAAGAGAAAATACAAATAATGCAAATTAAATTCAAAAGTCTGTTGAGAGTACTTTTCCCCCATTCTGGAGAGCCAGTTGTTAGATATTTACCAAAAACTCTCCGATTACATGGCTTTGGCAGCAGAATGTTGGAGTGGAAAAAGTGTTGGACTTGGAGCCAATGAACCTGGGTCCAAATCTCAATTCCCATGTTCACTGTGCATCCTTAGGAAATAATCAACCTCATTGTCTAGCCATGGTAAAGTTGTTCTATAAACTTTAAAGTGCTCAAGAAATGTGCACCATTATTGTTATTATGCAAAATAAACTTCTAAAGTTAACTTTTTTAAAGGTGGCAATCCTTAGAGGACAACATGAGAAGCACCGGGACATGACAGATTTGCCAGAGTTAAGAAGACTTGAATACTAGTCTTGTTTCTGCCACATACTGACTATAGGACCCTGGGCAAGACACTTAACCTCTTGGTGTCCCAGGCAACTCTCTAAGACTTTTTTTTGAGGCAATCAGGGTCAAATGACTTGCCCAGGGTCACACAGCTAGTAAATACCTGAGTCTAGATTAAAACTCAGATCTTCCTGACTCCAGGGCTGGTGCTATATCCATTGTGTCACCTAGCTGCCCCTTCTCTAAGACTTTTAACTTACTTTTGTGGCTGTTCAGTAGTTTCAGTTATGTCTGACTCTCCATGACCCCATTTGGGGCTTTCTTGGCAAAGATATTGGAGTGGTTTGCCATTTCTTTCTCCAGATCACTTTACAGATGAGGAAACTGGGGCAGGCAGGGTTAAGTGACTTGCCTGGGGTCAGACAGCTAGTAAGTGTCTGAGGTCAGATTTGAACCAAATTTAAGCAAATTACTTAACACATTTGAGTCTTAGTTTCTTCATCTATAAAACAATAAGAATACCTAATTGAGTTACCACATGGAGTTCTTATGGACACAGCATATATAAAAGTGTTTCAACAAAGTTCTAGGACTCACCAAAGCCCCATAATTAGATATTAGAGCATTTGCTACATGACTACATCAAAAGAAATGGTTTCCTTGTGATTTTGGAAGGATTGTGTCATCTCAGTGGATTGCAGCCCCTTAGCAAGTTCCTATCTTCCTAAGCATTCCTTCAAGAGCTATCAGTCAATTACTGCAGAGCCAAGATACCAAAAATTGCTAGGTTCCCCGTCTAAATCCTTCTCTAAACTGATAGCGCGCATGACAGACAGCTAATGACAGAGCAGAAGCTAACCAGCAGAATTTGGTACGAATAACATCTGGAAACCAAAATAAATACTGGGCTATTTTTAAACAGTCACATTCGTTTTAAAAGTACAAATAAGTAAACGCAATGAAATGCTCCTCTGAGCTGGGAGATAGATTCAATGACACTATTACCAGAAACATGATTAAAATGTTCTGTATTTTTGGAGCAGTCATTCAGAATGTCAGCTCTCCTTGTTTTGTCAGCCCCCTAAACCTTCCACATTGTTATACCCCTAAAAGGCATCTATGGATATTGTTGTGCTAAGTAAGATCAGAACCTTATGTCCTTCCCACCCCCCTTCCTCCACTATCCTAGCCCTTCCCCCAGGGCTCCTTTCTCTTGACTTCCTGTCACTGCCTAATACTAGTCTGAAGAGGACCAGTTAGAGAAATTCCAGACACAGAGTCTCTCCTGAGGAGACAGGAGAGACAGAAACAAAGACAGAGAGAGACAGACAGACAGACAGAGACAGAGACAGAGGAAGGGAGGGAGATAAAGACAGAGAGAGAGAGAGAGAGAGAGAGAGAGAGAGAGAGAGAGAGAGAGAGAGAGATTGGTTTTTTATTTATTTTATTTCAGTTGTGTGACACTATTTGATGTTTTCTTGAGTGAAGTGCTTTGCCAATTCCTTTTCCAGCTCATTTTACAGATGAGGAAACTGAGGCAAACAGGGTTAAGTGATTTGCCCAGAGTCATTTGTCTGACCTCCACTAGAGTCCTACTCCAGGGCCTTATTGTTCAGCTATATACAAGATAAAAAGAGGAATTGTGAAATGCTAATTTTTTTTTAGGCGTTTGATATATCCTACTTAGGAAAACAATAGGACACATGAGGTGTCACTAGAAAGTAATGTGATACTCGTTTGTGGTTTTTGTTTAGTTTTTAACAAATGTGTAATGATTTACACGTACAGATCTCAATAAAGTGTGCCAGGTAAGGGATGATCTGGGGTTGGGGCTAAGATTGAGGCTGCCAATGGGAATCCATTTGAGAAGCAAGTAAGTACGAGCTAAAGACTTGGAGAGGAGGTCAGGTTGTATGCCTGGCATGCAGTGAAAGGAGCCTGTCACACCCAAGGAATGAGTAAGCAAAAGTCAAACATGGGCTGATTTCAAGTGGGTTACCAAAGGGAGCTGGCCAAATGGAAGAGTGTAGTTAAAACTGAATATTGCGTAATAATGAACAAGTTTTGTCCCAAGGAGAGGGGAGAAATCATACAATCCATCTTTTTCCCTTCCTGGAAGAGATAGGGGATATGAGTATGAGATACTGCATATATACTCTCGGGCTTGGTTTGATGTGTTGATGAACAGCTGTTCTTTTAAAATTCTTCGTTACAGGGAATGTGTGTGTGATAATAAAATTGAGCAAAATTTGTACCTTTCTGGTTCTCAGTTTCCTCATTTGTAAAAATATTGTTGATAAATGCCTAGGTTTAGAACTAGAGAAACTCCAAAGCTATTTAATGCAGCCCTCTCATTTTACAGATGAGGAAACTGAGGTTCAAGAGGTTACATGATTTGCCCAACATCACACAGGTAAACAATTGGCAGAGTAAGATTCAACCCCAAGTCCTTTGACACCAAATCCAATGTTCTTCCCACTGTACATGGCTTCTCATATAAAGAAGAGATAAGAATATTAACTCCTGTATATATAATGGTCTAATAATAATAAAAATAATTTAAAAAAAAAAGATGAGATGAGGCAAGGTCTCTGTCCTCAAGGAGCTTACAGCCTAGTGGGGCAAGTCAGTTAATTTCTTTAAGCCTCAATATTCTCACCTATAAAATGGGGGTAATAATGGCTGGCCATCCTACTTCCCAGGACTGTTGTTAGAGGATCCAAGGAGATAAAATAAATGAAAATGTCTTTAAAATTGTCAAGTGCTATACAAAGGTAAAGTTGACTGACTCTGTAACCATTCCAACATGCTGCTGCTATTAATAGCATTGTCATTATTACTATCGCTCTAACCTTTGTATGTGTATGAGCTACTGCTATGCTTCGTAGGCACCAAATGAGTCACTGAAGGCTTTTTCTTGACTTCAAAAGATTTGAAGTTTTGAAAATATATATATTTTATTACAAAACTGTCTATCACAGACTGGTTAAGCAAAGAAAGGAAAGCAGCAGTAGGGTTATTGAGAAATCCTATTTTGTGAGTCACCTTCTAAGCAAATTAAAATCTCTAAGCCACTGGAAGCCTTTTACTCATAATGACATTGAGCACAGGTGACTTCTCATAACAAACACTCATGTGGCCTCCGCCTTTATTTCAAAGCAGTTGGTCTCTGTTAATACTGTTCTTTTCAAAGATCTAGCAAAAGAACGTTGCTAAGAAGGAAATCAAAAGAAAGCAGAGCTGGACAACAAGGAGGAAGAATGTGGGAGATGCAGTGAATTTGGGCTGTAGACACTTGGCAAAACACAAAGCAATCAGGAGAGACCAGAAATGCCTGTGTTGAGTCTCAAAGGTAATAAATGGAGCGTGGCCATGTATTTTAAAGCATCCCAATGAGATTATCTACTTTAGAGAGAAAGCATCTTGTTGGCCTTGTGAGTTGGCCTCAAAGTTGGGAAAACTTGGGCTGACATCCAACTATGGCACATACTGCCAATGTGACCCTGGACAATTGTCTTAACCTCCCAGTGGCTCATGAAACTGTCTTAAGAATGTCAGTGAAGTTACAGAGGAGCTGCTAGTAAGCATATGAGAAGTCATGTTACAAATGTTAGTTATTATTACTATTATTACTATTCATTTGTTTGGGTAAAGAGAGTTTCCATAGCCAGTCCAGGAATTCTCTATACAAATGAAATTGCAGATCTAGACTAGAGATACAAATTTATGTTGGATAGATTTTAAATTTAATTTTGGATGCAAATGTAATTTTGTTTACATGTTGTTTCCCTCCAATAGGATGTAATTTCTTTGTGAGAAGAGACTGCTTTGCCCTTCTTATCCCCAGTACTTAGCACTGTGTTGGGCACAAAATAGGTGCTCGATAAATGCTCGTCGAATTAAATTATATAGCCATAGCTACAGCAAATTCTACAGCTATTGCATCATAGACGTAGAGCTTCAAGGGACCTCAGAGTCTGTTTAGACCAATCCTCTCCTGTTGAAGATGGAGAAACTGAGGACAAGAGTGGTTAAGTAACTTGCCCAGGGTCCCACAGATAGTCAGTGGGAGAGCCTGGATTCCAACTCTGAATCCAAATCCAGCATTTTAATTACTGTGATAAAAGAGATCTGAAGCTGGAAGGGACCTCAAAAGGCCATCTAGATCAATCCCTCATTTCAAAATGAAGAATTTAAGGCCAAGGGAGGTCATGTAGCCCAAGGCCACACAGATAGTAACAGAAGCCTGAGTTGAACCAAGTCCTCAGACTCAAGAGTCAATACCTATTTCTTGACACTATTTAATTTGCTTTTTTTTTTCCTGACAGCTCCTTGCTGTATATGATGTGAAAATTTGGAGAGAGGTGTAGTAGGGTGTAAGTAACTCCTCAGACACTCAACAAGCTTTAAGCGTTTATTATGTGCTAAATCCTGGGCATACAAATACTGCCATAAGATAGCCCCTTCCTTCAAGGAAGTTACCTTGTAATGGGTAAGACAACATATAAAGGGAAGCTGAAATGTAGCAGGGGAAGATAGACTCTGGCTCAGTGGTGGTAGAGGAGGCTGTGTGCTCTAGAGAATATATTAGGACCAGGGGCATGATGGGAAAGTTCATAGAAGTGCAGCCAGGTGGGAAATGAGGAGATGGTTGACCAGGGCACCCTCCTAGTATGAAAATGGAAACTCCTTCTACCACAAACAACTTTTCTGTCACTTATCGTTTTAAAGATTTGCCTACGTTGCTTAAAGGTTGTCATATGTCCATTACTAATATATGTTAGAGGCAAGCTTGAGCCCAGATCTCCCCGTCTCTGATGATGCCCCACCCCCCTCCACTGTATTACGCTGCTTCCTAGCTATTTAATACCACTAGGGAAAAAATAACAGACAAGAGAATATCAGAAAACATAGGGGATAGAGACTAGACGTGTTTTTGTTGTCACATTTCAGCTCCGTCTAACTCTCCATGACCCCATTTGTGGTTTTCTTGGCAAAGATAGTAGCATGGTTTGCCATTTCTTTCTCCAGTTCATTTTACAGATGAAGAACTGAGACAAACAGAGTTAAGAAATTTGCCCAAGGTCACACAGCTGGCAATTGTCTGAGACTGGATTTGAACTCATGAAGATGAGTCTTCTTGATTCCAAGCCCAGTGCCCTATTCACCGAGCCACCTAGCTGCCCTAAGGACTAGACATATGATTTCATTAATGTAGGGAAGTTCCTGCTGAAGGAATGTCCTTTACCAATGTAGATCAGCACATTCTCATTAATTATAATTTTAGAGAGTTTTCTCAAGAGAGCCAACTGTAAGATGAAATAATTTACCTCGGGTCACAGAGCTAGCATATGCTTGGTCTTCTCAGCTCCAAGACCAACCTTCTACGTACTAGGTCACATTGCCTCCCATCAGAGCACACAAAGACGTGAACACGTGTAGGAAAATCTCACAAAGCAATAGCCTCAGAAATCCCCAAACTAAGAACCTGGACAGTTGTTTTTATTAACTAAACATCAAGAGTTAGCTAAGCAAATGGTAAATCCATTTTTTTTGTATTTTGGTTTATTTTACATATTATATATTTCGGTTTAATGATCAGAAATTTTATTAGTAACCTAGCAAGGAAGACCTTATTAACCTAAGAGGCTTATCTCGATGAGCCTTTAACTAAAGACAGTTTTCACAACTATGAAAAAAAAAACACTTTGGTGAGAAATTAAATTGATGCAATTCCTTTATCACATTTGCTACCTTCACTAAGACTGCTCACCAGCAGGATCATTACAGCAGCTGTGAATGAACATGTTTCTTTGGGGGGGGTGGTAGGAATGGCCTTAAATCTGACATGTAATCTAACAACAGATGAAAGCACATTAATTTGTTGTTTTGTTTGGCACTCAGTATTCCCATCTTTGTTATGACAATCATCTCATGTGGTCATGATACAGAGTAAAGCTGCAATTTTACTGTGTAATTTAATTATGCCAGTCCAGTGATTTGTACTTTTACACAGGTGAGCTAAACTACTTCCCAGAGTAAATTGTGCTCTGAGGTCATAAAGAGAAGAGGGGTGAGTATCTTGTTTCTTCCAAGCCATATGTAATTTCTTAAATGGAAAATAAATGTCCTTGGCTCAGACGGTCTAATTTACACCTAGAGTGGCAACAGAATACTTTGCTATTCCAACAAATCTATAATTTCATCCATGTAGGTATTCCATCACTGGACAGATCACAACTCAAGATGACTTCTCATCCTGGGCATTCTTAGCCTTGTCTATCTTTCATAGAAAGTTGATCCAAATCACCGGAAAGCTTCCTTTGTTATTTTTTTTTCAATTTAATATCTCATAGATTCAAGATTTGAATCTGAATCCTGCCCTCAGACACTTTCTAGCTGCATAACCCTGATCAAGACACTTAACTTCTCTCAGCCTGTTTCCTATTATGTAGAAATAATGATAATAGCACCTGCCTCCCAGAGTTGTTAGAGTTGAATGACATGGTGTAACAACAATGTTACCAGCAGCTACTGTGGCTGTGTAAGACCAATGACAAGAGCACACAGAAGCGCTGCCAACACAGGTTCTTTGATCTGCTTTTCTAAGGAAAGTAACTTTAAGGGGTTAACAATCTTAGCTTAATTAAACATACATATATCATTCACTTAGTTCAGGGGGGAAAGATCAGCCCTCTGAACTTCAGGGCAAATACAGGGTGTTCCTAAAGTCTGGACACATAGGCAAAAAATAAATATTTTCAAGAAATGAAGTGAGTGAAATTTTCAACCACATTTTATTTAATTGGAATATTAACAAACAAAATCTTCAATATGCTTTCCATCATTTGTGATGCAAAGGTTGATGTGCTTTGCAAGATTCATGTGAACTCAATGCAATAACTCCATATTGCCATCAATTTTTCTATGTGTCCGGACTTTAGAGACACCCTGTACAAACAGAAATTACAAACAGATCAACAGACAGACCTTGTCTGATCAAATCACAGTAGTTACTAGAGAAGCACCAACATCTTGGTTTTAAGGCAGGGGCTGCTTCAACAGCTTACCTAGAGTCCCATCACCCACAGTCTTTCAAGTGAGTGTGCCCCAAAAAGCAAAATGCCAACCTCAGAGTTCTTATACCAGGTTCAGGACCCTGAGGACTGTGGCCAACTTAGCATTCAGGGTGTGGGGAAACTCTTCAATCTCTAGCACCACATCATATACAAATCAATGACTACTGACTGCCTTAGTTCTGAGAAGCACTCCAAGACTCCAAGGTCCTACTTTACCTGCCCCATTCAAACAAAGGCCAGACTCATTAAAGGCACTTGATGGCCTTCGCATCCCAAAAGAGAACAGCAAAAAAGTCCTGCCCTGATTACCATTACATATGGAGGTGGGGAGGAAAGGAGAAGAAGATAAGCATTTAAGTACCTACTATGTATCACAAATTGTACTAAAGTGCTTTACAAATATTATCTGATTGATATATCTAGGACACTTTAAACTTTAAAGTGCTATAAAAACATTTGCTATTACTTTTATTGTTATCATTAGTGGTCGCATCTCTCTCTCCTACTGCATAACTAATCCCTTCCCTTTCTTGATCTTTTATGTAATTTCTCCAATGTTTATTCTCTTTGGTAGCATATTTAAACCTACCACGCATCTTTCCATTTTCTACCAGAAAGTCTGGTTCTTCTGCGGTTATGGCATTCCATGATTTGTATCTACCTGGTGTCTCCAGGAGAATATTCAAGTTTTTAAAAGTTGCATATTGCAGCAACAAGCAGCTTGGCTTATTGAATGTGCCTCAGTTTCCCAGTGCAAGCCATTGTGCTCTCTCATTCCTGTTTGATGCTGAGACCCACTTCTTGTCCAGTGTCTGACCAAAGGTGATGATGAACTAACTGCACTAGCCTCCACAGCTACATTTCGTAATCTGGGGAAAATGCTTTTGTTATCTACTTGATTTTTTTCCCCCACAAGGCAGTAATGTTGCAAGGCAGAGGTTTGAAACAGGTAATGCAGCTAGGAACAGTCTGGAGTGCAGCCGAACTAGATGAAAATGTAATTGGGAAACACTTAACAGAAGAAATAAAAATACAATCAAACACAGATAACATTACATTTAAAAACTAAGTCAATATGCAGCCAACAGGGATTGTTACAGTATGTTTTAATAGCCCCTATTTCTATTAGAGTTTGAAAACACCATCATAGAGGAAATGTTGTTTGTCCTTCACTCTGAAGAGGACCAATGACATCATGGGGTGATGTCTTGACTTGTGCATGAATTAGATTGAAGTGAGGCAGAGTTGCACAAGGTCATCAGCTTCACTCTCTCTTCCTGAGTCATCCAAGTCCAGTGGCAGGACTAACATCAAGATGACTGTCAATGGCCTGGGATGCAGTGGAGGATCTTGACATCTTCAATGCCTGACCAAGCTCTAAATGCCCCATGGTGCCTGCTTCAGCCATTGGAACAAAGCATTCTCATCCTCCCATTCCCCCAGGGGAAGTCTTCACATGCTTGGAGCAGACATCCCTCTAGCTCACAACAAGTTTGAGTTCTGGCAGTTACCCTCAACCTGGTTTAGCTCATCTGCCCAGATGGTTTTACAGGGTGTGACCACTGCACATGCTACATTTTCTTAGAGCCACGGGTAAGATTTGTTGGGGGGTGGTATTCTGGAAGGACTAATACCTCTGGTGTGAGGGCTTGCTCTCCACCTCTCACCCAACTCTATAGAGGAAATAGTGGTGGCTTGGCATCCCAGGACTGGTATTTGAATCCTAGCCCTGCCACTGTGTGACCTGGGGAAAGTCCTTTAATCTTCTTAGGCCTCTGTTTCCTCATCTGTAAATAGAGAAGATCAGATGACCTCTAATGTCTCTTTTAACTCTAAAAAATTACCTGGTAATCTTATGAATGTCAATGGATCTCACTGAGATTGTTCCATGGTACCTGTGCTACCTGCGAACAAAGAACCTGGCAAACCTAATAATAAAAAGACATCCCTCTTCTATTCATACCCTGTAAAGACCGACTCCATGGTACTGGCAAAAATTTTACTGAGCATATCTCCCTGTTTTAAGTCTTGTGTAATGCAGACACTCAGTGAGTTGTTGAACGAATTTGGTTGCGTATTTGAATCTTGCGTAATTATTACACATGCATGAGAAATGCCTCGTTGAAGGACAGCCTTTTTGTTCTGCATTTTGTTCTACCAAGCTAAATGGTTTTCTTGACATCGACAAGTAATAGATAAAATATGATATTTCGTTCTCTTTTCTTGGAAAATTGTGTGACTATGAAAATGTGGTCTGTTACAGAAGTTATCTGTGAAACACGGCTTGATTCCTTCTTCAGTTTTTGTTAACTTCAATGAGCTGAGGACCATTCTCATAAATGTTTCAAAAAGATGGAAAAGTAGACATAGGGATCAGTAGTTGATTGTGTCTTCTCAGTCCTCTTTTGGGGATAACAATTTTTGATAGTTTCTATTCTTTTAAAATCTTTGAGATATTTTGAAAATCGTTCTGAGTACTTTTAAAATTGTGTCACCTCAGGGGACAGCTAGATGGCGCAGTGAATAGAGCACCAGCCCTGGAGTCAGGAGGATCTGAGTTCAAAATCCAGCCTCAGACACTTGACATACTTACTAGCTGTGTGACCTTGGGCAAGTCACTTAACCCCAATTGCCCTGCCCTTCCCCTTTCCAAAGAAATTTTTTAAAAAATTGGGTCACCTCCTGTGTGGGTTTCTTCTGTGTGTATTTGGTCAGGCCCAGTGGTTATTCCTGATTTCACCATCTTAGTGCCATTTATTGTCCGATCCATAGATCATAGACTTAGAAATGTTAGGACCCTTAAAGGTTAGTATAGTTCAACTCAGGCAGGAAACACAACCAAGATTAATTCCGACTAGCTCTGACTCCCAATGCAGCACTTCATCCACCATATCCTAAGGTAGTAACTAAGGCCCAAATGGGGTTGCTTTATTATCATCACTGATAAACATATTGTTATAGAAATTACAACTGTTCTAGACATTTTTAGCTTGCTGTCCCCTCTAGACTTATAGATTTACAGCTAGAAGGAACACTAGAGACCATCTAATCCCACCTTATCATTTTTGTCAGTCAATAAACATTTATTAAAATTCAGTCATTTTAGTCATGTCTGATTCTTTGTGAGCCTATTTGGGATTTTCTTGGCAAAGATACTGGAGTAGTTTGCCATTTCCTTCTCCAGTTCATTTGACAGACGAGGAACCTGAGGCAAACAGGGTTAAGTCACTTGACCCAGGGTCATACAGTTAGTAAGTGTCTGAGGCCAGATTTGAATTCAGGAACATGAGTCTTCCTGACTTCAGGCCTGGCACCCTATCCAGTTTACCACCTTATTGCCCTAAACATTTATTAAGCACTTACCATATTCCAAGGACTATGCTAAATGCTGAGGATACAAAGAAAAATAAATAAAACATAGTCTCTGCTTTCAAAGAGCTCACAGCCTTATGGGGGAGAAAAAATGCAAACTGCTACAGACAAACAAACTATGAACAGGATAACAGAGGGAAAATTCTTTAGAGTGGACTAATAAACAGAGGGACAATGAGGGCCAGAGAGGTTAACTAAGAGACTTGCCCAAGGTCATACAGGTGGGTAGTAAGTCATTGAGGAAGAATTTGAATCCAGGTCATCTGACCTTAACTCCAGAGTTTTTTTCATTGCATTATGATGATCCCTCCAGTTTCATTTCCCAAACCTCTTGGGATGATCTCGCTTTTCTGGGTTTTGCACCACATATTTCACTTTTTTTCAACCGCTTTTTTGCTAGAGTGATTCAGTTTATAGTCTTCCATCATTCTTTTCCTCTTTACTTCATATAAGCAATGTTTTCACAACAGTAGAGGCGCATGAGAACAAAATTGCCAGTAGGCAGAATGATATTATAGAAAGAACACTAAATTTAGAGTTGGGAATGTGGCTCTGGCCCTTATGACCCACTAGTGGGTCTTTGGATATTTCATCTGGGCCTCAGTTTTCTCATCTGTCATATGGAGGTTCTAGATTAAATACTCACTGAAGTCCTTTTCAGCTCTAAAACCTTCAGCTCCTTAAGGGCAGTCATAGATTGAGATTATTAAATTCTCTAGAGCTCAGCATAGTTATTTCTGCTTCTGTTTGTACTGTAACGCTTCACATCTATCCCCTGAAATGCTCTCTCCTTCCTCTCTGCCTATCCAAATCATATTACTCCATCAAAGTCTACTTTTTTAGCTTAAAAAAAGTGTGATGTATATCTTTCTTTACATCACATACATTTCCCACTGTACTCTTCCTTCTACCCTCTCCAACAACAATAAAATAATGAAATTTTCCTTAAAGAAAAAGAAAGGAGAAAAAGTTCCTCAAAACTAACTGCATATCAAAAAAAAACTCTAATGTTGTTATATAGAGTTCAATATTCAGGTTCCCCCACCCCTGCAAAGAAACCAGGGGAAATGCATTCTCACATTTCTCCTTTGATGCCAAATTTAATTATTAAAATTTTATAGCATTCATTTTTGATTGTTTTACTGTTAATCTTTCCAGTTACATTGTTATAGTCATTATTTTTCTGGTTCTGCTCACTTCATTTTGCATCAGTTCATATAAATCTTCCTGTGCTTCTCTGCATTCATCATATTTGTCTGTTCTTACAAGACAGTAATATTCTATTGCATTCTTATTTAGCCACTCTCCAATCAGCAGCCATCTCCTTTGTTTCCCCGTCAAGGTTTCCTTTTTCAAGTCCCATCTCTTGATAATCATAGCCAACACTGACCACATACCTTCCTCATCTCTTAGAGCATTTACTGTTTGCACCAAATGTTTTAACTGGTCATTTCTCAATTTCCAATCATCGATATTAGATGTAACACTTTATTATGTGCTCTCTTGTATTTCTTTGTAATTGTTTCATGAATGTATTCTAATTTCCCACAGCCCCCGAAGAGTATAAATTCCTCAGAGACAGAAAGGTCACGGCCCATGCTTCTTTTGTAACTCCACAATGCCCATCATAGTACTGAGTACATGTTAGATCATAAGGTCATAGGATCATGGCCTTAAAGCTGGAAAGGATCCTTAAAATCATCTACTCTAGTACCCTCATTTTACAGATGAGGGAACGAATGACCAGGAAGGGGGTTTGACTTGCTCAAAGTCACAGAAGCTATTCTTAGTAACAGGCAAGGGAACTCCAGACACAGCCTTCTTTTCTACTGTATGATGTTGCTCCTAGATGCTTAATAAATAGCTGGTGAATGAAGTATTTATTATTGGCCATCCAAGGGCTTATGATTTTAAAAAGTATAAGATGTACTTATGTCATATTATCTGGTATAAACCATGATGAATAATTCATAATTTTTTAAAGAGCAGCTAGGTAATACAGTGGTCAGAGCACCAGCCCTGAAGTCAGAAAGAATCATCTTCCTGAAGTCAAATCTGGCCTCAAACACTTACTAGCTGTGTGACCCTGGGCAAGTCATATAATCCCGTTTGACTTAGTTTCTTCCTCTGTAAGACGAGCTGGAGAAGGAAATGGCAAACCATTCTAACATCATTGCCCCAAATGAAGTTTTCAGACATGAACAAAAATGACTAAACAACAATTTTTAAAAAGAAAACACAGATAAAATCCCATTACAAAGATGGATACTACATAGCAGAGTAGCCAGGACTTTATTGATGTGATTGCAATAAATTTTTATCCCCAAAGAATAGTGTAAAAATGCTTTATTTGGTCCCTGTCCAGAAAATTATCATCAAAGAGCATGCAAATGGGAGAGCCAAACAATTATGAATGATCTTTGAAATGCTATGAAGTTGAAGGTGTACTTCAGGACTATAGACAGGCAAATGTGGTCCCAATTTTCAAAAAGGAAAAGAAGATAGATTTTTCAAGACACAGGACAGTTCACTTGACTTCACTTCTGGGGGGGGGAGGGGGGAAACAAATATGATTATAAGAACAGTTTGTGAGCACAGCAGGGAAATGGTCATTAACATGAATGTGGCTTCATTAGGAAAAAGTCAGCACTGTTAAAATAGCTATGAATTGGTACAGTCATTCTGGAAAGCAAATGAAAGCAGCTCCTCACATCCAACAGATTGGGAAAGTTGGACATTGC
Organism: Phalanger gymnotis; assembly: GCA_028646595.1. Classification (NCBI taxonomy): domain Eukaryota; kingdom Metazoa; phylum Chordata; class Mammalia; order Diprotodontia; family Phalangeridae; genus Phalanger; species Phalanger gymnotis. Next base: position 196,715,261 of record CM053623.1, read on the forward strand.
ATGCGTTTTCAGACTTTTCTCTATGTATTAATCAGTTATATTGATTTCTCCCCTTTTTAATCCTTAAAAATACTATTTTTTATATGGGATATATGTCAGAGAGGGAGAAGGATACTGAGAGAAATTATGGTGAATTAAAATAAAACAAAATACATGAATAAAAACTTATTTTTTAAAAAAACTTCTTGTTGAAGGTCATTAGAAACTAAGAATCATATTATCATTTATTTCTAACAGTCCTCTTCTGAACTGAAGTTGTAGGTAAGTGGTAAGCTTTTTTTTTTTTAAGCTTTTCTCTTAGCTAAGAGATTGTACTGGTTTGGAATCTCTGTGGTCCTCCCTCCTCAGAGAATCCAAAACAGTGGTTCTCAAACTTTTTTGGTCTTAGGACCCCTTTAAATTCTTAAAATTTATTGAAGATCCTCCAAGGAGTTTTTGTTTATGTGAGTTATATTTACTGATATTAGAAATTATAACATCTTAGTATTTACAAGAAAAGCATTTTAACCTCAAGACCCCTCCAGACCACAAATTGGAGACCCACTACTCCAAATCATATATTAAATGGTAAATGTGGCTTTCACCCAAGTATCAGCAGATATGGTGTAAATCAGATGGCATCATTCTTGCTGAAATTGTACACATATGTACTATGAAAGTTGTACATTATCTCCAGTGGGATTTTTGTTCCCAGTTTAGTAAGCCTAGCATGTTTAGCAGTGTGCAGTTTAAATATTCTGGCATTGGGTCCCTTGAAAGTAGTAAGATGTAGGTATAGACTTCTTGACGCCAGCCAAATCTAATCTCTCCCCAAGCCCTATACTTCAAGAATCATCATCTTGGTCCAAATAGTTCCTGGCAGGAAATCTATGACCAATACTCCTCCCATAAAATCTTAGCAATCATGGAAACTTTTGGTTTGGAATTGGGTATACCTGTGTATACCTTGCAAAATGGCCCATCACCATATGGCTTATGAGCAAGTCAATGCAGACAAATTCCAAACTGCTGGTGCTTATGTTCTCTAAACATGCAGCATGAATTACTAGCAGTTTTCTTTGTACATGACGAACTTAGTCTCATGCTTCTTTGGGATAGCTTTAGCTGTCTTAGACCAGTAAGCCATTGAACTCTAGGATTCTATCATGATCCATCTTTGGACAAGTAAAATATATTTATTATGAGCTCTAGAGTTCTATCTTGACCCATCTGTCCAAAATTAGTAAGTAAAGCTTGATGATCATAGAGTGATATATGCTGGATAGAATCCAGCTTTCTGATGGGGATCAGTGACAACCTGGTACAGTCCTCTATTATACAACTCCAACTTGGTCCATTGCCTGAATAGTTAGGTGCTTTCATAAGACTGGAACTTGAGTCCTTTAGCATTACTGCCTCAACTCTTGGCTCATATCTCTTTTCCTTGTTGCTTAACAGTCATTTGCTCTCATTTCCAATCATCTATGTTCCATATAGATGCTATGTGATATGTGCAATAGATTCTATACAACTGAGGTGAAGATGGCTGGTTCAATTAAATGACATTCACACACATGACCATTACTGCCATTTGCTTGAAAGCTGGTTTCCTTCATGTTACATGCAGTGTCCATTCCCTCTCTAGGCATAAGCACGTTGCCTTTAGCACAGAGCATCTGTTTCCACATTAGTCTTCCCCAGTCTGGTCAAGGATGTGCTACAGCCAATTCCAACCAGCTCACAAGAGCTGGTTGTTAAATTTTCAGTGTGAGTATTTACATCTTGGATATTGGCAAATGCTGTGAATCAAGGCTTGAGTTAAGATTTTTTTAACTGTCTAGACTTTGAAAAGTTATGAAGAAGATGTTAATAATGCTAATTAGATTTTAGACTATGTCCTTTCCTGCCCCCCACCCAGAACCAGTTGTTAAACATTTACCAGCATATCCCTACCTGTACACTGTATGGTGAAATCATAGTTAACTTATGCTACTACCCATTTCTGGCAAAGAGCATTCGATTCTCTACTGGTCAAAATGTTAGTGAATTATTGTGTAAATATTGAGTATCCCTCTCCTAGCCCCAGTACATAATGACCTTTCTGAAGGCAGGGCTTATTTAGTTCTTATCTTTGTATTCACAGTGTCTCGTGTCTTGTACATAGCAGATTAGTCAGCCAACAAACATTCATTAAGCACCTACTACGTGCCAGATACTCTGTTAAGTGCCTGATAAATGTTTGTTGAAATTAATTGAACCCTGGCTCTCCATTTTGCTGTGTTACTGTCATTAGTTAATGCAGATTAAGGTCTTGATTCAAGTAGGGAAAATGAGAGCTCCTGCTTCAAATCATTACTCCACTCTGCTTTCCAAAAACCCTTCTTAGAGCATAGACTTTTATTTCAATATTGTTATTTAAAAATAAAATGAAGACATGTCTCATTTACTATAGCTACTGTAATGGGCTTAATTATATTATCTTCTAATAATATCAGGGAAATATTGGATGTTTGCTTTTTGATTCTTAAAATCTGTTAAGCATGGCTATTTTTTTTTTCATAGGACTCTCACTGTTCCTGATTCGGAGACTAACATAATTGGAAATTCAATCGGTGTCAATAGCTGAGTAATTACTCCATTAAAAAAGCCTAGAACTTTAATTTAACACATTTCCTCCCTAGCCCTCTCCCCTCACCCCACAAAGTCCTTTACAAAGATATGGAGGTAAACCATGTCATCTCCTGCATCTGTAGTTTCAATCCTACTTTTTATTTCACTCTCCCCCTTAATGCTGCCTTCAGCAAATACTGCATGGAAAGGAAAGGAAACTAGGATCTATTGTGGTCCTCACCACAGAACAGTCTTGGCAGAGATTCCTTCCTGGCACAAGCCAGGAAGGGCACAGAAAGATGTCTTACAAGTGCAGCTGGCGCCTCCTTGATGTGCTGTTGACTGGCAATTCAACCCATCTCACTTATTATCTTCAGCAGAGGATTGTAGTCATGCTAGGCTCTATTAAATAGTTCACAGTCAACTACAATGTCTCAGCAGAGACAGTCATGGGAGATACGTCTTTCAATTTGTCCTTGATTGTTCAAATTCACGCATGTAAATGCCTCAGGGATAGCCCCTCCCCTTACATGAGAAGCTGACAAAAGCAGAGGCCTCTATCCAGCAGAGTTCTGTTTATTTCATGAAGAACAAAAAGGGAAGGGAGGCCTTTCTGAAAATTTTGTTTGGGTGTTAGAAAAGAGAAAATACTGAGATCTGAGCCAGTTCTAAGGAGTATTTTTCCATTCCTGAAGAAGTACAGGTAACTTTCACTTTTAGAAAACTTGACACCATTTACAAAATCCATATTTACAAAAGAAAAGTTAGTGATTATTTGATGTTTGGGTATTTTTAGACTGGGGTGGCCTACTTCGCCCATGGTTGAAGTGCAACAGCTGCTTAGGAGCTTGTTCCCAACACCAATCAGCATAGAAGCTATCAATTTGTTCCTGCTTACACAGTCTGCTGGCCTGCCTCTTCCTGGCAACTCACCATATTGGTGCTGAACTTAATGTAGATACCTGGTTGTCTTTAACCTTACTATAGCTTAGAATTCCCACACTCAAGCAATCTACCAGACTCCCTAGCAGTTGGGATGGATCATTTGAATTTTAAAATTTTAAAAGTGTATGGGACAGAATTTTTAAATAATAGGAGAGAGGAGGAACAAAGTAAATTTATTTCACAAACCTTGCAAGATTTGGGCACACCTCCATAATGGAGGAGGCGAGGTAAAAGGGGACCTGCCTTAATTTATAGTCTTAATGAAAAGATTCCCACCCACCTCTATCCCTTCTCACCATTGGCTGGGAGGTGGGCTTATAGTCTAGGAGCAAAAACTACACAGAGAACCAAGGTTGATCAGGTCCATTCAGGTTTTTCCCTATCAGAACTCGACTGCCAGGGTGGCATCTGAAAGTCTAGGAGAAGAGATGGGGGTGGGGGGAGAGGAGAGACCTTCCTAGAGCAAAGAACAAATAGCTCACAGGAAGTTCCTTATCTTCTAACATCTGAGAGAGAGGCGAGTAAGGGCATGCCTTCAGTTCCAGGCCCTCACCTTCCAAAATCACAAAGACAAATCAAATCCCAAAACCTCTCCATTAAACATACCCTGTGAAGTCTTCACAATTATCCATTCCATTCAAAAGTGTGCTTCACTTCAAAAAAAATTATTCAGCACAGAAGTCCTTTTATCGTTTTATTTTAAAATTTTTATTGGTACTTTTGTTTCTATATCAACTTCATTTCCAAATATAGCCCTACTCCCACCCTCAGAAAGCCATCCCTTATAATGAAGAATTTTAAAAAGAGGCCAAAAAAAGCAGTTTATTAACAATCAATCAATACTTCAACCAAATCCTATGGCATAAACAATATTCCACAGTGACAGTCCCCTCCCTCTCAACTCTTCTCTAGGACCAAGCTTGGTATTTATAATGATGCAGTTTTGTTTTGTTTTGTTTTTCTGCTCTTTCTATTTACATTGTGGTAGCCATTGTGTATATTGTTTTCATGGCTCTGCTGAATTTCCACTGCATCCATTTATGTGTCTTCCAATGCTTCTTGAATTCTTCATATTCATCATTTCTTACAGCATAGTAGGACTACATTAAATTTATATACCACAATTTGTTTATCAGTGAGTATCTACTTTGTTTCCAGTTCTTTGCTACCACAAAAGTGCTGCTATGAATGTTTTGGTGTGTATGGATACTTCTTTCTGACTATGACTTTGTAGATTTCCATCATTTAATGAGCATTTTATATATACTTCAGGAATCTGAGGTTTCAAGGGAGTGGGTATTCTCTCCCCTGAAGACCACAATCTTTCTACTTCTTTGTAGATTATTTTCATGCACTATTATGACCGAAAAAAATTAATCACATGTAAAGAAATAAGATATTTAGTATAATTTGTTAAAGCTAATTTATATATTTTATTCAACAAATTATAAGTTATTTTTGCTAGGAGCAATATTTGGTTGGAACCTGGCAGTAGGCCTCATGGTATCACTAGAAATTTACCACACATGGCCTAAGAAAACCATAAGGTCCCTGCCACATGGTCTAGTTTTTCCCTAAGATTAGTAATGAAACCATTGTAAAGATTTAATTACCTCAAATAGCCTGAAGACTTCCAGTCATATTGGCACCATCTCTGCCAGGAGGGCAGCCCCTAGACTGTTAAGGAGAAGTGCCAGCAAAAGTGGGCTGGCACCAACGGAAGAGGTAACAATGGAGAAGGGCCATTAGAAAGTTCAAGCTCCATTGATTGATTGGACAGAGCCAAGGGCGGTTAAATGTGACATAGTTCATTAGCATTCTTGCAAAAACTGTTTATGTCCCAAGGAGGCTTGAATATTAGCTTTTCAGTAGACTATGGGCTACTAAATTTGGTTCCAAGCATTCTGTAACATGCACTATGATTCTCTTTATGCTTATCATGGCTTTCTTCCAATAAGAATAAATCTCTTGTCCTGTACCTGATTCATGTTTGTAGACTGAGTGCCTCTTTTACTTTCTCCCTTATAGGGGAAACCTTAGACTAGAATCAAAAATAGAATGGCCCCTAAAGTAGCTGGGATCAGGGTGATAAGGCAGGAAATGTAAGAATGGAGAGACTGCTTCCCCTTTTAAGAAGCCAGAATCCCACAGAGACGGAGAGGTGGAGGGTGCTAGCCCTGGGGCCTCCGTGGAGCGGCTGTCTCTAGCCTAAATTCTAAATATCTTTGGAAGCTGATCAGTACATTCTGGAGGATTAAAGGAATATGGGGGGTAGGGGGGGAGCATGATAAAGCCCCTTATCACCAAGAAATAGCTCTGAGAACCCTTCCTTTGTCATCCTAAAAGGCAATGATTTTGAACATTTACACATTATTGGACTGGCACACTGACACATAGAATAACTGTGATTCTTAATATAAAGAGACTTACATGTGTTTAGACATACACACACACACACACATATAGACATACAAATACACACACATATGGAGAGAGAAAAAGAGAGAGTGTGTAACAACCATCTACTAGCAGCTACTGTGGCTGTGTAAGACCAATAACACCAGCACACAGAAGGGCCACTAACACAGATTCTTTGATGCACTTCACTAAGGAAAGTAACTTTAAAGGGTTAACAATCTCAGTTCAATCGAACATACATATATCATTCATTTATTTCTGGAGGAAAAGAACAGCCCCCTGAACTTGAAGGCAAATACAAACAGAAACTGCAAACACCAACAGACAAGACCTTGTCTGATTCAAATCACAATACATAGTTACCAGAGAAGAACCAACGGATCTGGGTTAGCAAAGCTGGGGGGGGCAGCACTCCTTCCATGAGCGAGCCCCAAAAGTCAAACACCATCTCTTCAATTACATCCAGTTCAAAGCCCTGACAGCTCTGACCTCACCCAGGCTGGGTGTGTGAAAGTTCCCCATCCCCAGTATCACATCATATACAAGTCAATGACTCCTGATTACTTCAGTGCTGAGAAATGGCTGAGAAATATTCCAAAACAAAGACAGCAAAAGGTTTCCCACCAATTCAAACAAAGGCGAGACTTGATAGTCTTAGCATTCCAAAAGGGAAGAACAGGGAAAAGTTTTACTTGCG
>CM053623.1:196722409-196724909 GCA_028646595.1 Phalanger gymnotis
AGAGAGAGAGAGAGAGAGAGAGAGAGAGAGAGAGAGAGAGAGAGAGAGAGAGAGAGAGACTCATGCTAGAGCATGCATTTTTTGATGGCTCTCTCCTGCCTGGAATGCTCTTCCTCCTAACCTCCATGTCCTGGATTTCCTGGATTTCTTTCTCAGCTAAAATCCTACCTCATTCATGAAGCCTTTCTTAGCCTTCCTTGTCGATAAGCTGGTGCCTTCCCTTTGAGATTATCTCAATATTTCTGTATTTGTCTTGTTTATATACAGTTGTTTACAGGTAATCACTCCTTTTAGGATGCAAGTTCTTTAACAGCAGGAACTGTTTTTGACTTTCTTTGTATGCCCTGGGCTTAGCACGGTGCCTGATGTATAGTAAATGTTTAATCAATGCTTGCTGAGTGACTAGTGGAAAAAATAATGAATTTGGAGTCAAAGCATGTGGGTTTGAATCCTAGCTTAGCTCTATGGTGACCTTGGCCAAAGGGAAGGTGTATGGGACAGTGGAAAGAGCAATGACTATGTTATCATCCCTGAGCCTCATCTGCAAAAAAGTGAAATTTCAATTAGATGGCCTATGAGGTGCTTTCTAGCTCTAGGGCCATGACCATGAATAATTTCATTATCTGGCAATAACATCTCTAGGAGATGAACTAAATGATCCCCTGAGATGTTCTTTCCAACTCTAAACCCAATGATCAAACAAACCCCATATCAGTGCTTTTTTGTTTAATGGCTAATCTGATCAGGTCTTACTCTGTGAAAGTCTGACTACTTACTTAATATTTACTTTAGAGTTGGGGTGTTCCTAACAGAAATTATATTTAAAAAAAACCTCAGATCATTTTCTGTGATGATAGTAATGATTTTTTCTTTTAAAAAGTCAGCATGTAAGATTTGCAAACACCTTTATAATTATTATTTATGCTCACAACAACTCTGGGAAGCATAAGTAATATTATCCTTATTTATAGAAGAGGAAACTGAGACAAATAGAAATTATTTGCCCAAAGTCACACAACTGGTAAGTGTCAGAGGCTAAATTTGAACTCAGGTCTTCCTGACTTTCAGGTCAACACTCTATCCATTGCACCCCAGGGCACCTTTGGCATTGTTTCAAGGCTCTTTGGTGAGAGTCGCCTGGGTAAGCATATAAAACTTGGGAAGCCACTCTGAATTGTTGGGATTTTTCATACATTTCCAAGTGTGCCTTTCCTGCAAGTGTTTTGAATGGCTATACCTACTCACCTGATGTTTTACCTGCTGACTGAACTTCAGAAATGCTAGGGATTGTTGACCGAGCTCAGTCAGCCAAAGGGTGTCCAGGGGTAAGGGGTGACCTTGAAGCCTTGAGGACTGAACACCTGATTACAATCATGGGTTATGCACCTAACTAAATAGCTGTAGTGTTCCCAGTGCAGGCTGAAAAGTCCAAGCTTTGTATCTCGCCATTTACAATCAAGATCAAGTTTCATTCCAAGTTTCAACAATAGGACACCTGTCTTATGAAAAAAATAAGTGATTTATAGTACCGAAAGAATAAATAAAGCTTTCAGATTTAATTTCTTGTTTTCGGACATTGGTATATTTATCGCTTATGTAACAATGGAATGGTAGCTGTTTCTGAATCCTGAAAATCACCTGTTTGGTCCTTCTTCTTGTACTAAAATTACTCATGAATAAGTATGAAAAATACTAACCTGGGAATGTACACCACTGGCGAATATCAAATCAAATTGGATTGCTTAAGCAGGAAGAGGATGTCGTAATATGAACTCAACTTCCTGGACTAATTTGATGATCCTTTCCCAGGAGAAGCCTGACCTTAAAGCTAATGCATACCATTATGGTTTGTGAGAATGACAATGGATCATGCTGGGTTCATCTTAACCAGTCAGAATAGTGGTACTGAAGTTCACTAACTGCATTACCTGGGATAGAAGACTTCTTTCATTTCCCTTAGTAGCGCTGACATCTTGATGTAGTCCCATCTAGTAAAAGAGCTGTTAGGAAGTCTCTTTAAAGCTGGGGGGGGTCTATGAATTTTGTGTCTCTGTGTATACACACACACACACACACACATACACACACTCACTCACAATCAATTATATTTCAATGTAATTGGTTTCCTTTGTAAAAGATTTCCTTTGTAACCCTTCATTTTTCTTTTATGCACTTAAAAGCATTATTCTCAGAAAAGGGTCCATAGTCTTCACCAGATTGCCAAAAGGGGACATGACAGAGAAAAAGGTTGAGAAGCCTGGGACTTATGGTCTCTTTTTCTGTAGAGATGAAGCAGCCTTTGAAATTGGTGACATAACAAATAGGTCTTTGTGGGCACCTGTCGGTCCCACAGTCAATCAACAGAAAATAATCAGTTATTAAGTACTTACTGTATTCCAGGCACTGTGCCAACCCCTGAAGATACAAGAAAGGCCCAAACAAGTTCCCTGCCCTCAAGGAGCTCATCTCTTAATAGTGCAGACAGCATGCAAATGACTAT
>CM053623.1:196729909-196752982 GCA_028646595.1 Phalanger gymnotis
TAATTAACTGTATAACAGTAACCTGTGCTATCTGCCTTAATGCAGCAAGCCTTATGAGCAAGGCCCATGCTTGGTGCTGAGATTGCAAGTGCAAAAATGAAACAGGAACTTACATTCTCCTGGGGGTACAACTTGTACACCAATAAGTAAATACAGCATGCTCTGAGGAGTGAGAACAGTAACCGGGAGCATTGGAGAAGACTTCGTGTAGGAGGTGCCATGTGAGCTAATCATTGAAGGACACTCATATTTTGAAAAATGGGTGCCATACCAGTGTGGGGTGGCAATCCTAACTTATATATTCCCAACCAGCATGGTAACAGATATTTATGAACAAACTGGAAAATTTTCCTGTATACCGTGAAGATAGTAAAGATTAATGAGAGAAACAGTAGACTAGATGTTCATTTTTCTTCTCTCTGGCTGCCCCTTATTCCAGGAATGTTCTTCCTTCTCTGCTCCAACTACTGACCCTTTAAGTCCCAACAAAAACCTACTTTCTACAGGAAGCCAATCCCTCTTAATTCCAGTGCCTTCCCTTTGTTAATTATTTCCTTTTAGTCCTGTATATAGTTGCTTTGCATGTATTTGTTTTTATGTTGTCTATCCATTAGACCGTAAGCTCCTTGAGGTCAGGCACCATCGTATGCCCCTTTTCATATCTCTAGCATTCAGCACGATGCTTGGCACATAGTAAGCGCTTGAGAAATGTTTGATTGATCGTCAGTATGGTGTGGTGAGAATAGAGAGCTAGCTTTGGAGACAGGAAGACTGGGTTCAGGTCCTGCCTCTAACTCATAATACTCATGGGACCATAGACTACCTTCTTAGTACCCCCAGACAAGTTGCTAAGAATCTGTTTCCAGAAAAGATGCCAATCTGAAGTGGGTAGAGGTAATTTTCCCACCAGGAGTATCCTGTACCAATGTCATAGGTATGTCATAGGTCCCAGAGGTAAAAATCTCAATTAATTCTAATTTTCAATTAAATAGTAATTATACTGCATTTTTAAAGGAGAGAGAAAGAAATGTCTCATATGTAAAGTTTTAAATTCTTGAGCTCAGTAAAGATTTGATCCAATTTCAAGGATCTTTTTTCTTTAGTGAAAAAAAATGCACTTATTCTGGTGTATTTAGTTAGTATGGGAAATAAGGAAAAGATAGCAAATGTATATTAGGGACATTTTCCACAACAAAGGACTGAAACCAAGATTTAGCTGGTTTCTTCAACCTCATGACTCTTAAGCTACTCTTTAAAAGGCTTATAATACCCTCCCTGAGCTGGCCTCAGCTCATTAGATTGTCTGGAAACGTTTCTAGATTCACCCCTTTGGGCACAATAAGATTGAATGCCCTGGCCTTACAGAAAATCCTTACTGCTGCCCATCTCTCTGTCATAGCTGCAAGTTCTCTCTGCAGATTAGATTTAGCTATCCTTTCAAAAGAAAAAACTCCAGGATTTCTTAAATGTGTATTATGTGTGATGAGCTAGAAATAGAAAGATGAAACAAGATACAGTCCTGTTCTCTAGAGGCTATAACAAGAGGAAGCATGGCTTGATGGGTAGTGAGCTAGTCTCAAAGCCAGGAAAATTTGCATTCCAGTCTTTCTTCTGTCAAATATTCCTCTTCCTCCTCCGTCATCTTCCTGTTGTCTTCTTCTCCTTCTCCTCCTTCTTCTTCTCCTTCTTTTTCTTCTTCCTCTTCCTCCTCTTCTTCCTCTTCCTATGGATGGAAGGCTGATGCCTGGTTTCAAATCCTACCTGTAACGGATATTCACTAGATGACAATGGGGAGGGCTCAGCTTCTCAGGGGCCCTGAGCAGCTCTGAGACTTTGAAGTTGTATCTAGATTAAATATAGATCTGCGTGGTGGGAGAGATTTTCCATACTTGGAGCTCTCTACACTAATGACATCACTAGACTGGACCAAAAGGAAAAGCTCAACATTTTAAAAACATAGCTATTTTGAGTTGCTATTTTTAACCAGTAATTTGTGTGGCCGAAGATAGGCTGCATAGCCCTTTCCTTTATGTTATCATATCAGTTCAGTTCAGTAAACACTGTGTCAACCATTGAACTTTAAGGCAACATTGTTTATTGAATGCTGAATCAGGGTTTTGGATTTTTTTTTTTTCTGTTCTTGGGAAGTTAACCATATTTCATTTCATACACAGGTCACCGATTTGTAAGTGATATGTTTCTATCTAATGTATGGGCAGTCAGAGAACAGAAAACACCACTTAATTCTTCCACCAAAATAATTTCTAAACTCTTTAGCCTGCCAATTATGGAAGCTGCCTATCTACTGTAATTTAATTTCAACTCTACCAGGATGGGTCACGGGTAGAAGCATCTTTTCTACTAAACTAATATTTTGGTCGTTAGAGATTTTTCTGCAGCCATGTTGGGGCCCCAGTGAGTTCATAGTACGTCTTTCTCAAACTCCGTTTAAGCTTTAGAAACCATGATAATAGTGGAAGAAAGACATGCTGGTTTTGCATAAGGAATACAGATGTCTAGGGCAAGGAACCAATCAGAGCAGTTGCCCTCCTGTGCTACTACAAGAAGAAATTTAATATAGACTTTTAGCTAAGAGGGAGACTAGTAGAATTTGTTAAGGACCCTAGAGACCAGCTTGAGCAACCCTGTCATTTTATAGATAAGAAACAGGCCCAGAGACATGAAGTCACATAGCTGGTGAGTAGCGAAGTCAAGTGGGGATTGTGGCCTTCCAGATGTCAGCTGGGGGCTTTTTGTCTTTGACAGTTTGTGGACATAGAATTATGATCAGTGCTGGTGGAAGCTGGAAGGGAGTCAAAAGGGGATTTTTTTTTTCCGTTTCTAAAACAGTGGAATTCTAATTCTAGTAATGGTTTTGGGGAGAGGTAGGACTGGTTAGGGGTTGATTTTACCATTCATAAGATAAGGATTATTATTGTAAAAGTCAGTATGCTGAAATGGATTGTGGCCTGTTTTTGGAATCAGGGAGATTTCAGTTGAAGTTTTACCCCTAAGACATATTATAACTATGTACCTCTGGCAAATCACTTAGCCATTCAGGTACCCCAAACAATTCTTTAACCAAGGGGTTTCCAAACTGGGATCATTGAACTTTAAACAACAAGAAAAAAATTTGACAACTGTAATTTCAATATCTTTGGTTTCCTTTGTAATCCTGTGTATTTTATTTTATGTATTTTAAAGCATTACTTGGAGAAGGTGTCCAGAGGCACAAACAAAGGTTAAGAACCCCTGCTCCAAGACTACAAGTTATAAAGAGTGGTCTGCCCAAGGGAAACACTTCACCAAGAGTTTCCTATACTGATGAAATCATAGGTCTAGACACACACACACACACACACACACACACACACACACGCACATGCACACACACACATGCATGCACACACACTAGCTAACCTTCATATGGCACTTTAAGATGTGCAAAGCTTTTTTACATTCATTATTTCACTTGATTCTCACAACAATACTGTGGAAAGGAGGTGCTTTTTTTAATCCCCATTTTAGAGGTAAGGCAGTCGAGGTTCAGAGCAGTTAAGTGGCTTGTCCATAGTAATAGAGCTTGCAAGTGTCTAAGGCAGGATTCAAACCAAGGTCTCTTCTCCCTCTACTTACAATACATCTACTAGGCCGTTCTGGAGAGGCATGTGGGATGAGGATATAGAAAGGTGAGAAGCAGTCACAATACAGGAAGGCAGGCCATGTTTCTAACTATTAAATATCTTGGAACTCCAAAATTATTAGGTCTGGTTAAAGCCTATGGCTATTCCAAGTGAACTCTGAATTTCCATGATTTAATATCAAATCCCCAAAAGCCCCTGAGTAGAATAGAGCCCTCTCTTTATTTTTAGGGCTAAATGTAACTTACCAGTTCTACTGCTGTTCTCTGGCTTTGGGACAGCACACAGTGAATTAGCACGATAGGAAGGGTGCCTTTTGATATTGGTAGCTAATTGTGTATACTGTCATTGTTCTAAGAAAAATGAGCCCTTGTGGGACATTTTTTCAAGTCTCATTTTTTCCTCTCCAGTGGTTTGCAGGAAAAATTTAGATAGCACAACTGTGGCGATTCATGACGATGAGGTCTACTGCAAATCCTGCTATGGAAAAAAGTATGGACCCAAAGGGTACGGCTATGGCCAAGGAGCAGGCACACTTAACATGGACAGAGGAGAGAGGCTGGGCATCAAACCTGAGAAGTAAGTGGAAAGTTGTGTTGTCTTCAGAAGCAAATTCAGAAAATGGATGGTCGTTGAATAAGCATGTAGGAGTTCCACACATATTTTTAAAAGTCTATATTTGTTATATGCAGTTAACCTCTCTAGGCATTCAATCAAAAAGATTTATTAAATGTTTACTTATGTGCCAGGCACTGTGTTAGGCACTGGGAAGACAAAGAAGCAAAATCAGCCTCTGCCATCAAGGAGCTTCCATTCTAATTATACAAGATGAATTCAAGGTAGTTTTGAAAGGAAATGCATTAAGAGCTGGGGAAAATCAGGGGAAGATTCATGTAGACGGTAGCACTTTGAATGGGTCTTAAAGGGGTGCTAGAGATTCCGAGAGGTGGAGATGGGGATGGAGGGAGCATTCCAAACTTAGATGACAGCCAATGCAACTGCAAAGAGACAGGAGATGGAGCATCATGGGGGAGGGATAGCAAGTAGGCCATCATGGCTATTGTTACAGCATACGTGTTGTTGTTGTTCAGTCATTTCAGTCATGTCTGACTCTTTATGACCCTATTTGGGGATTTCTTGGCAAAGACAATGGAGTAGTTTGCCATTTCCTTCTCCATCTCATTTTACAGATGAGGAAACTGTGGCAAACAAAGTTAAGTGAATTGCCCAGGGTCACGCAGCTAGTAAGTATCTGAGGCAAGATTTGAACCCAGATCTTTCTGATTCCAGGCTCAGTACTCTTACCATTGTAGCTGCCTCTCCACCAAGGGTACCACAAGCCTTGAAGAGCATATGGGTTTCTACAGTTTCTCTATGGGTTGTATACATCCCTTCTGGTGTTAGTCAGGCCTAGGGGATTGTTTTATTAACCACCTCACTCACCCACTTTATGACACCTGGATCCTTTTCTGCTTTATAACCTAGTCATTTCATCTCTTTGCTAAGTTTTCCTTTTCCTTTTGATGCAGATTATATTTGGCTCTATAAATTCAATTTGCCTGTTGGTTGGTTGAATTCTGACCCTATTCTCAGAGACCCATCTCTTTATGCAAAACAAAACTAAAAAAACACCAACACTTCATGGGAAAGGGTTGACTCTTATGGCCAAAGTCAAACAAGGCCTACCACAGTCTGGCCCTTTCTTGATTGTCTAACCAAAGCTAACCCCTCAGATCAGCCTTTTGTTCTAGTTAGGCTTGTCTTCCAAACACCTGCCTCTCTCTTTCTTTGCTCCTAGAATGTCTTTCCCTCTCCTAAAGAGACACAGTTCAGCTATTTCTTAACACTCTTCCTACTCAAGCCTTTCCCAAGAACTTTGCCTGAAAGCTCCCCAGTTCACATTGAATTCTTCCTTTTCTCTAGGTTTCAGCAACGTGTCTTGGAATCTTCCTCCAATACCCCTCATTCCTTCATTTGGTCATTGTCATTGTTATTACACAAGTGTTGAGCATGGCCTAGAAGGCCCTGTAGGGTAGAGGTTGTGTCTTCCCCTTCTTTTGGGTTCTCTTTCCTTTTCTAGACCTGTTCCTCTTAAACTGTGGGTCACAACCCTATATGGGGTCACAAAATATTTGGCAACAATAAAAGTTTTCTGAACGTGCAACGACCAAAAATTAATTAAAAATTAAACACATAATGAATCCAAGGTGTTTCTGGCAGCACTTGCCAGTGTTGCATCATGCAACTTCACTGTAGCCTTGGTTCTGAACACAAAGCACGCTCAATTTGTACTGCATATGCATTCAGGCCACACAGTGCTGAAATGTACTGAAATTCAGAAAAGGGGTCATAAGTAGAAAAAGTTTAAGAAGCCCTGGTCTAGATTATTACTGTGCTCAGCTGAGGTATTTGGATTGTTTGTTTAATTCTTCACACACAACAAAAACCAAAACAAACCTTATATTTTCACTCAAACTAATCAGTGACTTACTAGTGTGGTAGAAACACTGTAGGACTCCTCAAGGCTCTTTACTCCACCAGGGCAGATCACAGCCAATCCAGGTCTGCCCATCCTTTGTGGCTCTTTATTCTGAACTAAAAACAAAACAAAAAACCCAAATCAAATGAGTCCTTTCCATATACAGGTGGTACAGAAGAAGATCATATATGAAGCTGGGAATTTCTCTTACATAGAGCCAGGCCAATGTTCTAAGTTATTTTTGTTGTTGTTTTGGTTGCTGGGGTTTCATCAGTATAGGGGATCTCCCAGATGTGGAAAATCCTTCTGCCAATGCATAAATTAACTTAAACAAATTTTATTTTCTAAGAGAATTCCCTGGGACATTGAGGGGTTTTATTTAAGGAATATAGGCATGAGAACTGCATAAGCTTTGTCTAATTTAAAACTAAGTAATTAACAATTAGTTTATCTTTTAGCTGCTAAATTCGAAAACAAACATTTGCTTGGAAATAAATTATGTTCTAAATTCATTTTAGTCAGGCTGCTTAGCAGACTTTCAAAGGGGAACAGGAATCCTCAAGCTTCAAAAACAACAGGTTCACATTTTTTCTTTGAACCTTTAATAAATTATTCCCCCCACCCCCCGCCACAACTGTATCCCCTTTATTTGCATTCCCTACCATATGGATTCTATTTTTGTTCACTCTAGGAAATGCTTTTTTTTTTTTTTACAAGTGTTAGAAGTTTCCTGAGTGGCTTAAATTTGCTTTCATTGTTTGTAGCAATCCCTGGAAATCAGACTTGAAGAATTAGCAGCAACCCCCGCCCCCGCCCTTTTTTTAATACCTATATCATTTGTAAGGTGATCCAGTGTAAAAAATAAATATTTACAAATAAAACAAAAGGCACTATCTTAGGGGATACAAAGATGACAAACAATGCAACAATGCCTTCTTCTTGAACCAGTGGTTTTGTTTCTAAAACTGCCAGCAGAATACAGACTCCTCCTTATCCTTCCTTTTAAAGTTGGAAGTTACTTGTAAGTGTGCACAGGATATAAGGTTACTTTTGCAACAAGCTAAAAAAAAATAGGTATTGTCATTGGCCTTGGACTCTGAAGCCCAGCACTGGTTTATAGAAAAGACTGACTTTAAGGTTTAAATAACAGATTTCTTTGTTTATATTTTCTACAAATGTCTTAATTTTTTTTTTAATTTTGATGTCACTTCTTTACTTCCCTTTTGTTGCCCTTCACTCATTTCCATCATGTCTAATTCTTTGTGACTCTATTTGGGGTTTTCTTGACTGGAGTGGTTTGCCATTCCCTTCTCCAGCTCATTTTATAGATGAGGAAACTGAGGCAAACAGGGTAAAGTGACTTGCCTAGCTAGTGCCTGAGACCAGATTTGAACTCAAGAAGATGTCTTTTTGACGGTAGGCTGGGCACTCTTTTCACTGCACCATCTCTGTCTGCCTCTTACCAAATTCGATAAAACCCTCAGGACGTAGAAGCGTGGTTAAGCAAGACAAACTAATATATTGGTCATGTCTGAGAAGGTTTGTGATATTTCACACCCATAATCTTCCACCTCTTACCAAGAAATGAGAGGCAGGTTTTCACTATCAGTCTTCAGAAGAATCACAATCAGTCATTTTTTTCTTTTCTTTTTTTCTTTCTTTTTTCTTCTTTCTTTTTTCATTACTTTAGTCATTGTATGAGTTATTCTCTTATTCCTGTGTATGTGCTTTGTTCTGCATCTGTTTGTTGAAATCTTCCAAAGTTTCTCTGAATTTTTCACATTCATATTTCTTATAGTGTGGTAGTATTCTCTGATAATCATATGCCACAATTTGCTTAGCCATTCCTCAATCAATGGGCACCCACTTTCCTTCCAGTTCTTTGCTGCTACGTAAAGTACTGTTATAAATATTTTTGTATAGGTAGGACCTTTCCTTTTTGCTTTGACTTTGGAGGTATATATTTTATAGTGACATCAGTGGGTCAAAGAGTAGGCACTGTTTGAAAGGCTTGCCTTCTCTGATGAATACAATGATCCAAGACAGTTCCAAAGGACTCATGATGAAAAAATGCTATCCACCGCCAGAGAGAGAACTGATGAACTCTGAGTGCAAATTGAAGTATAATTTTCTTGCTTTTTTTGCTTTTTTGCAATGTGACTAATATAGAAATATATTTTGCATGATTTCATGTGTATAATTGATATATCGTTTGCCTTCTCAGTAGGTGAGGGAGGGATAGTAGAGAGGGAGAAAATCTGGACCTCAAAATTTAAAAAGAAAGAAATGTTTTAAAAAAAGGTAATAAATTAAGGAGGGGGGAAAGAGTAAGGTACAATTAATGGCTTCCAAGTGTATTTAAAGGATATTTTCCAGATTTCCTGTTCATTTTGTATCAGTTTACAGACTGTCCAATAAAACTAGCTCTCTGACTAGTTCTTCCAGTTCTGTGGATGTGAAGCTCATAATATTCTGTTACAATTGTGGCAGTGGATAAAGTGCCAGGCCTGGAGTCAGGAAGATCTGAATTCAAATCTGACCTCAGACACTAATTGTGTGGCCCTGGGCAAGTCACTTAACCTTGTTTGCCTCAGTTTCCTCATCTGTAAAATTATCTGGAGAAGAAAGTGGCAAACCCCTCCAGTATCTTTGCCAAGAAAACCCCAAGTGGGGTCATAAAGAATCAGATACAACTGAAACAACCAAACAACATAACCCATAATTGGATACTTCCCACTCATTAGGCTTTTAGTGTACTTTTTAAAAAAAATACAGTTTTATTCTTATCTTTTGGTTTTTACATCAACTATACTTTGTAACATATCCCCTCCTAAAGATCCATCCTTTACAACAGAGCATTAATTTAAAAAAGAAAACTACAGTTCAGCAAAACCAACAAATTAAATGGTCTGGCATTATAGGCGGAGTTCTGTGTCCGTGGTCCCCTACTTTTGCTGAAGAGGCAAGGGAGTACATGCTCATATTTCTTCTTTGGGACCAAACTTAGACATTATTTCTTCAGTATTTAGTTTTTATTGTTTGAAATTTCCATTTACATTATAAATATTTTCAGAGTTCTGCCTGCTTCACTTTGCTTGAGTTCAGATCTTTCTGCAAGTTTCTGTCTTTTCATACTTCTCTGTGTTGATCATAATCCTTGTGTCTTACAACATCTCATTCATGTACCACAATTTGTTTAGCCATTCTCCAATCAGTGAACTTCAAATTTGTTTCAAATCTTTGCTAAAAAAATAAATGCTGCTGTAAAAATTGTGGAGTACGTAAAGCCATTCTTTTTGTCGTTAGCTTCCTTGGGGTATTTGCCTAGTGATGAAATATTTGAGTCAAAAAGTAGTGATACTTTAATCACTTTCTTTGCATAGTTCTTATGGTGCCTTTTGAGAAATCTGATCTGATTTTTTCTCTCTCTCTCACCTCCTGGAAGTGTGCAACCTCACAAGCCCACGACAAATCCAAATACTTCCAAATTTGCTCAGAAATTCGGAGGAGCTGAGAAGTGTTCCAGATGTGGGGATTCAGTGTATGCCGCAGAAAAAGTAATAGGAGCAGGAAAGGTAAGATACTGTCTGTCAAATTTACTTACTCTTTCTGTGCAGATTTTGAACATGATGATTTGAGATGCTAGTGTAATATCTATGTGGAAATTTCTTTTAGGTCAGCCTCAGACACTTACTAGCTGAGTGACTCTGGGCAAGTCACTTAACCCTGATTGCAGGAAGAAAGAAAGAGAGAGAAAGGAAGGGAGAAAGGGAGAGAGAGAAGGGGAGAGAGAGAGAGAGAGAGAGAGAGAGAGAGAGAGAGAGAGAGAGAGAGAGAGAGGGAGGGAGGGAGGGAGGGAAGAAAGAAAGATGGAAGGAAGGAAGGAAGGAAGGAAGGAAGGAAGGAAGGAAGGAAGGAAGGAAGGAAGGAAGGAAGGAAGGAAGAGATTTCCTCTAGGTAGTTGAAGATGACATCATCATCATCATAATTCATTTATTAAATTATTTATTATATTGCATTATTATAGTTGGCATTTATATAGCACGTTAAGGTTTACGTATGTTATCTCATTTGAGCCTCACAACAACCTTATGCAATCACTGCTATTATTTTCCCCATTTTGCAGATGAAGCAGCTGAGGCTGAGAAAACTAAAGTTACTTTGTCACACAACTAGAAAGTATCTAAGGTAGACTGGAATCAAGTCTTCTTGACCCCAAGACACACACTCTGCAGTGTCACCTAACTGCCTTTTGGAATTCAGGAACCGTATCGGGGATCATGGGGTATTTGCATAGAGACGGTTATTGAATTCACTGAAACAGTACAATCACTAAGGGATACAGTATGGAGAGAAGAGGATAGATCAGTGCTGAGCTTTGGGGGACAAGCAATTTTAGGGGATGGGAGGTTGTTGATGAACTAACTAAAGATGAACTTAGAAAACTTGAGTTGTCAGAAAAGGTGGGAAGAGGATGGGATGGGAATCATGTAATGAAAACCAAGGAAGAAGGGAATATCTAGAATTGGCATTCTTAACATAGAGTCAAGGTTTTTTTTTAATTTTGATAACTACATTTGACTATAATTGGTTTCCCTTATAATCCCATGTGTTTTATCTTATGGATTTAAAAACATTATTCTAAGACAAAGAGCATAGGCTTCATCCAGCTGCCACAGTGGTCCAGGCTACTCACACGGAGGAGGATGAGATAATTGATGAAGTCAGAAGTTGTGGAGAGGAGAAGGATGAGGACTGAGAAGAAACAATTGGATTTAGTAGTAAAGAGATGAGGAGAATAGTCCCAGCAAAGTACTGGCCAGGTTCAAAAGCAGGCCTATACAACATACAGCCTGTGGGCCACTTGCAGCCCACCGAAGGATTTTGGGTGGCCAGCAAAAAATGTAGAGGATATAAAACAGGCCTTTACAATATATGGCCCATGGGCCACTGCAAGTGGCCTACTGGCCATATGTTGTGCAGGTCTATTCAAAAGGATTAAGAACTTGAATGGCTTGTGAGGCAAGTGAAAGGAAACAGGCAAGAAGAGGGCTCTAGGGGTTTGGCAGTGAAAGAGAAGGAGAAGGTTATGAGGAGAGCTTAAGGGGATGGCAGAGTCCAGCATAGTTGTAGGGAGAAATTTTAGGTAAGACAGTAGGAATGAGCAATTGGCCAAGCTGCCACATGATAGAGAAGGGCTTACCTTGGCCAACCCCAGTAGAGAGGTTGGCCCTGGCAAAGCATCTCTCCTTCAGTGACCTGGAGCAGAGGAAAAAAGGATAGCAACAATCTGCTTCATTTTAGCCTTTTTAACACTACACACCCATTTCTCATAACTCATATTTACATTTGTTAATGTATCTAAAATTGTTACATTTCCATTTGATCCTCAGAACCAACTGTGAAATAAGTAATCCAAGTATTATCATGCCCATTTTATAGATGTGGAAACTGATTTGAGGTTACATGACTTCCCACAAGTCACAGTATTGGCAGAGTTGGTGTCTGACCCCGAAGTCTTCTCTTACAGAATGTATCCAGGGCTGCAAGCTTCTCACATGGGTAACTACCTTTTTTATCTTTTCTAGCCTTGGCACAAAAATTGTTTCCGATGTGCTAAGTGTGGAAAGAGCCTTGAGTCAACCACTCTGACCGAGAAAGAAGGGGAAATCTATTGCAAAGGTAAAAAGACTGAACACTGCTTAACCACTTACTTAATTACTGTTACACAGATAAATGCTCTACATGGGTTCTCCCTGTAACTGAAAAATTGTGGGATACAATAATTGTTTGTCTGCTAGAATGCAGTGGAAAAATGAACCTGGCCTCAGTACTGCCAGATATGATCATTCATAAATGGTTAGGGGGCGACATTTTGAGAATGTGGGGTAGGTTACAGAATCAGTCTTATGAAAACACATACCCAAAGAGCCTTGTGGTAGATAACCTAATCTACATCAAGATGGCTGTTTCTTGCTATTTCGAATTTTAAACAGTTTGAATATATATGTGTGTGTTTATTTATTGTATGTGTAATTATATATGTAATTATATAATCATATTGTGTGATTGTATATGTATATAAACATGTGTTGCTATATATTTATTACATACTCATATATGTACACATGTATGTACACACACACACGTGTGTGTGTGTGAGAGTATATAAATTCCATTTTACCTATCCCTAATGCCAGAAGTGAAATTCTGGTAAACACACATTGACTTGTTTGGGGGTAAGCATTCACTACATTGTATATTTTGTGGTCTTGGATATGTTAGGCTCGTAAAGCATAACATCTTGGAATTCTTATGTAATTTGGTACACTTGGGTCTTGGGGTGGGGAGTTTAAGCAATTGGAAAAAAAAACCCTAACAAAGCTTGATGGAGTTATTCATAGTTACCATGTCTCCCATAGGTTGCTATGCAAAGAACTTTGGACCGAAGGGTTTTGGTTATGGCCAAGGAGCAGGAGCCCTCGTCCATGCACAGTAAAGGCGAAGACATTTAAGACCATGAGAACCACAGCGCCACGCACTGAGACTTTGTATCAAGGCACAGAGAATTTCTTTAATAGTAAACTACTGTGAAAACTATACCAACAATACCAGCATATGTGTACTGTTTGTTACTATGTATTTGGAGACACTAACTTGTAGGAAGAAAGCATTGCATTGAGTCTGCTTTAGTGTGTACTTACTCTGATCTTAACTACATAGTGTTCAATTAGCTTTTTTTTAAAGATCCTTTGCTCTTTAAATAAAGTTTCTTATCGCTTCTGATCTTCATTTCTATTTTTTTCCCAAAGTCTTGCTATAATTCCTGGGGGAAAATGGCAACTGTCCCTACCCCATGCTTCCCCATTATCAAAGTGAGTCCAAGAGGTGTGATGACTTTTATGATTATGCAGATCATAGACTTTAAAGCTAGAAAGGAAATTTAGAGATTATTTTAGTCTAGGGGTTCTTAGATTTCAAGGGCCCCACGGACTTGGATGAGAGAGGCAACATGTATACATACCAGTTTATACAAGGAAACGTGGAATGAACAAGGTAACCCCTGAAGGGAAAGCAGTAGCAATGGAGGAACGAGAAAAGGCCTGCAGAAGGTGACAGTTGAGCGGAGTCCTAGAGGAAGACAGAGATACTGATAAATGTGAGGAGAGAAAGCAATTCAAGGAGAAACAACAGCACCAAGGCACGTTGATGGGAGATACAGCTTCGTGTTAGGAACACAAGTGGGACAGAATGGCTAAACCATAGATTTCCTAGAAGGCACTGATGTGTAAGAAGAAAGGAGGGGGTAAGAAGGATGGTGATATCCAGCATAGTAATTGGGAAGTTTGGAAGAGGCATGGGATTTGGGGGAAAGATAATTCTGTTTAGACAAGTTGAGTTTGAGGTCTTGATATGACATCTAGTTCAATGTGTCCAATAGTAAGTTGGTAAAGTGAAACTTGAGTCTTGAGAGAGGGAAAGCCTGGGTTTATACATATGGGAGTCCTCTGCAAAGGACATTGAATTTGTGATAGATATTGAGATTGCCAAGGGAAAGAATAGAGAAAGAAGAGGGCCAAGGCTGAGTCTTGAGGTACACCCATCTTTACTGGGTGTGCATGGATGAAAATCTAGCAAAACACTGAAAAATTAGACAAGCCGAAGGTGAACCAAGGGAATAGGATCAATGAAAACCCTGAGAGAGTGTGTCAAGGATGAGATTAACAGTGGGAAATGTTGCAGGGAAGAACGAAGAGGACTGAGCAAAGGTCACTAGATCTGGCAGTTAAGACATCATTGCTAAGTCTGCAAAGATCAATTTCAGCTGAATATTTATTTTGATTCTGAGGTTAGAAGACAGACTCCAGGGGGTTTAGAAGAGAGTGAGAGAAGGAACATAGAGACAGATTGGATTTTTTCCCCCTTTGGCTGAGAAAGGGAGGAAAAATGATAGCCAGTGGAGTTGGTAGGATTTTGTGACAGTTACAGATAAGGAGATGGGCGTTTTTAAGGCAGTGTAGGGTGAGACTTGAATATTGGGAGCAATTCACTAGAGAAAACAGAAGGGGATGAGATTAAGGGCATATATAAGGGGTTGGTTTTATTGAGGACCACCTCCACATCGAGATTAGAGAGGAAATGATGTCAGAGGGATGTGAAAGAATACAAAGAGAATAGAGAGCTCACAGGAAACAGCTTTTTTTTTTTCAATAAGAGGCAAAGTCTTCAGTTGACAAGGCAAGGGGAGAGGGTTGCACAGGAGGCTTTAAGGAATGAAGTTTTGGATAACCTCTATAGGGAGTGGGCTAAAGAATCAATTAGGGAGGGGATAGGATTGTCTTGCTATATAGTCAGGGTCCAGATAGAAGTTTCACTGGACCTACTCTCTTCCTTCAGTTGCTTCCAGCAATAATGTAATAGTGAAGGATACAGGTGATGGTGTCATACAGGATTGGGATTTGGTGACTCTCTAAGACAACTTAGGAGCAAGGGAATCAAGAGGAGATGATAAAATGGAACTGGTTCGCCAAGAGGTTGAGACTGGGAAAAGAGGAGAGTGTGGCCAGAGCAGAAGTTGGTGGCCCTTGAAAGTCCTGAGGGGTGGAGAGACTGGAGGTCATGCCGACAAAGAATAGGGGTAGTAAGGCAGAGAATGAAAAAAAAAATATCAGAAAAATTTGGGAGTATTTGAACATGGAAATAAAATACTTGCGGAGGATAGTATATATTTTGTGGAAGTTTCTTAGAGCTGAATCTGCCTAGCAAAAGTTTAAAACTTAGCAAGTGAGGGAACTGAGGGGATTAGGACAGCAAATGGTAGTGGGAATTGAGTGAATCACACTGACTCCATCTTATCACTCAATTCTGGAGCTAGCTCCATTCCCTTTCTATTCAGTTATGGGTCTAGTCCAATTTGTATCTTGTAAGAAAACTTCAGTTGTGGGCATTGGGAGAAAACTTATTGCATTGTTTGAATATAGCTCCGCATGGTTGGAAAGCTGGACCACCTCACCCTGCTGCCTAGAGACAATTACAACACCATGCTGTTGGATTTGCCAGGTCTCTCCCTGCTCCAATATTCTTCAGTAAATCACCAAAGTGATTTCTCTCATGCAGGTCTGATCGTGTCATCTGCTATTCTAGTGGCTTCCCATTGCCTATTGGAGCAAATACAAAATGCTTTGTTTGGCATTCAAAGCCCTTCATAATGTACTCTCCTCTTTCCAGTCTTTTTACACTTCTTAAACCTTGTACCTCAATGCATATTCTTTGATCCAGCGACACTGGCCTCCTAGCTAGTCAAGATACTCCATTTCTTGGCTCTGGGTATTCTCTCTGGTGGTCCCCCATGTTTGGAATGGTGTTCCTCCTCCACTCCAAATACTGACCTCCCTTCGCTTCCTTTAGGTCCCAACTAAATTCCTACCTTCTGCAGCAATTCTTCCTCTTAATTCTAGTGTCTTCTTTCTGTTATTTCCTATTTATCTTGTGTATAGCTTATTTGTATGACATCACACAAAATTCTTTGGGGTCGGGGACTGTCTTTTGTGTGTTTCCCCAGGCACACTTACATTCTTGTCATACATTTTGTATCCCCTAGCACGCTTAAATTCTTGCTGTTGTTTTATTCCAAACTGAAAATGTGCCTTGTTCTTCTTTCATTAACAAGCTTTACTTGGCTACCTACCATATAAGGGTTAAGATAGTACTTTCACTATTTCTACCAGGTTCCTACTGACTCAATGCCTTTTTTTTTTGGGGGGGGGGAGAGAATCATGTACCCTTTCCAATAAACAGAGGATAAGCCTTTATCACATTTGGAAAAAGCTTAATTATTGATACTTAGGTTGGAAAGTCAGGGGCCCAGAATGGCCCATGGAAGGAACCCAAGAGTTCCATGGATGGTAACAGCAATTCAAAATTCCTCACATACAAATTTATTTTCAACTTCATAAATACATGAATATGAGAATTTCATATACTAGTCCTTTTAAAAAGATCCATCTTTCATTTTGCTTGGCCAAAGAAACCATACTGAATGTTGGGGGGGAGGGATAATGAAATCACAAGGCAAACATATATTTAATAGTCAATATTTATTTTGATTAATAATTTACAAAAATCTGACATTTAATTTATGTAAGGAGAGCTAATTTATTAAACATTTTACAGGGTTTTTGTTCCACAATGTAACACAACAAGATCCTGACAGTAGTAAAATAATACTTGGCACAGTTATAAATAAACAAAATATAAAACCAAAATATCCATAGCTAAGATGTAGTGATGCAGTATTGTGCACATTAGTATTTCAAATTAACTCGAGTGGGCACAAGAACATAAAAACCTTCAAAGAAATGATACACATTCAGGGCTGAGACTGACTAAATTCCTACGTACTTAAAATATGTCCAATGCAGCTGATCTGAACTATTCTTGGTCTGGATCAACTTCACACAAAATTTTTGAAGTGGGTAGGTGGGTTCCCTACAAATAAGGCCCCTAAAATAATCATATGGACGGTACGCTGCTGCATAGTTGGCTCTTGGCCTTCTGACCATTTCAGGATTAGAGATCTCACTGTACCATGAGATGAAAGATAAATATGAGCATTTGCCCTAAATCCGGAATATTTTTCTACATACTTGTGAATTCCATGGACATTTCTATTATTCTGAAAGACAAGCTCATCTAAGTCTTTTTATTTTTTTTTTAAACATAGAGAAAGAATATTGTACCACAGAGAAAGACCATGGTAACAATACTCATCCAAATTTGGTCAAACCACTTACATTTATACATTGTTTCTCAACCATTGATAAAAATGTAAAAATTGCAACTGAGTCGTTATGTGAATTGACTCAAAATATAAAAAGTTAAAATAATAAATTCTAGCATTTTATAAATAACTTTTGAATTAAAAAAATTATCTGAGGTTTTCCCCCAATGAATAATTAAAAATAGCAGAGACATTTTTAAAATTCACCAGTTGTTTGACCTTCTATGACGAAATGGTATGGCTCTGTTGCCACCCCTCTACACATCTCTTCCCTTTCTAAAAATAAAATATAGATGTCAATTTTCCAATATTAAAACTTTCAGGTTTAAGGTTGCATTTTTGCTGTGTGTCTTGTGATAAAAGAAACAGCTAGAGAAAAAAATGGTACTTGCAAATACTGAACATTAACTATTTACAATTTCACTGCTCCTCTTACTAAGGCAAGGGGCGGGAATACCACTAGATTGCTTTAATACCTGTAATGTCCATGTCACAGGAAATGCTAATTTTACCAGGCATAAGACATGCAGTGAGCCTGTGGGGTATAGCGCCTATTCACAGCAATGCCGAACGTCACTAGAAGCTCATTGGGTATTTTCCTATTCTTTTGGGTTGGGTGAAATGAAATGAGCAACGTTAAATATGCTGCCATCCACACTCACAAAGAGAAAGCTACTCGATAAATTATCTATGTACAGATACACAATCTTTACACGGGTCTAGGATCTGTTACCAGCCTTCCCTCCCCCCACCCCTCCCCCGTCTCTTCTCACAGGTTTCTCGAACCACTAGTTTGCTACAGCACTTAGGAGGACTCAACTAAGTCTCACTCTGTAAACAACAGTTAAGAAAGCAGTGAATCAGAGTTCACCGTGAGCATGATGAAACGCTGTAACCAAAAATGATCAGTGCATCGCATCAAACAGCAAAAAGACTTTCAGAAATTCTTTCAGATAGCTTAAAAATTATTTTTAAAAATTATTCAATTTGTGAACATTTAGCTATATTTAAGGGCTAAATTCCACTCGCTGAAAAGCCATCGTTATCAGAATGAACCACCAGGTTTTCCGTTATTCACATATGCTATCTGCAGGGATCATCTCCTTTGGCTGAATTTCATTATTATGCTTAGAATTTATATTGCAACATGGAACTGAAAGGAAAGAAAGCCATTTCTTTAGGTCACTGCGCTTTTTCACTCACTTCTTTGATTCTATTTATATGATTTTCCTTGAAAATGTCACCTTCATTTTGGTTTGGTTTTTTTTTTGCGTGTGTTTTTGTATTTGGACTATTTTAGTATTCAGGTAACATAATTTTGAAAACTTGCTATGATATTCAACATATCAAATTAAATTCCAATTTACTGTTCATTGGATCGTATCTTCTAACATACACATTCATGTGTATCATGCATCACAGTGCATCATGCACTGTGTAAAAGGGCTTTTAAGCTTAAACAAAAGAAAGTGACTTACTGCATTCATGCAAGGTATTATCAGACCACACCTCAGAAAAAAGTGTTTACAATTATTTCACTGTACTATAAATAGATCAGCTTTATATCAGCTGATAAGAATAAACCATATGCAGCACGTTTCTTGTGAACATTATTTTCTTGTGCCATTCATTCTTCAATAGCGTCTTACAGTGGATCCCAAATACAATGACATGATTTTCATCAGTCTTCAAATGTACATTTTTCAATGTACATAATATTCAAGTGAATTAAGACCCCAGCACTAGAACTAAATGCAATGTTGTTAACATCAACCTGCATCATCAAATACATTATTTTACTACAAATCTTAACTTCACTTGAATCGAGCATTTCTGATCTGTGTAGTGTATGCCAACTTTTTATCAAGTGGTACTTCTTGTGTAGAGGATTACAAGAATGAAAACCAAAAAGGTGAGGCCACGGTGAAATCCCACATGAAGACGAGACCTGTCCTGCTGATGGTCTTTCTTCTCCTTTTTCGGCAGTGGCAGTGTTCTGTCCACGCTTGCTTTTATTAATAAAGCGGACGAAGAGAAGGTGCTGTAAGATTCAGGGTTAGCCCTACACAGAGCATGCTATTGTTCAAAGGGTGTGGATTCGAGTGAGAGAAACAGACAGACACGATTTCCAGGGGTCCCTCAGAGAAGATTCGCTCACAGGATAAAGGGGATGCTACACAAGCTGGTAGCCAGATCCTGAAATTTGGTCGTACTCTATCGTATACTGTCTAGTCCAGTCCACAATGACAGGACGAAAGAGGCCACAGCATCGGAATTCAAAGAAGTCTATAATGTTTCTTAGACATCCATGGCTAGGAAACAAAAGCACAAAATGTCCATTAGAGCAATACTTCACTGCAGGTGCCCAAAGAACTACTCTATTGTTAAGCATCTTTTACAACCTTTATGATGGAATGGATCACCAGACAATTACAATCATTAAACATGGACCAAAGAAGAGAAAAACTAGGAGAAGATGGGGGAGAGATACATACTATGGGCATGTAACGAGGCATGAACTACCAGATTTGGGTGATGTGTTGGTTAGTTTTGCTGAACTACTCTTTTTTTCCCCTATTTTTTAAAAAATATGTTACAATAGGGTAACTCTGGAAATGAAGGTTATATAAAAATAAAAGCTATCAATTTTTAAAATGTATATTGTGTTGTAGCTATTATAAAACAAATTTCCTTACTCTCAACAGCTAATGATAGCAGCTATTCAAAGACAGATATATTGGTGAAAGAGAATTCCTTTATATAAGTAAAAGATTTTCAGGCAGGTCTCTTAGTTAGTTCCAAAATGGAGAGCATGTAGTTACATACCATTCCAGGAGGCAACAGGGTACAACAAAAAGGGCACTAGGATTTATGATCAGGAGTCCTAGGTTAGAGCCCTTTTCTGCATGTGTGACATTGAACAAGTCATTTAAACTAAGTCTCAATTTCCTTAACTATAAAAGAAGAATTTTGTTTTTACCAGCTATCCGCCAAGATTGGTAAGAATGAAGAGAGAGAATGTACAGCATATAAAGGGCTTTAAAATCATCAACTATTATGTAAGTTATTTTTCTCCTTTTTCCCTTCTTTCTTTGGGAATCTAGTCTATCAAAAAGCAACTGCTAAACTGGGTCCACCAGAATGGACAATTTGTTGTTACACTGTTAAATTTTTTTTTTGTTCAGTTGTTTCAGGTGTATTTAACTCTTCATGATGTCCTTTGGAATTTTCTTGGCAAAGCTACAAAAACAGTCATCTTAAAGATGAGGAAACTGAGGCAAGCAGGATTGTTACCTGCCCAGTGTCACACAGCTATTAAATGTCTAAGACTACATTTGAACTCAGGTCTTCCTGACTCCAGGCCTAGCACTCTATCCACTGGGCCACCTAGGTGCTAAATGTTATCTAACCGCTATTCAAAAAGACAAAACCAATTTACGATGAGTAAGAATGGTTACTCAATCACTCACAAAATTCAATTTTATCATTTTTCTTAGTTTTACTAGTTTAATAGGTATATAACAGTGCCATAAACAGTTTTAATATGAATTTCTTTAATAGTTAGGTTGTGTCAAATGCTATTTCAAAAAGAGTTGCATAACAGCTTTCCCAGGTTATCGAATGATTGGTCTAGAAAAAAAATCCCAATAGATAAATAAAAAAAAAAATCACAAAGATTTTAGCAACTGAAGAAAATAAATTTCTTTAAAACTTAGGTAAAATGTATAAAACAAAAAATGCAGAAACATGCACCTGGCAGACAGTTAAAAAAATAACAATGAAAATAAAAAAAACAGTAAGAGGTACAAGAACACAAAGTTCAAGCTCCCAATTATAACTGCAAAAGAGGTTGGTTTATTTGCACAATCAACTCTCCCCAGGAGAGAAGTCTTATCCTTTTTCAGTTTTCCTTTCTTAGGTCTGCTAGCTTTTAGTCTTTGTTTAAAGGAAGGAAGATGCAGATGGTAACAAAGTGGACCTAAATACAAAAAGCCCAAGCTAACATTCAGGGATATAATGGAAGTCATTCACTTTCAGATACCAAAATATGTTACTGACAGGATCATAAAATCTGAATTTACTTCTGCCAACAGGAACCATTAAATTAAATGCAATTAATTCTGAGGGAAAATTTACAGAATACTAGCAATATTTCAGCAAGAAATTTTAGATTACAATAACATGAGCAAAAAGAAGTATTCCCATGGAAAAGCAAATTTCCAATGTTACAATTTACAGCTTTGCTTCAGACATAAATTCCTAGATGCTAAATTATCTGTAGGAAATCTGCTAAACAGTCAAAAAAGCCTTACAAATATCTAGCAAAATAAAGGAAAACATATAAAATACATTAGTATTTACTTACTTGAATGGGCTTTCAATAGATGTTGTTGTAACTTTAAAGTGCTTATATCTTCTGGCATTCATCCTTTCATTTGTAGTAATACCTAAACATGATATCTATGAAAAAGAAAAAAGTAAATTATTCATTGCATTTCTTAAGTTCTTAATTAATAAGGGGGAGGCAATGGATCAGATGCAGGAGATACAGAAGCTAAACAGTTTGACCTCAAGGAGCTTACATGCTTACACAAAAATTCCTAAAGACAGGATGAAGACTTAGAGACATGGGTAGATGATTCAGGTTGCAATCTACTGGAAAAACTGGGAGAGGAGAGGATCAAGTGGACATTAGAGAGACTGGCCTTTCCAAGGAGAAGGGCAACCTTTTTATTAAAGACTGAGGGAGAGCTGGCCTAAATACAGAAGTAACATAGTCAAATCTGTGCTTTAAGAATATCATTTTAACAGCTAAGCAGAAGGATTAGGGAGGGGAAATATCTGAGTAGAGTAAGGAGAACAATTAGAAAGTACTTTAACAGATTAATATTCAAAATGATAAAGACTAAAGGGAAAAAAAATCTATTTAAATTTATTTGCTTTTGGTTGTCCTATAAGATCTCTTCTAGCTCTAAATCTATGTTCCTACATATCATGATAAACTCATGACTGATCACAATAAAATCCTGGTTGATTTCGATTAAAACAGTCATTTAGATAGGAGGAAAATGACACAGTGGAGCAGGGGTCCTGGCTTTGGAATGAAAGGATCTGGATTCTAATCCTTACTCTCCTACTTCTTACCTATGTGATCTTGGGCAAGTTACATTACTTCTTTGACTTTATACGTAGAACAAGGAGAGCTAGACTAGATGAACCCTGCAGTTCCCAAACTCTTAATCTAGAATCTTATATCCCCACCGAGTTCCTTCCCTTGGCTTTTTACATCTCCAATGGCCGTGCTGGTGCCATGTAGACACAACTTATGGGTGTCAAACTGTGAGGTTTCTCACTCAATTAGAATCCTACTTCAAGAAAATAATCTAGTTAGTCAAACAATAGGCATAGTAAACCCAGGCAATTCATATCTGAATCTATGTAATTATCACCCAGGACAATGTTAAAGTCTGTTCTGTTCATTAATTTATTCAAACATTTATTAAGTACCTATTACATAAGTACCATACAATATAAGAGGGAGAAAAAATGCAGTTCAGTAGGAAAACTAATTCTAAGCAACTTAAAAAGAAGAGAGAAGAAATCATGGGAGAGAGTTAATCATTTCTAAAAATCTATCATCAAGGCACAGGCATCTCCTTGAGTCAAAGAGACGAGAAGAAAGTAAAGCATTTATACCTGTACAAAAACATTTCAAATTAAAACTATTACAGAAGTTTGTCTATCTAGTCATTTTTAATAATGGAACTTCCCATTCCACTGAATATGTTAACCTGTATTCAGATAATGCAGATTTCACTACCATCTCAAATTACATTTGGAGATAAATGATTCTTAACTTCCAGTGACTGAATAAAATAAACACAATATAAAGCATGTAATATTAAAAATACAAACAATCCAGGGGCAGAGCCAAGATGGCGGCTGGAAAGCAGGGACTAGCATGAGCTCCCTGCCAAGTCCCTCCAAAAACCTATAAAAAACGTCTCTGAACCAATTCTAGAACTGTGGAACTCACAAAGTGGAGAAGGGAAGCAGGGCTCTAGCCAGGACAGCCTGGATGGTCTCTGGGTAAGGTCTATCCTGTACGGAGCTGGGAGGGGAGGGGAGTGGAGCAGAGCACAGTCCAGCGTGGGCAGCGCGGACCAACCAGA
>CM053623.1:196753482-196799588 GCA_028646595.1 Phalanger gymnotis
GAAAAGGGATAGGGTCAAGGGAGAAAATTCAATAAAGGGGGATTGGTTAGGAAGAAGCAAAATATAGCTAGTCTTTCACAACGTGAGTATTGTGGAAGGGTTATACATAATGATACGCAAGTGACCCATGTTGAATTGCTTGACTTCTTAGGGAGGGAGGGTGGGTGGGAAGGGAAGAGGAGAGAGAATTTGGAACTCAAAGTTTTAAAAACAGATGTTCAAAAACAAAAAAAAAAGTTTTTTGCATGCAACTAGAAAATAAGATACACAGGCAATGGGGCGTAGAAATTTATCTTGCCCTGTAAAGTAAGAGAAAAGGGGGTGGGTGGGAAGTGGGATGACAGAAGGGAGGGCAGACTGGGGAACAGGGCAACCAGAATATATGCCATCTTGGAGTGGGGGGGAGGGTAGAAATAGGGAGAAAATTTGTAATTCAAACTCTTGTGAAAATCAATGCTGAAAACGAAATACATTAAATAATAAAAAATTTTTAAAAAGTAAAAAAAATACAAACAATCCAACTTCATGGTTCTTCTTCAAATGAATTGAAAAGAATCAGACAGGCAAATAATGTGTTTCTTTCTAAATAAACTTTAAAAACAATTAATAACCTGGGGCATTATTAAAATAAAAAGAGGAAGACAATGAGGCTGATCCATGGGGGTGGATGGTGTTTAGGATGAGGATGGGAAGAGGAGTTTAAGTCTATTAAGAAACATAGCAGAGAAGCGAGCATAATGTGGAATGGGTAATGAATAATGAAATCAGAAGACCTGGGTTCGAATTCTGGCTCAGACATTTAGTGGTTTCACTGTATTGGCCAGTAACTACTGGGGCAGCAATAGATGGACTTTCTGTTTTACGAAAATGTGACTTCCTGAGTGGATAGGCCTGCTTTTCTATTTGTATCTTTAACCCTAATGGAATGCTTTGCAAATCCTAAGCACTTAATAAACGTGCTTTCCTTCATTCATACCTCATTCACATGATTGTTGTAAGAAAAAGGTTTTATAAATCAGAAATATATAAAAAGGAATTGTTAAACGACTACAACAATCTTAAAGAATTCCCAAGCAGCATAGCATTGAATCACAGCGAATGGCTTTCTCATACCTGATACATCTGACACATGAGCAATACGGCTACCCACATAAAGTGAAAAATACTGTTCAGGAACATCCAAAACATCCAAGGTGAACATGTGGCAATCTGAGTGATGTATGTCCAAAATCCATCCTTTGTGTAAGTAGTCTCACAGTGGATGCCCCAATCTGTAACCCAGGCAAAAGCAGAAGTTGCTAAGCACTGTTCTGAAGACACTATTAAAACTTTTTTAATAGACATTTTTCATAAACAGTGTACATATCTATAACTAATAAAAACAGTTTTGATATATTCATAGAAAAAGTATCAAAAACATAACTAGAGGCTAGAAGCCACTTAAAATTGATAAGTTATTCCTTTTTGTCATGAAATGATAGTTTTGATCTGAGCTGCACACATGAAGTGCTTGGAAAAAGTTTGCAATTATGTTTTATTTCTATAAACCAAAAGATGCTTCAGGCTTGCCTAGGAGCCTATTAGCTCATTATACAGAGAAGAAAGACTTTCATTTGCTTATTATGGCAGCCATTTCTAAATAAAGCTTTCACTATATATTAGGATTGTGACTTGTTTGGGGGTAGAGGGGCAGGGGAGAAATGGTTTAGCAAACTGCCTTGCACAGATTTTTCAAACCTTGAAGAAACACATCTTTCTATGCCAGTTGCTGTCAAATTTTGCTATCTACCACTCTGAAGTATCGTAACTGACTTCATTATTTTCAGAAGACAATGACCCATCCTTCTGACATTTCTTTATGATATTGTAAATGTTATCAGATGAACTAAAACTGATGCTAAAAAAAATACTTTTCTTTTATGCTAATAAATTTTAACCTCATGCCTCATTTTCAAGAACACTCAAAGAAGTTTTTTCTAAATTCTGTCGCATAAAATTCATTGATATCTTTGATTGTCATTTCAAATATATTCTGCCCCCACCCAATAAGTCGTTACTTGTAAAACATGGGGGACAGGGGTGTTCAGCAATATCAACCAGAATATCAACTGTATCTAACAACATTTATGACATTCCATGCCCATAGAGGGAGATGCAGTTTCTCAACTCTTCCCTGAGACTAAACTTAGTCATAACTACATTCAAAAGGTACTACTACCTCTAAAAAGAAAAAGTGACTGGTTACTTTTTTGTTGCTTTAGCGATGACCATGTGAAACAAACTGTGTTGTTCACTTCATGATTTCTGAGGCTTTAAAAAATATAAACTTAATTTTAGTTATGCCATGCAGAAACCTTCACAAAGATATCGTGCATAAACATTAGCAATTAACAGAATAGTTTAATAATATGGACATACAATCCAACAGTACCTAAGCAAATACTTAGAAATTTAACTTTAAAGAAAGTAGGACAATATTTCTACTCACAAGAAATACAACCATAAATCATCCAGCAGATCATAAAGAGCAAGAAGAACAAATAGCCCATGAAGTAGCGATGGTTGCCAGCTCCTAGGGAGTAATACAGAAGCAATCAATTACTACCCCTAAGAAAAAATTCAAACATCAACCAAGAGAGGGATAAATTTTCTTGGCATATAATACAAAGTTGAGGTGGTTCAGAACAACTATTACAATTGTTATGCTATGTTCTAATATTTTTGAAAACAAACAAAGATCTGAAGGCTCTCAAAGCAGTAAGAAATCTTCATTGTGACATATGAAAATATAACTATCACATTCATACTGGAAAAATATTCCCAATGAAGCAAAGAAAAAACACTAAAGATTCTCTTACTCTTGGGGGAGAGGGAAAGAGCTAAGCTAATTAACACTACTTAAATAGAAATTCTTTAGTTAATTTTTCAAAAGCTTCTCTTTCCATTTCTGTGCCTTTCTTGGATACCATGTTCCCTATATTGCCATTGATTTTCTTTTTCATTTACTTTCTCTCTGCTATGTAACACTCTTCTGGTGGTGAGCTCTCCTCACAATACTTGACCAATATTCTTCTGCTCTGTCTGACATACTGAGATTTAAGAAATTTATTTCTTTTACTCTTTTCTTTCTCCAAGAATATTATTCTTTCAATAAACACTATAGTTTCATTCTTTGTAATTTCATTATTGAGTAATAGTACAAAATAATGAGAATCCAGGCACCATATAAGGGTATAGCAATGTTTGAATTCTGTCCCAAATTAAGACTCTTCTTGAACACTGACAGGGCCCAGCAGCTCAGTTTATCTGTTAATATGTGTGTTGGGGGTGGGGGGTGGGGGAACGGGAATAGACGATCTCCAAGAAACTTAAGTACTTCCTGTTCTAATATTTCTCTTCAAATGCTCATTGAATTAAAATGGGCAACATAGTTAAACAATTACCAATATGCTTACCTACACAATTACCCACCCAAGGGCAATGATGATCAAATTTTGCTATACATCGATTGCATACACCACAATGTTTGGACCTCACTGGCTTCCGTATCTGTTAAAAGGTATATTTTAAAGTAGAATTATAAGCCCTGTAGCTAAGAAAAAGGAAAAGCTAAAGAATTTATTACATTTACTCTAATAAAATACAAATAAAAAAATTAATTTTATGACTATGCCGATATTTTTAGCTGATAAAAACAAAAGAAAATCATTGTAAACTGGTATCACAAAATTCTAATTTCCCCAAACCAAAAGATAAAAAAAGATAATGTTAGCTAAGGACATCAGGTCCCAACTCATCTAAACTTTTTATCTCCCCTAGAACCTGGAGCAGTGCCCTGAACACACTTGTTGAATTGAAGGGAAACTGTCTGGTTTACTACAATTCATCCACATCTTTCAACTTCTGAAAGATAAAAACATACCAAATTTGTGAACTGTTTCTTGATGAAAGCTGGCAGTGAAATTTGTTTGCACTTTCTTTAGTGGGCACATCAGTTCACACTTTAATAAAAAAGAAAGAACGAAGGGGAAAAAACCATAATATAAAAAAGAATTTGAGTCCAAGTCCCTAAAAATCTAAACAACTTCTCTACATTAACAAATCTTATGACAACAATGTTTTACATATCAGTTTCTTGTTATTTGCCTTCTCAAGACCTGAGCCTGAGAAACAGCATTTCTCCTGCGGAAGCTCCCAAACACCTAAGGAAGTAGAGAAAAAATGCTCAGGTTTTAGAGATGCTTTGGACATTACTTTGTTATGGAAAAAAATCAAAAACCTGGACTCATCTCAACAGGCAAGGAAAGAAAATGTTCTATTACTTAGTAAACTATTTCTAATATTTGAAACTACATGAAGCTGAGAGTACTCCTAAGTACACTGGCAATAAGAAACCATCACAAATAACAATGTTAAAGAATGTACATGAGTCACTTGTGTTCTGAAAAGGCTGGTCTCTGGTAGTATCAATATGTATGACAAGGTTTACTCCTAATGCATGCCAGAACAAATTTTACTTATGATGCTTCTCACTAATGTTTGACAAAAGTACTGATAAGACACCATTAATACGCATGCAGTTTTAAAATTATTTTGCTGTGGCAAGAATGAGTGAGGTAGGCAGTCTGTGGAGTAGCACTGCCAAACAAATCAGAGGACTATGCAAGTTTGACATCCATTGCACTGAATCATACAGTTTCAAGAAGTGGCGAAACCTAAATGTAACCACTCACAGAAAACTGTTACCTACTGAGAGTAAAGAGTAAAATAAAAAATAAAAAACAAGTAAAAGTACCTTAGCAAATGCCAAAGAATTATTTTTTCCTCTCAAGGAAGTGCTCCAAGGCAAAAATTGGATATAAGAATATAAAAGTATAAAATAGATAAATTAAAATCTGCTTTCAAAAAAATCCAGTGCAGGGTTTTTTGGTTCCTAAACTATGATTTTTTTTAAATATATAAAACATTGATCTAAATATTTTTCGAGAAAACTTTTTGTCTTTTAAAGTCTACAGAAATTTTTGGGCACCCACGGAAGATACTGTGCTAGGTACTATGGGGGAAATAATGGGGAATATACCTTCTCTGCCCTTATTCTTTATTTTGGAAAAATACAAATGTGAAAAAAAAATTACTTTTATGACTATGTCTCTGATGTCAAGATTTTTAGCTGACAAAACAAAAAAATTGTAAATTTGTATCATAAAATTCTAATTTCCCACAATTCAAAGATTAAAAAGCTAAAAAGATTAATAAGCTGAAAGGATAAGACCTATGCACAAATAACCACAACATCACTGAGACAAAAGTGTTATAGAAGAATTACAAATGAAATGCCAAGGGCACCCAAAGAAAGGAATGGTCTGGATGGGGAGAGTTCTTAGGAGAGGTTTCTTGAAAGAGGTAAAATTTGAAGAAGAAGGCTTTCAACAGGTAATAAATGAACATTCCTGCTATTATTATGGTAAGCTCTTAATTTTGTTATCATTGAGTTCATTAACCAGTATATAACTTATTAAAGATAATGGGTTCATATTATTTAATGACCAACAAAAAGTTTCATTTTTGCCACTAAAGATGTATTTTTTTAAAAGTTATTCATGTTGAAATACTGTACAAAAAATTTGTTCATCATATGGGAACTGTGCTGGCAACATGTTCTTGGTTTTGTGGACAGAACAATATTTCCACTGAAAAGCAGCACAAGAAAGGCTGGTTGTAAATGCTGAGGAAAAAAGGATAATCTTTTAAATTGC
This sequence comes from Phalanger gymnotis, assembly GCA_028646595.1. Taxonomy (NCBI): domain Eukaryota; kingdom Metazoa; phylum Chordata; class Mammalia; order Diprotodontia; family Phalangeridae; genus Phalanger; species Phalanger gymnotis. The sequence continues at coordinate 196,759,239 of CM053623.1, forward strand.
AGTCTTTGTTAAATGTACAGTCAGAGAAGAAATGAGCATGCCTACAAAAACCTTTTGTAAGCATGTCTGGAAATACAAAAGAATCTTGTCAATAACATAAATTTAACATGAAAATCGAAAATATTTTCAGATTAATATATAGTAAATAACACGGGACTTTAAACACAAATATGATGGAATAAGAATCAAGTAATTAAAATATGAGAAAATAATACTACCATTTTAAAAGCTACTGTATAGCTTGGTCAAAATTAATACAGATAAACAGTAACAACATTATTTTCTCATTTATGCTAAGGAACAAAATTGGATGAATTGAACAGCTTAACCATACGTGGGTTCTGGATGGTGATTTATATTAATGATAGAATAATGATGGAAATTGCATTGAGCAGTTAAAGAAAATGCCATCCAAATCTAATCCATTCTGGGAAATGTTATTGTTAAAGTTATCCATTCAATCTGTGATTGATTTACTACTGTGCTTGAAAAAGAAATAGTACATTTAAAAAAAAACCATACTTTTTTTTTTTACTATAACTCAAATCTGATTTAAAAATGCTTCCACATTCATCGTACTATGTTGTATTTTAGATTAAAAAGAGAGAGAGAATACTACCAAACAGGTACTGCAGAATATACTGAGGTCCAGACTTCCTGTTTCCGCAAGTTCAACTATGGTCTTTAGATGGAGAAAAGAAAAAAAGGGGAAAGATTAGCATTATATGTAAATAGCATACAGTAAGAAAAAAAAAGAATACTTTTATGTACTTATGTACTTTTTATGTGAAAAAGTATACTTTCCTTTCTATTTACTTTATTAAAATCTTCCAAAGCTGAATTCTTGGCTCCTTGAACCAAATCAACCATTTAAAAGAACATTAAAACATAATATGCATAATAAACCTGCAAAATGTGCCAACAAGCTCTCATCTGCTGTCTGAAAAACTCAATGTTGCTAAAGAGTTTCAATGAAGTTCAGATGATTTAAGGGAGGCCAAGTTTGTAGGTTCTATTGCCATATAGATCAGTTTATTGGTTTATTGCCACCAACTAGTGGCAAAAGACTAGTTACACCAACTGTAACTAGTTCACCAATGTGTGAAAATAGATTAGTACAAATTGATCTCAGTCCTCTTTAATATGAATGCATTCTTTCTGAGACCACTCCCAATTTATCCTGTATGTAGCTTACATGCTGTGTCCCTTAACAGCAGGGACAATGTTTGGCCTTTCTTTGTAGCCTCAGCACTTAGCATGGTGCCTGGCACATAGCAGGTGCTTAATAAATGTTAGCTGATTTGTGGATCAATAGTAATAAATGAAAGGCAGCCTGGTGGGGTGGGCAGTTGCTCTCAGAGCCATGAAGATCTGGTTCAAGTTCCACTTCTGACATTCTAGGAAGGTCATTTAACCTTTCAGTGCTCCAGGCAACTTTCTAAGATCTCAAGTTGTAGCAAGTTGCATTGCTAGAGGGAGTTTCCTTATCTGGGAGGTCCTCATATCAATGAAATGACATATGCAGTCTCTATCCACTAATAATACCATTTATGTAGTGATTTACAGTTTTCAAAATGCTTTCCTATTATCTCAGTTATAACTTAAAGCAAAAGATACATATCTGTATTTGTCTATCACACACACACACACACACACACACACACACACACACAAAAGATCTAGTGATATACATTTCCACTGGCCTGGAATCAATTACCATATTTTATATAATTATCACTCCAAATAGTGCCAAGTTGAATATATGTGACCACTTCAAAGATAGACTGTAATCTACATCACTGCAAGGAGTAGCCATGTCAGTAAGATCACAGTTCCACTAAAATACTAATTGCAAACACCAGCTTTAATAAAGTATATACGTATATACACACACATTATATATATGAACATATATGCATATATGGACACATATATGCATGTGTTAAAGTTTTTAAGTTTAGAAAATGGGAAACTAAGCAACAGGAGGCGAAACTAAGCTCAGCAAGATGAAGGAAAAATAGGATTTTGCTATATTTGGAGGCCAAATCAACAGAGTAAAGAAGATTCATCGTTATGCAGACTATAGAAAAGCAAGCACAATGTGTTCAGCTAGCCTTTCTCAACTTGAAGACAACTCTCTTAGTAATGGGAACCCACTACTTTCTTAGGCAGCCATCTCCCCTTTCAGAATGGTTATCCCCTTTGTAATGTTAGCAAGGTTTTCCTTATATTGAACCAAAATCTGTTAGCACTGTAGCTTACAATCCTTGTTCCCAGTTCTACCCTCTGGACCCCAAAAATAAAGTCTAATTCCACTGCCAAATGACAGCTCTTCAAAGAATTCAGGACTGCTATGACATCCTCTTTAAAAGCTTATTCCCAAGCCTTTCATGGCATGGTTTTCAGGCCTCTCCGTTTTCAAGATACATTACAATTTATCAAAGCACTTCTTCAAATAACGGCTCTCTGCACTAAAACCAATAGCACAGACATGTGCTGACCAGGCAGAATGGGCAAGACCCCAACGTCTTTTGTCCTGAATCTCACACCTCTATTAATCCAGCCTAAAGCCAGCTTTTTTACCTGCCACATGACACTGAAGATTCTTTTCAAGGGTGAAGTGTGTAAAGAGCCTCAATCTTCTTCATTGTTACAAACAATTATCTAACTACATCTCCCCACTCTCTATTTATATAATTTTTTAACATAAGTATAAAATTTTAAGTGTATCCTTGTTACATTTTATCTCATTAGATTTGGCTCACTGTTCTAACCTGTTATCTTTTTTGGATTCTGACTGTCAAAAAGTCTTATAAAGCAAACTGGATTTTTTTTAATAAAAAAATTGCTTAATACAGTAATCAAATGAATAAATTTGGATTTAACATAAGATAGTATAAACTGTACCTCTTATTTTATGATTTTTTAAAACTTATTTTTATTTTACCAATGAGAAGGTAAAGGAAACACTTTGTCAGGGTCATGGAATTCAGGGCTTGTTTGGGGAGGTTTTCCTAGGTGTCTTTGAATAGGGAGATAAACTATGATTTTTAGAGAAACACTTTAAGGTATGTTTTACTACCTTCTTTTTCCTGTTAAAAATAACCCTATGCTAGTATGGGGATGGAGGCAGCAAGGTGGCTCAGTAGATAGAGCACTGGACCAGGAGTTAGGAAGACCTGAGTCCAAATCCGGCCTCAGATACTTACTAGCTGTGTGACCCTGGGCATGTCACTTAAACTCTGTTTGCCTCAATCCACTGGAGAAGAAAATAGCAAACCACCTTTGCCAAGAAAACCCCACAGACAGCACTGGTGGGCTAGAGTTCACGGGGTCATGAAGAGTTGGACACAACTAAACAACAGCATAGGGCTTTAGAGGTTAAATTGTTAGTCACTCATGTTTTTTTCTTTCTTGAAAAGCCATCTTCTCAGCCTTATCTTTGCCTTTCACCCTGATATAAAGATATCTTACCTTTAAAAAAAAAATGGACAACACAAGTTTTATTTGTACTGACTTTTTCTTCCTTTGATTACTTGCCATTCTGTTGCTTCTCAGTGTGAAAGTCTCAAAGCTTTCTCTTTCTAGAAGTTACTCTGTATATACTCTGTGTACATGTTCTATATCTTTCTTCAGGCTGTGAGCTACTTGAAAGAAGAGACTCCCTTTTTTTGCTCCTTGTATCCCAGTGGCTAGAACAATGACTCGCATATAAGTACATGTTTAATAAGTGCTGAATTGAACTCAGTCTCTTGATAAATTTCATCTTAAATCTACAGAATCACAAGCCTGTCCATTTTTAATACATGCCTTGTACTGTGCCTTAGAATGGTGGAATGCAACCAATTCTATAGCACTGCTACAGAATTTATATATCCAAACGAACGCTGTCTTTCAAAGTAGTCTCCTTATGAAGCTATACACTAATGTGGAGAGTAAGTCATAGGACTGAGAGCTTACAGAGATATTACAGATTTCCTAAATCCAATTCCCTTATTTTTCATAAGGAAACCGAGGCTTAGAGGCAAAATAAATTGGCTACAGTCACTAATGACTTATCTCAAAATTAACGCTAAAACCAAGATTGTCCATCTCCCCGATTTACAACCATTTTACTACACTATGCATCAAAAGATAATTTTAGTCTTCAAGAGCATTTGAAATATCTGCTTTTGGAAGTGCCTCTGGGTTCATTTCATAAGCTAATACCATTTTTCCCATACTTCTGCATCCTCCCCTGGTGATGCTTTGTTCACAGGAGCCCTGCTGTTCTCTCTTTCCCCTCATCTGCTTCTTGTATAATAGAGCGACGACTCTCCTCCATCCACAATACACTTTGCAGAGATTGAGTCAACACCCTGAGCCAAGAGTCTTCAAAGAAAGAAACCATGCAACACTGGGGGGATAAACTATGGAGCCAGGGGCACAACAGGAAACACACTGACTAAAGTTAATTTAGGTAATGCCAGCATGTTGCATGAGTTGCAGTGAGTTGACAACATGACTAGAATCGGTTGTAATACTGAAGTACAAATCCAAGTTGCTGGAAATCCATTGCCCAGAAATACAGAACTGCTGGCATCTTGCAGACAAAGTCCAATTATTAGTCAGTGTTTTGTATAAATAAAATGCAACTCAGCACCCGAAGTCTAAAGAGATCTAAAACTGATCTAAATTTAATTTCTGCCAAACTGGTTGCCAGTTTTCCCAGTAGTCTTGTCCAAAAGAGAGCTCTTCTGGCAATTTATAATTTATGCTCTTCATTTTACCAAACACTGAACTGATATTTTTAGTTATTTCTGGGTCTTAGGCTGCTCTAACAATCTATTTTTATATTTTCAACTAATAACATAGTTTTGTTTATTACAGTTTTATAACATAGCTTTAAGAAGCAGAGTTCTATCGTTTTAGATACTTTTATCCAATAAGAAATCCTTCTTCTAGTAATTTGTGTTCTTCATTTTATCAAACACTGGACTAATATTTTTAGTATTTCTGAGTCTTAAAATAGTTCCAATGATCTACTTTATATTTTCAACCAATAACATAGCTTTGATTATTGTTTTATAATCTAGTTTTTAAAGGCAGGATTATATCATTTGTAGAGGATTACCTTTGGAGTCAGGAAGACCTGGATTCAGGTTCTGCTTCTGCCAGTAAAGCTGTGTGACCATGTGAGTCCTTTAGTGTCTCAGTGCCTTACATGTGTTTCCAAGATTGCAGATGAATTGTGCTCTACTTTAGTAGAGGCAATGTACATATCCAGAGCTCACCAGACCAATGAAATCACATGTGTAGACCAAAGGAAAGAAGTGCTATCTTTAAAACACACTATCTAAGTGTATAAACATATATACAACTATTGTGGCAGAGGAGGATCTCTGAATTTTACTTTTCTTGAAATCAGTAAGGTCATAAAAAAATAGGCTGGGGCAGCTAGGTAGCAGAGTAGATAGAGGAGTGGCCCTGGAGTTAGAAGGACTTGAATTCAAATCCAGCCTCAAATACTTACTAGCTGTGTAACCCTAGGCAAGTCATTTAACCCTAATTGCCTTCCAAAGGAAAAAAAAACAAGACTAAGCCTACCTTTCAGAGTAAATGGGTAGTTTTGGCTAACTCCATGTTTCTCTTTCTTTTACCCTAACTGTTCTTGCAGATGCCAAAGAACAAGTAAGGTAAGTTCACACTGTCTTAGACCCCAAGGCCAACATAAGATAAGCAATTTAGGAAATCTTTATATTTCTTCCCCTTAAACACAACAAACTACCCCCCTAGAAACACTGGTGGGAAGTGGGCTTTATTTAAAAGCCACCTGCCCCATAAAGACACATTTCTCTTTGTCAACTGTAGCTTCTCCTAGGCTTGTGTCAACATACAGAATAAACTTTCTACAGATATTCTAAATTTTAATAAAGTTGGTTTTCTTCTTGCAGCACTTTGAAAAGCCAATTTATTAACATTTTTACTTATACACAAAACAATGCAATCATTGTTTATTGATGTAATAAGGACTGTTGCAAATCCACTGGTTTTGTACTGCTGGGTTAAAAGAATGAAGAAAGGGAAAGGGAAAAAGCATCTACTAGACATTGTGTTAAGTGTTTTACAAATATTATCTCATTTGATCCTTACAACAACCTGGGAAGTAGGTGCCATTATTATCACCACTTTACAATGGAGGAAACTGAGGCAGACAGTGGTTAAATTATTTGCTTGGTGTCATACAACTTGTAAGTTCTGAGGCCAGATAGGAACTCAGGTTTTCTATCCACTCTGTCACCTAGCTGCTTAAAATAATAAAACACCTAAAGAAGCAGAAGATGAAATTTTAAAAATTGGAACTACTAGAAAATATTTGTAACTTTAGTAAAAAAAAAAAAAAAAAGGTAAAATTCACTTCTTAACCAAACTTACGTTTAAATTTTTTTTTATCTTTTTATCAATATTTTTTGCTTTGACATCATTATTTCTGCACACAGCCCTCCTTCTTCTCCTAAAATTTAAGAGACAGAAAAAGCAGTTCCACAAAATCGAACAACATAATGATTATGTCTGACAGCATATATAATAGTCTAACCCTCTACAGAAAAGGGAAGATGTGTTAGCTACACTTTTGTCATTCCTTACTGAGTGCCTGCCACCTAGATGAAAAGAGTTTACTTTCTTTTGTTAAGAGTTACCACAAATATGAAACACATTTGGAGGAACAAAAGAAGTTTATCCACACATGCAGTATGTGTTTAAAGAGATCAATTTTTTACTTTTGTCTACACGTGTGATTTCATTGGCATGGTAAGTTCTGGATGTGGAAATTGCCTCCACCAAGACACTAAGGGACTCACATGGTCACACAACTTTATTGATCAGAGGCAGAACCTGAATCCGGTCTTCCTGACTCCAAAGCTAATCCTCTACAAATGATATAATCTTGCCTCTAAAAATCAGATTATAAAATAATAATCAAAGCTATATTACTGGTTGAAATCATAAAAAAAATAGATCATTGGAACTATTTTAAGACTGAGAAATACTAAAAATATTAGTCTAACGTTTGATGAAATGAAGAATACAAATTACTAGAAGAAGGATTTCCTACTGGATAAAACTGCTAACTCGAAACCAATTTGGCAGAAATTAGTTTTAGATCAGCATTTTAAATCAACCGCCACAATAACCTCCAAATGGATATAAATATAAAAGGACATAAAAATATTTAGATGAAAATGAAAGGAAGTAATTTTCACAATTGTGGCCAGCAGGAAGAGTCTTAATCAAAGTCAGGGGCAGAGGAAAAACTTGTGTATCAACAATTCAAAGCAGCTATACAGTAAGAGAAACTATTAACTGGGATAATGATCTTTCACTATCTCTGATAAGAACAAGAGCCATTAAAATAGATCAGTCGTCAAAGAATATGAACAATTTTCAAAAGAAGAATTGTAAACTATCAAATGACCATATAAAATAATGCTCCAAACAACTGAAAATTACAGAAAAGAAAATTCAAACAACTCTGAGGCTCAACTTTATATCTAACAAAATGGCAAAGATGATAAAAGAGTCAATGTTAGAGAAGCTACGGGAAGACAGACAAGTTGATGCACTGCTGGTGAAGGTGTGAGTTTATCCAACCTTTCTGGAAAACAATTTGGAATTATGGCAACAAAAGAGACTAAACTGCTCACTCTTTGCTCCAATGATCCCACTATCATGCATACCCCTAAGGTAAAAGAGAATAAGAAAGGCTCTATGTTTACCAAAATATTCATGATAACATTTTGTGGTAGCAAAAAGTAGAAACAAAGAGGGTACTATCAATTGGGGAATAGCTGAACAAATAGTAGTATGTGAGTGTAAATTAGCTGAATATTATTGTGCTCTAAGGAATTCAGACAAAAATGGGAGGACTTTTATGAACTGATACAGAATGAAGCAGAATCAGGAGACCAATAAATGAAAATAACGAAAAGCAGCTCAACTAGGATTAACTGTAATGACTAATCTTTGCTCTGAAGAACAGATGATGAAACACCCTCTCAGCAAAGAGGGAGAGAGACTCTGGATGTGAAATGATGTACATGCTACGAGTTGCAACTGTTTCTTGAAGTTTCTTCTCTGAAACTTTTAAACTTCCAAAAACACAGTTAAGTACCAAGAATCTAGAGTTTAGGCTTCTCAAATGGATGTCAGAAAGTCAGTGCTCTAATGCTGATAAACTTTATTGAAAGGACAGCCATTAAATTCCTCATTCAATGTCCATTTTACACAAATTGTAACGAGTTTAGTTTATCTGGTTTTCCACTCCATATTAGATTAAAAGCAGAAAACTAGAAATCAAGAGAGAAATATGGATTGCCAGAGAAGAATAAACTAGCAGCAGTAAAAAGTGAAAGCTGACTGCGAGAGAGAAGGCAGAAAATCTACACAAAAGCACATGAAAATATTCAAAATGCATAACAGATTAGGGTCACTGTTAGGCTAAATAGCCCTATGTGGTTCAGTAACCTCTAAGGGTATTACTGTATTGTAGCAAAACGCAATACTGATCTGAAAAATACTTAAATAATCAAGAAAAGGAAGTAAATAAACTTTTATAAAATTTATTTTAAATGTTGCACATCCTTTGGGCTACTCCATGATTTATATTTACACAAGTTTTATACAATACTCCCAGATGATGTCTGTTACCTTGGCTTCTAAGGATAACCCTGTATGTGGGGCTGTACTTATCTTAGCCAAAAGGCCAATGGGTGATGTTAAACTACTATATTATGTAGTAGTAGCAGTAGATACAGAAATACTTCTACTTAATCAGGTGATAGATATTAAGTAGCTTTTGGCTAAAGAATTTACTAAAAGACGGCATACTGAGAAATTGTAGCAACAAAATATCCCCCTGATATATATTGGAGGCACCAGGATATGACTTTTCTGGGATTTGTGGGTCAGGCAAGCTGAACTTCTATTATGACCTTGATGGAAACTGCCAAGAAGCCATAGGAATACCAATGCCTCTTTTCCCACATTCATACTCATTCAGAGATCTCTGACCTAGCAAGTACTTACTAAATACTGTCTGTCTGGTCTTCTGGAGTAATGGGTGTAAATAAAAAGCTGGCAGTGTGCAAGGTATTTTTGTATCAGAACCCTATCTCTTTTCTTTAAAAGTTAACTTCTGCACAAGTAATATTTTATTAAAAAAGTAAGCACAGCTATCATTCTGGAAAGCAACCCCTATGGAAATGAAGCCTGCTGACTCAACTACCCATGTAGATGCTAGAGCCACTATCTAAGACTCAAAAAAGAAAGCTGTCCTCACCATCAATCTTTTGTTTGTAAGGGAGGTAGCACTTATTAACCTAATAGTGAAAAAAGAGATGGGGGAGAGGGAAGAAAAGGGAAAGAGAAAGAGACAGAAAAATAGAGAGATGGAGGGGAGAGAGGGGGAAAACAAAAAAGAGGAAGAGAGATACAGAGCTAAAGAAAAGGAAAAAAGGAAGAGAAAAGATAAGGAGGGAGGGGGGAGGAAATGGAATTTGGGAGAGGAAGACTCCAAATGGATACATGAAGTAGATATAAAAAGTGATATCATGAGAAAATTAAAGGAGCAAATATAAAATGACCTTTCTGATCTACGGATATAGGAAGAGTTAACTAACCAAACAAGAGATAGCAAGGATTACATGAAAATAAAATGGATAGCTGTGATTATATAAAATTTACAAGTTTTTGTACAAACAATATAAAGTAAAGTTAGGAGGGAAGTAGGTAACGGGAAAAATTTTGCAGCAAATTTCTCTGATAAGGGTCTCATTTCCAAGATATTTATAAGAATCAAAGCAATTCTCCAATTGATAAAAGGTCAAAAGATATGAACAGGCAGTTTTCAAAGAGAGAAATCCTAGCTATCAATAACCATATGAATTTAAAGCAACTCTGAGGTTCCACCTCATACTTTTCATAATGGCAAAGATGACCAAAAAAGAGAAGCTGTAGGAAAACAAGCACATAAACAAACTAATGGTAGAGCTATGAATTGGACCAGCCATTCTGGACAGCAATGTAAAACTATGTCCCACAAATCACTCAACTGTGAATACCTTTTGACCTACTGATACCACTACTAGGTCTGCACCGCAAAGATATCAAAGAAAGGAAAAGGATCCATATGTATAATATTTGAAGCACTTCTTTTCATAGTAGCAAAAACCTGGAAACAAGGGGGGTACCCACTTGTTGGGGAATGGCTAAAGAAATTATGGTATATGAATGTAATGGAACGTTATTGTGCAATAAGAAATGACAAACCAGACAGCTTCAGAAGAAACTAGAAAGAGCTCTATGAAATGATGCAGAATAAGGTGAGTAGAACCAGAAAAAATATTTACACAATGACAACACTATAGAGAAAAACAACTTTGAAAGACTTCAGAACTAACTGATTCGATGATAAACTATGATTCCAGAAGACTGAAAATGAAGCATGTTACCCATCTTCTGCCAGAATGGTAACAAACTCACAATAAAGGATGACCTATGCATTTTTGGACATGACAGCTACGGGAATTTGTTTGCTTGACTCCACAGATTTTTTTAATGGCAGGTTTTAGTTTTCTCTCTTTCTTTTATTACTGTTCAATAGAAGAAGGGAAAGAAAATAAATGCTTATTTAAAAAAAAAAAGGAAGGAGAAGAAGAGGCAATTACAATTGGCTTTGGCAATCTACAGGCTACTCCTAAATGCAGTAAGAGGTATAGGATTTACAAGGTAGAGCAAGCCAGAATACCATGGGCTTGAAATAATCCTTTAATAATTCTGAATTTATAGTCTGGTAAGCTAGCTTGCCTACTTGTCCATTGCTTTCCAAAAAATGTGCCTTGCCTCACTCAGGCTCTTACCTTCAACTTTCAGTTTTGAATTTACTGAAAAGCAAGTGCTGTTAGGATGGATAAACGGCTCAATAATAAGTTGAAGTTTCACCTTAATCCTTAATGCCAGTGGCTAGCACATATTATGTGTTAAATTAACGCTCATTTATTCAGCTCCTATCCATAGCCTCCATCACTCTTTTACCACATTCATATTCATTCAGAGATCTCTGACCTAGCAAGCACTTAATACACTCTATTTGGCTGGAATTCTGGAGCAGGAGGTCTAAGAAAAAGCAGGCAGAGTGTGAAGGGTATTTTTGTATCAGAACTCTACCCCTTTTCTTTAAAGTTAACTTCTGCATAAGCAAAAAATTTTTTTAAATGTTTTCCAAATGCTTTTTGCATATGTTGGTTGTCTTATACTTTCTCCGGGATCTTTTAGCTGTCTGATTACTCAGTTCCAGGCTCTTTTGCTGAGTTATCATTATTCATATAATGCCCCATAATGCGAGTGTACACTAAAGCTCTCTCATGGACCCATTTTTTAAAATCAACATTCCATCCTTAGTGACCTCATCAGACCATATGGATTTAATTATCATCTTTATGCTGATGGCTACAAGTTCCAAACATCCAGCACACCCAAGCCTATGTCCTCTGCTTCAGTTCCTGCATCACCAATCACCTGGTAGACATTTGAACTAGATACCCACTGACATCTGAAAGTCAAAATATCTAAAATCGAATTTATTATCATTTGCCCCAAATCCACTGCTCTCCATTTAAAAACAAACAAAAAGCCTTCCCTATTTCTGTTGAGGGAACCAGCATCTTTCCAGTCACCTAGATTTATAACCTCAGGGTCATCCTCAGCCTCTCACTCTTTTTCATCCCACATGTCCAATGAGCTGCCAAATCTTGTAATTTCTACCATATCTCTTCTTGAAACTGTCCTTGGTACTGTCAAATGATTCAACATCAGAAAGTGATATCATTTTATCAGTGGAAATGATATCAAAGAAGAGACATTGACATCAGCTTTGCCACTGCTCCCTAAGGACTATGCAACCTTTCCATCTGACTCTCCACTGAAACCTTCCATATGGATTGTTTCCCCCATTGGAATCTGAGGTCCTTGAGAACAGGGAACATTTTACTTTTCTATTTGTATCCCTAGCAATTAGCATACTGTTTTACATGTTATAAGTGCTTAATAAGTGCTTCACTCATTGATTAGTGTATTTATTCATGCATGCACTCATTCCTCTTATCTCCACTCACATGGACACCATGCTAGTTAAGCTCTCTCCCAGACTACCATAATGGCTTCCTAACTGGGTCTCTCAGCATCGTCTCTCTGCTCTGACCTTCATACACCAAAATGACCTTTCTAATGCACAGATCAGACCATGACACTTCTCTACACAATCAACTCCAGTGACTCTCTATTACCTCTAGGATTAAATCTAAACCCTTCTGTTATGCATTTAAAGTCCTTTATAATCTAGCCCCAACCTATCTTCCCAGGCTTATTATACATTATAAGTTCATAGCACTTATATTTCATGCATGCCACGGCCCAAACAAGGAGGCAGAATTTCTCACTATTCCTCACACATGACATTCTATCTCCTGCCTCCAAGCTTTTATACTGGCTATCTCTGACACTTGGAATTCCTTCCTTCCTTGATTCCCCCTTTAGGATCCCAAACTTCTTGCAAGGCTCACACTGGGGGCCATCTTCTACATGAAACTTTTCCTTACTCCTCTACTTGTCTTCTGTCCAAAGTCACCATATATTTATTTTGGTGTATACCTATCTATGCCTGTGTTATCTTTCCAAACTAGTTAAACAGGCTGCTTAATGGAAAAGACTATTTCTTTTGTGTTTTTTATCCTGTGCCAACGCACAATGTAGGCACTTCAAAAATGTTTGTTGACTGATTACACGTGGACTTTTAATGAGTAGCCATTTTACTAATAATGAATTTTATTTCTATTATATATCATTTCTATTATTTTTTAAAAGAGGAAAACCTTTATATTGACAGAAATTTTGGAAATATAATTGATGGGAAAAAATTCCACAAAAACAGTAATCAGAAAAAAAAAGCTTTTAAAAATCTTTCCCTCTTAATATTAAAATGTATGTATATGTTACAATTTTATACATATGACAATAAAATAACACGTCCTTAATTTAAGTCATTAATAGTGACTTTAATTCTGGTTTCATTAAAAGGAATGATCGCATTTACTGCTTAGCCAAAGCATATAAATGCACAGATTCATTACTGTTTAGATTAACATTATAATAAGCATATAGTACAAGCAGATGCCCATCTATTGGAGAACAGCTGAACAAATTGTGGTAGGTGACTCTCAAAGAATAGTACTATCCTTTACAAATGATAAATATGAAAAATACAAAGGGAAGATGTATATGAGCTGATATAAAATTAAGCAGAACCAGAGAAACGAGAGACACACTGTTAACAATGTAAAGAAAAAGAAGAAAAGCAACACACAACAAAATGCTGTGTAATTTTAATGATCCAGCATAGTCCCAAACAAAGGATAAGATGTGCCTCCCTCCCTTCTTTGAGGGGGTGGGGGATTACGGGTACAGAACACCGAATATACTATCTGCTCCAGTTGATATGCTGGTTATTTTTATTGAACTTTACCCCTTTTCTCTTTCTTTCTAATTCTCTTGTTATAGAGGAGAGCTCTCTGAGGAGGTAAAAGTGAAGGAAAATATTTAGAAGTTGATAAACAAAAGATATCAGTAATTTTTTAAACCCAGAAAAGAGCATACATTTTCTCAGTTTAATCTGCAATATTTCATGATATAACTGTCTGCCATCATATTTTCACATTGGCTATAAATAGCAACAGGAATTTTAAACTGTACATAATTTTAAAAAGTAAACTGGTTCATCTCCTGTTACCTTTTTCTTCTGCTCTTCTGTAGCTTTAATAATTCCTGGGTCTGATTTCCAAGATTTTCCAAAATTGTAGAAAAGTGCAACACTATTGGCAAGGAATGGAAGATGAATGAATAAAAAGTTGAGATGTGCTTAAAGTTAAGGAATCTAAAGAAATAGACAACAATAGTGAAAGTTTCTTTTTGTCCCCCTCAAAGGATTCAATTTTCAAAAATCTAGAAAGTTAAAGAAAAAGACTGGTTGAATAATAATCACTGTAACTTTACAACTTAAAAATCACAATATAATATTACAAAGGATATACTAAATCTTTATCTCAAATATTTTTTAAGTTCTCAACTGAGTTGTAATAAGTAAGTTCATTCTTAAAATCAATTCAATGATGCACGTCCCATAAAAAATGTAAAAGTAAACCATCTGGCTTCTTAACTTCCAAAGACTGTAATTTGCCCTGAAGCAGTTAGGCAGCACAGTGAAGAGAGGGCTGGATCTAGGGTCAGGAACATCTAAGTTCAAATTCTACCTCAGACCCTTACATGTTGTGAGACATAAACTCTATTTGCCTCAGTTCCCTTATCTGTAAAACAATGACAATCACAGCTTCTACCTCCAAGGGTACGGTAAAGATAAAATGTAAAGTACTTAACCTTAAAGAACCTTATAAATGCTAGTCATTGCTATTATTGTTATGTTCTAAAAATAATAGCATCCATACAACTATATTAAAAAAATCAAAATCTTATTCAAGTCTTAAAGCATTTCTTATATGAAATAGCCTATAAGTTCAACAGGAAGGCACAGAAGAAATCTAGCAGCTCTCAGATATTCCTAACAGACAACAACTCCTCTTCTTATATGCTCACATCTAAAATGCACATTTGGCTTTCATTTTTAACTAGAAATATCCATTAGCTTAAAAGATATTTTCATGTTCACTAATATTTACAAAATCTTATTTTTTCACCCAGTTATGTATGGGATATTTATGCATCATTTTACATTTTAAAATTGTAAACAAAAAAACTTCATTTAAAAAATTTTAAGAATGAAAGTATGGATACTAGGCTTTACACTTTAATTGGCTGAACATATTCAGATGGAAGCAAAATCATACTGTGAGAGCATTAGTACGTTATTGAAACCTAAAACATCTGGAATACTCATAAAAATCATTTCTAAGCTTTTTACATAGGTGGAAGTATTATCTAAGATTACTGCTCTCAATTTTGTAGTTAGGCATTTTTATGTGTAGACAGTCTTCTATTGACAATAAGCAGAAAATAAAGCTGCTTTTTAAATAAAAGTCTTAGTTAAGAACCCTATGGCATTCAGTTGGTACAAATTAAAATACTGTTTCTGGATGGAAATCAGTAACTCAAAAGGAAAAGTATTTAGAAAAAGTCTTAAGTTATTTATTGCAATTGTTGTATGTCATTTCCCCCAAAAGTGGCAAGAAAAATGTATTAAAAACTGGGAGTAGAAGGGCCTAGACTTATGATTTCATTAGTGCAGGGGAACTTAAAATTATAGGTACTCCCTCAACCAATTTAAACTAGCAATTGATCTGCAACTTATAATCTTAGAGTTGCCCAGGGCATTGAGAATACCCAGAATCATATAACTATCATAAGTCAGAGGTAGGACAAGGCCAGCTGGCCATACACAATGCCATGCTATCTCTCTTATTCAAATATTAAAAAGCAATAACTGACATTCATATAAAGCTTTATGGCTTACAAAACACTTTTCTCAATACCAGCCAGTAAAGTACATGGTGCAATTATAATTAGTCTTATTTTGCTGATGGGAAAACTGGGGCAAGCAGAGAATTAGTCATTTGTCCAAAGCCACCCAGTTATTTAACGTACTTGTCAAGGACATCAACCTAGATCCCGTGACTCAAAATTCAGTGTTTTGTCCATTATGGAATAACTGCCACTGGTAATTAACACAGATGGGATTTATGTTTATATATTTATGAAAATGAAGAGGTGGGTACAATGAACCTCATCTTGGAATATACATAATATAGATTTTGGTTTATTCCTTTAAAACAGCAGCCTTTTTGTATATATGT
Source organism: Phalanger gymnotis (assembly GCA_028646595.1). NCBI lineage: Eukaryota > Metazoa > Chordata > Mammalia > Diprotodontia > Phalangeridae > Phalanger > Phalanger gymnotis. Next base: position 196,775,135 of record CM053623.1, read on the forward strand.
GGTTGATAAGATGGAAGAATAAATGCACAGTAAAAAAACTGTATTGATTGCCACTGTGATAATGTGAGAGAATGTCTGCTAAACTGATATGCATGGTAGTGGTGGTGGTGGTGGTGGTGGTGGGAGTAGCAATCATTTGTAGTACAGAACAAGAGATGTTATGATTAAACAGTTTCTCTGTAAGAGGGGGATAGACTTGATTTCTAAAGGTCCCATTCAGGTCTAACAACTTAGAATCTAGAAGTATTGATTAAACACCCACTTAGGCAGTCGTACACAGCAGAAAAGCTCTACTGTAGTTAGTGCCCCCTTTTCATATTTAGTCTAATTTGAGATGATCTGATTATTTATGTGGTTCTGATCTGTATGGGGAGGGTAGAAAAAGCAGTAGAAAGGAAGGATGCAACAGAGATTACCTAGGGCAGTTGCTGCCTCTTTTTCTTTCCACAATCTTAAAACCTAATAAAAAATTTCATGATTCTTTTTAATTTGCTCCTTCTATGGCTTATTTGCAAGCTCTTCCCTACTTGCCTTATGTATAATACCTCCTACTTCCTCAGACTACTTTAAAGTTAGGTCACAAGTAGTGTGAATAATGAATACCACAAAGAGGTGACATGTATTCAAATTCATACTATTTAAAGTTATAGCTATGTAAAATATAGTAACTGCTTCTAACTCAAAGGAAGTAGTCAGTGTGGATTCAAATAATGCAACCATTTCAGAGGACTCATCATTCTCATTAATATACAGGCTAACCTATGTAACAACATCATCATGGCCAACATATGACATGAAGGCTGGAGACGTGCCTATGTTATAGAAAAGAAAGTCAATGAAACTCATCCATTTTTACTCGGGGATCTAGAATTTTAAATTCTGTTAATAGTGTGAAACTGCTAAGATTCCACTCCAAGAAGGTCATCAAAGATATATTCAAATATGTAAAAACTACAGATTCTAAAACTAGTTGTTAAAAGTTGGTTATGTCTGTAGACAGAGATGATTAAAAATTTTGTAAGCATAAATTAATAACATATCTAATTCCCCAATTGGATGCACTTAAGTAAATAAAGAAACTCAAAGATAATAAGTTTGTGACACAACAGTAAAATGAAAACTATGCATTCTTTAGGACACTGCAGTCTACAAAATGTATAAAACTTATATGAGTCTCAGAACAATAAGGGGAAAAATTTTTGAACAAGAATATAAAGTCCTTCAAATTTCCTATCATGTACATTTTACCTAAAATTGAAATACTGATGAATCTGAATTCTGTTACCTACTTGGCTAACTGGTACACAATCCTTTCCATTCAAATTGACTACAGTAACATTAGGACCAACCTTGGCCTAAATTTTAAAGCATATCCCACTGTGTTAAAACAAAAATATAAATGAACAATCACATAAATTAAATATTAACTTACCAAGATTTACATGAGTAGTATAAAAGTTTATTTTAATTCATAAAAACCAGGAGTATGTTTTACAGCCAAATTCTGCTGAATTTCCTGGACCTGGATCTTCTTGCTAATTTCTCTGTATTTAATTATTATTTTTTCTTCAAAGAAAGGAGGGAAATGCAAATTTATCTACTTAACTACTACTATTACCAATAAGAGCTAACATTTACATAATGCCTACTATGTGCCAGGCACTGTGCTAAGCACTTTATAAATATCTCATTTTATCCTAACAAACCCAGGGAAGTAAATGCTCTTATAATCTCCATTTTACAGTTAAGGAAACTGAGGCAAACAGAAGTTAAATGAATTGCCCAGGTCCACATTGCTAGTAAGTATCTGAGGGCAAATTTTAACTCAGGTCTTCCAGACTCCACGCCCAGCACTGTATGCAACTGTGAGACCACCTAAGTGCCACTATTCAACAGTCTAATAAAAGATTTCAGAATAAAGTTAAACTTTTGCCTAGAATGACATTTTCATTATTTATTTAATATTTAGCAATATTTTTTCCTCTTCCCCAATTAGGGCTGAGAAGTAATTCATGCACTGGATAACAAAGAATTATTTTAGGAAAACATGAACTTTCCCTCTTTCAGTATAAAATTCAATGTCCCATTTAGGCAGCGGAATGTTATGTTGCTAAGAAATACCTCTAGTCTACTGAAGTCATTTCAGAGGTCAAGTCACTACTTTAAAAAGCACATTTTAAGTAGATGAGGTAATAAAAATAAGCATATCTGTTTGAGTCATACCAAATGTTCCAGTAAGACAATTCTAATGCCTAATGAATCCTTAAGGGGCAGTTTTTATGTCCAAGTATAACACATGACCAGAATGAGGTGGTGAAAACTGCCACATGGAGGAATTCCACCAGGTATCACCTTACTTACACTACAAAAGCAAAAAGAAGAACTGTGCTTTGCTGAAATGTAAGCATATAAGAATATAAGAATTTTAAATATAAGAATTTCAAGCTTTTGTTCCAATTCTTTGCTTCATGTCTCAAAAACAAAATCAGTACAGTCCCCCAAGCCCAAATTAAACGACTAGGCAATTTTGCCAAGAGAACACATCAAAGTAACCATTTCACACACAGGGTACTTGATAACAATTAAATATTGTTTGTAATAGTGATCAATGTCACCACAATTCTAGACCATTAAAAATGTATTTTACAATTGGATGAGGTAGTCATGCCTGTAATCCCTGACCCTCGGGCAGGAAAAGCCCAGTGGATTGCTTGAACTCATAAGTTCTGAGCTGAACTAATTCTAGCTCCAACATGGGGATTACCTCGCTCTCTCCCCAGGGGCAGAAGGCTACCTGAGGAGGGAGCAAACTACCACAGGTCAGAAACATAACATGTCAGGGGCAGCTAGGTGGCACAGTGAATAGAGCACCGACCTTGGAGTCAAGAGGACCTGAGTTCAAATGTGAACTCAGACATTTGATACTTACTAGCTATGTGACCTTGGGCAAGTCACTTAACCTGGATTGCCTTGTCTCCCCCCTCACCCCTTAAAAAAAAAAAAGAAACACAACATGTCAAAAGTTCAGTGCTGATCAGCTGTTCAGTGGGATTGAGCCCAAGAATGCCTGCTGTACTTCCAGCCCAGGTCAGAGAGAGAGGGACACCCAGACTCAAAATTAAATCAATAGGTAAATAAAATTTGCATACTTTTCTATAGTGAAGTTTTTGAAAAGATTTAGTAAACATTTATGAAATTTGCGATTTTATTAAAATATTCTGAGTCTAAATTACTTGATGATTTTTTAAAAAATCTAATTAGATGCTAAAAATCTTTATCACGAACGATGATAAAGGACATAACAAAGGTCAAAATTCTAAATTGTTCTAATACCTCTGATTGTGCATTTTTATTTCAATGTGTTGAATATTGACAACTGCATTTCTCAATTTATTGCAATAATAAATACTAAAATCTACCACAAATTAGAATTATAAATCTAAATTCAGTTTAGCTTAAGAGTCGGGTAAGTTTTACATTTAAGTGCCATTTGGCCAGTACCAATCATTAAAATGGGAAAGACAACATCTTTTCTTTGAACTTTAGAATACCATCAAGATATCCTGAAAAGGATGGTGGGACTTAATAAACAAGATTCAGCTTTAAGGCTTTTCTCTATTACTGACATGCCTGACATTAACAATTCTTCTTACTAATATTTTAAGTAGGGTTTTAGAAGAAGTAGTAGTCAAAATAGTGTCACAAGAAAATGTCAAATCCAGACTTGAAGTCACAAGTCAATAGGGGCTGCCCTTAAATATCTGGGGTCCACTGGGTCTCCTCCAGGTATCATGGAAGCATCTCTGGTTCCAAGTACATAGTGTGGTGAGATCATAGTCACAACTGTAATAATGTCCTCTAAGCAGCACCCTCTCAGATACATAGAAATTGATGGCAATGCTGACTTATATCACCAGAACACCACCAGAATGATGAAGGCTTTCACTTGCCATTGTCCTAATTTAGGCAGACTCAGGTTTAAAAAACAAGAAGCAACAACAACTAGCCAAGTTACAGATAACCTACCAGCCATGTGGGTTAGCTATTCTTTTCTCTCCCCAAGGCAGCTGAGGAAAAGTTGTGACCCTGTTTTCATTGTACCAGAACTACCTACCCTCCTTAATATAACAGATCAGCACCTTCATCTCTGTATAAAGGTCATCACAAAATAACATGTTTTAGATCTTTTCTGCCCTTTCTCATTTTCACAAAAATAAGGGGTATTAAAAAAAAACCTAAAGACCAAATGACTTCATTAAGTACTGTATTAGGAACTTAATAATCCCTGGATTCTTTTTAGACTCAGTTTAAGTACCATCTCCTCCAAGAACGCTTTCCTGGGCCCCCTAGCTGCTGAGGCCTTCCCTTCTAAGGCTACCTTTCATTGATTTGGTACTTATCTTGGTGTATTGATTTATATTTGTTGTCGTTCACCACTACCACCACCCCACCCCACCCCACGTCCATTAGACTGTAAGCTCCTTGAGGGCAAGAACTGTATTTGCTTTTTTTTTGTATCCCCAGGACCTGGCACGTAATAAGTATTTAATGAATACTTGTTAATTATTACATATGCTTCTAGTTAAGCATATGCTACATAATTATTAAAGCATGGCATATACATGCCTTTCATAAAGCAACTCTGATTCATGTCACAAAGCTAAAGACAGATTTAATCATTTTTGAGCAGATAAAGCCTAATCAGAAGCAGAATGCCATGGTGGACAGAAGGTCAGTCTTAAAATCAGGAAGACCCGGGCTCAAGGCTTGCTTCTGTCACATTTTAACTCTATGATCAAGGCCATGGCACTTCTTTTCTTGCCTTCCTCAGCAACACTCTTATAAGATAAGCTAGACATGAGTAGGTGCAGAGAGAATTACTGATACACGTTTGAACCAAAAAAAAAAAAAAAAAGAGGTGGAGGAGAGGATTGCAAATCATTAAGTTTCCATTTTCTAGAAAAGAAATATAATAAAAGTAATCATATTAAAATAATAAAATTATGCTTTTAAATAAAATACGTTTAAAAGAAATTAAAGGCATTAAGAATTTAAAAGTTGTTAAAAACCAATTCTTCATGGATATGTTTCCTGCCTAAGAACTTTTTCCTGATAAATTTTTGTTGTAGAAATTAAAATACTGACACTATCAACTTTTTGACAGAAAGGATATCATTCCAAAACCAGAAGAACCACGTCACATACATCCAGAATTTGGTTGCCAAATATATTCCAAGTGGCAATGCACTGTGCATTGAGTGATCAAAAAATGATCTGTAAGACACAAATTTTATTTAGTTTGAATTTAATATCTCATTATAATTTACTCTTTAAATAAAAAATAAAAATTAGACATACTTGATATACAGAAATCATTTAACCAGAATCCAAATAACTAGGATTTTAAAAATGGTAATATACAATGATTCTTTCTTTAAAGTCTATTACACCTGCCTCACTGTGGCATGCAGGTGACCCTAGGTTCCAGATTATGGAAGGGCTTTAAGTGTAAGCCCAGGACCAGCATTGCTGAATATAACCACCAGGCTGGTCACAGAATGATTAATTTTTTCAGCCAATATAACTTGGAAAGACCATTTACTAAGTTGCAAAGTGGTTATAACAGAGAGAAAACAAACAGCAATTTAGAAAGCATAGCCCATGATAAATGATAATCACAATGACAATTCCATTTTACTGCAAGGTCCTAGAGTGCCTTTGGAACCATTTATTCCAAATAAGTTTAATATTTTTTAATTGTAAGAGAATTTAAGCTGCACATCAAAAAAAAATCACATTCCTTCAACTAGAATAGTCAAACCAAAACGTTAGATTCCACAATCACTCTAGATAAACAATTCACTTTTGTGTGCAAATTAATATACCATTGATTATTCAGTGAACACTGGTGTACACACACATACACACCCCTCTTTCTGCTACATATCTAAGAGTGACTTCCAGTTTTTCCTCTGTGAAAGGTTTGTTTCTCTATATAATGTTAGAATTTAGGTACATCACTTCAAGTGTAAAAAATCAATCATATGAGCATTTACTAATGCACCCAAAATGAGTCAAATTAATGCAGCATTTTAGTAAACACATGTGTTTGTACATAGATATAAAATTAGGATCATAAGATCATAGATTTAAAGCTAGAAGGGAGAGCCTTAGAGTTCACTGAAGACCAACCCGCTTATTTTATTGCTTTAGAAACTGAAGCCCAGGTAGGTTAAGTGATTTGCCTAGTCAGACAATACTGAGTGTTGGAGCCAGGATATGAATCCCAGTTCTCTGACTCCAAATGTAGTACTCTTTCCACTGTGCTATTGCAATCCCAAATCTTTTTTTAAGACTTTAAAAAAACCAAAACCACTAATTTTTCACATCAGTATTCAACTTTTTTCCAACTCAAATATATACATTGTTTTTTTAATGAAATAACAAGGACGGCCTCTCATATGAAGGAGGTAAAGACCAATTTGTGCAAAAGATCACAAAAACTTTAGTATTTTTAAAAAAGTGAGCTTTTAATTTAAAATTAATTCCTAACAGGTGTTTAATGACTGTATGTTAGTACTATAGTCCCTAATAGGAGATCTTATTAAATGAATTTTTAAAAGTCAAGTAGAAGTCAGCAAACTAGAAGGCACAATTTAACCAGCATGAAATTTGATATGGAGTAAAGAAGACGAGTTCACGTCTTATTTCAAACCTCTGCTAGCTGTATATAACCCCAGGCAAACCACTTAACGTCTATTTCCCTCAGTTTTCTTATTCCTCAAACTCTCAGGGCTGTTCTAAGGATTAAATGAGGCAATATTTATAAAGGGCTTTGTAAGCCTTAAAGCACCAATCTAGCTACTGTTGTTGCTGTTGTTACTGTTATTGATAACCTCAGATGCTTGCTCGTGATCTAACCATTTGCATGGCTAAGCAAAGACTGGGGGCCCCTGTCATAACATCTTTCTCTCAACCACTGTAACTGTTACCATTATAGTTCATTTTGAGTTGTTTCTTTTATTAAAATTCAAATTATCAAACCTGCTCCATAACCCTCAAATATCCTTGAGGGCTAACACAGTAATAACCTATTAATCAGCATTCACAGCTAAAATAATCTGAATTGCTTTATTAGGTATCTTCCTCCTTAAATTCTAGCAGAGCACTGAAGGAAACTTCCCTAGGAGAAGGAAGAATACAATTTAGAGCCACTGAAGCACAGATTTGGATGGGATATAGAAGTGAAAGGCCTATGGGTAGTGGACTCCTGGAGAGTCAATTTGAGAAGAGGGCAGAAGAAGCGGGAAAGCAGACATGGCAGCAGGACATAGGTAAGAGAGACTTGGCTGCCTTCACTATTTTGACTTGGGCCAGTGCTTTCACCAATTCTGTTTTTCCTCCCAAATTGTGACTGGAGAACCTGGTGCCAAATAGGCAAACATGACTCCACTTTAAGCTCTAAAGGGGCATATTGTTTATTTATGAAAAATTAACAACAAATTATTTTGTACTATAGCTACCCAGTTAAAACCAGAAATGTTCCAAATCTTATACATATCTGTGTGTATGTATATGTGTGTATATGTATATATATGTACGTTTATGTATAGATGTATATAAATACTTAATACCAAAGTGTACACATGCATGTGTGTGTACAAAGTGCTTGTGGTGTGTAAAAGCACCCACATTCATATATACGTATAAGTACACACACACACACGCGCGCGCGCGCACATGCACATACACATTTTGGCATTAAATGTGAATGTGGTCTTCTCATTCATTAACAACAACTTCCTAGTTAATCCTTGTAAGGCTGTAGAAAGTATGCACACTGATGAGACCACTGATCACAGAAGTATTAAAATATCCAAAGATAAAATACTGCTTAAAATACTATAGAAAATATTTCTTTGTTTAATCAAAATTTTTTAAATTTTTTTTATTTTTTCTAAATGGAATGACACTTTTTTTAATTGACTTTTTTCCTGAGAGAAAATTCTTATCCTTTCATTTACAGCTGTATTACATAGTTTAAAACAACACTTACTTTGAAAGAAACTGGACCATAGCCCAAACACCACCATACATTAGCCCTTTAATGAGCCAAGAATCAATATCTAGGTCTGCTATAAACCCAACCAGCCATATAACTAGGAAAGGAGTTCCTAGCATTACCTTCTGCCGAAATTCCTGCACAGAAACAAATATGTGTTATCAATTCTTGCAATTTTACATACATTTATTGTTGGAACATTAATACCTGACAAAAAGAAAAGCAAAAGTTGTGTATCAAAGAGAAGATGAGTAGGGAAGAAAAGTGTTTTTACTGTCTCCTGAAGCATGCTCTCGGATACCAGCATTATGCCAAATTGTTCATTTCTGTTTCTAATAAAATAAAAATGACAGATCATAAATTGGGAACTTGAAGGGACCTTTGAGGCTGTCAAGTCCAACTCTCTCATTTTACAGCTGAGGAAAGTGAGGCATGGAGAGGTTAAATAATTTAGCCAGGGTCACATAGCTAGTAAGTATCTGAGGTAGTCTTCCAGACTCCACTTCTAGCCCCCTGTCCACTAAACAATACCGCCTTCTCAGAAGAGCAGAGAGTTTCAGAGGAGGCATAAGAATTGCTTCCATTCCTTTCTGGTAGTAGAGAGAATTTGACAGACACAGATGAACTATAAAACTTAAAAGATACAGCAACATTAAGCTAGGATTTTATTTTTAAATAACACATCTGGACATTAAACAGAACACAATTTCGAAGCAGTCAATATCTGAAGAGACCTTGGAGGTCTTCTAGTTCTATGTTCTGCTGCTGTCTTTTAGCTTTAGTTTTCCAGTTTCTGTTGGAATACTCCCAGTGATAAGGAACTAATGAATTACTTCATGAAGCAGCCTCTTCTACTGTTGGATGGCTCTAGGCAGAAAGTGTTTCCCTGTCACTTTCACCTATTAAGCATCCCTGCTGATCATGCTGCCTTCTGGAGAAACACAAAGGAAATCTGACCTCTCTTCCAAACAGGAAATAATCCTTGAAATATCTGAAGACTGCAATCACCTCTCCCCTTCCTCTCCTCTAGGATTAAACAAATATCTTTAATTCCTTTTATGATGAGGTCTCCAAAGCCCACATTAACTTTCTTAAGAGCTGTATCACAGTACTGGCCCATGCTGAGTTCACTGTCACCTAAAACTCCAAGGTCTTTTCCACATGATAGTCTATTAAGTTTCTTCTATAAGCTTTCATTTCTTAAAAAAAAAATTCCTAACTTTACATTTTATTTACGATTATACTTAAACTCCTATTCACTGAGAGACTACTGCAGAAAACAGTAAGAAGACTTGCATGCTAACAATTATTAGCTCAGCATTCTTGTTCAATGACCTAGAAAACCATCCAATAATGATCACTGAGCCATATTTTACCATCTTATTCATAAGGATATTACGACAGTCAACCCCCTTGCTAAAAATAAAAATGTGATGCATTTCTGACACCACCCAGGCTACCTATTAACTCCAAAATTCAATGATCATGTGTCAGTCACCTACTGTTGGGATAGCAATGTCTTAGGTGCTGGTAGAAATAAGAGTTTAAATAAAGATATGACCCCTTCCATGGCTTTCACTCTCTTTGGGGGAATCATATATACGGATAAATATATTAAGCAATTTTACCTAAGTGTTTCAATGGGTACAAAATAAAAGTACTATGTGAGGTATTGGGGGAAGGCCACTACAGTCAAAAATGGAAAAGAAGAAATCAGAAAGAGTTCAATAGAGAATGCAACATTTGAATTGGTTAGGAATTTCAGAGGTGGAGGGAGGAACGACATAAAACCGCATGAACGAAAGCATGGCAGTGGAAAGGTACAGAGTTAATTCAGAGGACAGAGAGTAGTCCAATTTGGATGGAAGATGGAAAGATAGGGTAGCACCCAATTTTGGAGGGCTCTGAATGCCAAAGAAATCTGAACATGATTACTTGGTAGATCACAGGGAGCCACTTGTACATTTTTGAGAAGAATGCCATGATCAAACTTAGGCACCAGATAGCTTAGCAGTGGCATAAAGCAAGAACTGGAAAAGGCAAGACTTCTGCCATTCAAAATAGACCAAGAAACAGGGAAAAGTGTAAGTTTACGTTTCTAAGCAGGTAGTAAGTTCCATGCTAGTACAGCAGCAACAGGAACAGAAAACAGTGGACAAATGTGAGAGATGTTGCACAGGTAGGATCAAAAGGACTTGATAACAGTTTGGATGCAAATGGCAAAAGAGAGAGGTATATCAAAAGTAACAGAAAATTTTCTAACACAGAAGTCTAGGAGGTACCATTAACAGAAATAATGAAGCTAAAAAGAGGATATGATTTAGGGAAAGATATTGAGCTTGATTCTGGACATGCTGAGTCTGAGATAAAAAGAGCCCATCAAGATGCAAGTCTGGAACTAAAAAGAGAGGTCAGAGCTGAAAATAGAGAGCTGGGAGTTATATGCATACAGGTAGTAGCCGAAGCTGTGGGCATGAATGAGATAGCTAAGAGAACAGGATAAGAGAAGGAAGGCTCAGTAGTGAATTTAGGGAAATTTCTACTCTAAGAAGATGGAAAGAATATAAGAAGTGCTAAAAAGGCACTCAAAGCACTAAACAAACCAGTCTCAACTTTTTAGTTTTACCTCACATCTGCCCTGTATTCCATCCATACTAGACGACTTAAAATAATTTCAACTGCATTATATTCTTCTACGTACATGGCTTTGCTCATGCCATTTCAGTAGTTTAGAATGGCTTTCTTTCATCATATAATCACAAATTAAATTACAATTGCTGCTACACTGATAAATTTATGACCTAATGAAACATTTTGAATTTATTATGTAATTTTAAATTTCATTATACAATATGATTTTTATTTTAAAATAACAATGCAAAAAAATTTATATATTTCAAAAGAAAAAAAACACAAAGATTAAGGGGCTTTCTCAAAGCAGTGTTATTACTAAGAAAAAAGCCATTTACTAAATGTTACCCTAGAGTGGCAGCTAAAACTATCCTATTTACTTTAAAAGTTTAATTGATATCTCCTATCATTTCCTGATCTCCTCCACCCCAATGAACCCCTCTCTTATAACAAAGAAAAAACTGTCTATCCTACTCAATGCACAGCTCAGGCAGTTGGAGAAAAGAGGCATCATGAAAAAATAAGGTGAAAATAGGTGTAAAGGGAGTTATAGACAACTTGGCAATAAACATAACATCACTATATGGTATTTTATGATTCAATTTAAGGATACAAACAGGGTGTCATTGCCTCAGTAGTAAGAACAGTATGCAGACTACAGTACAGAATAAATCAACAGAGGAAAATGCTAAAGATTACCCAAAAAGTCTTTAAAGCTATTCTGAGACTAAGAAGAAATAGAAAGGCCCAGGGGAAATAATGTAATGGTAATATTGCATTGACAGAAGTCAGTTACTCATATTCAACTTTGCTTCTGTCTTCTTCAGCAAGGATAATATTCTTTGCAAATAAAAAGGGTAGTCCAAACACCACATGGGAAAAAAAGCTAGTAAGATGACATCTAGCCACTTCAATTTACTTAAAGTCTCCAAACCCAAATTTCAGTGTCAAAAAAATGACAAATGTTATCCACAGACACACTGTCAATAAAAGAAATCAGAAAACAAAAGCTCCAAGAAACTGGAGCTAAGCAAATGTTTATTTAGTTTTCTAAAGGGGCAAAGAGTAGATTCCAGAAACTATAGATTAGTAGATCTGTAGCAGATCTCCAACAAAATTTCAGTACAGAATATTTAAAAAGATTGTGAACACTTGAGAGAAACTGTGAGAATACAATTATCAGTAGCAGGCAACAGGAGTTCACTAAGGAATAATCATTCCCAACTAACTTCATATTTTTATTGTGCTGCTTGATTCGTACAAATGAAGAATTCAATAGATATAGTACAAAAATGAGGGAAATATAGGCTGGATGGCCATACAGTCTGGAACAACTTTATCAAAAGAGTGCTGATAAAAAAAACAAAAAACTGGTGATAACCAAAAAGTATATCTCTAAATGGAATGATATAAGACTGTCCTGTTTAATATTTTTATTGACAACTTGAAAGAAAACAAAAACTGCATGCTTATCAGATTTGTAGAAAGCATAAAATCAGGAGGGACAGCTAATGCAACACAGAAAGAAATCAAGATTCAAAGTAGAATTCAGAGTAGAATGAAGGCCTGAAGTGCGCAAAAATTAAATTTACCAGGAAAAAAAGGTAAACTGCAGTTAGCTTAATAAGAATCAACTGCAGAAGTACACAGTGAGAGAGCCTCGACTTGACGTCAGTTCATATGAAAAAGATGAGGGCAAATTTTAGTCAACAGTTTGTTTGATAACTGTCAACAGAATTAATTGGCTCCAGAAGAATACCTCATGCTATATAAAGATAGGCTATATAAAGAAAGTGAAATCCTACTTGAGGGCATAGACTACTTTGTTTTCGTATACTAGCTCAATGCCTGGCACATGGCAAGAACTTAAGAAATGCTTTTTCATTCCTCCATGCCACTCAGATAAAAATCTACAATTACTGTGTTCAATTCTGGGTATCACATCTTAAGGAAAACATCAATAAATAAAAATGTATCTAGAGGAGTCACCATTAGAAATGTACAGTTCATTTGGCAACAGAATGTTGCATGCAATGGATGAAAGAGAAGTTGTGGGAGTATAGAAAGATTACTTCAGAGGCTACTGTTAGAGCACAGATGAGAGGTAACAGGGGCCTAAACTAATGTTATGGCAAGAGGAAACCTCCATTTTTCAAGAATTAATAGTATTAGAGACTGATTGGAAGAGGGGAACAAGGGAAAAGAATCACAGATGATTCCAAATCAAATTTAATTAAGTGGTAACTATAGCTTGCTGTAATTTAAAGTATTCAAGCAGCTATTCAGGAACTGCTATCCTAGATTTAACTTTTTTTTTTTTGCTTATTTCGAAAATTTGTCAAATTTAAGTTGCTTTTATTTTGGAATAAACTGGTTTGTTATTTAAGCCATATAAAATAATTGCCACATATAAAAAAAAAACAAAGATTTTCCAATTTAACTGGATATTATTCCTTCTAGGCTGATATTGCTCAAGGATTCACTTAAAAGGCTAGGTTCTGGCCAGGAAGTTCTGAAATTCTGGAAATGTAAAAGATTACTGAGGAATATACTTTGTAGCCTTGTACCTCTGGCTATTCATCCTATTACACTCATGAAATGCCCTCCACTTCCCTCCTGGACATATTCAAATGTGGCCCAACCTCCACAAACTAGATGACATGGACCTCCCTCTATAATGCCTTCCCTGTTGACTCCCACATTAAAGTGGTATCTTCCTCCTTTTGGCTTTAAGAGCTAGACTAGAGTGGACTACTGCAATGCCTCATTCCAATTCTAAGATTCTGTGATCCTTCTCAATCATTGTCTGAAAAATTCATTTGGAAATTAATCATCAATTTCCTGCCTTGTAATAGCTCTTCTATTTTTTTGAATTATGTGATTAGTTTATCATTATTTAGTTTTTTCCTATTGCTTCATCAGATACAGTGGTAATCCTGGATTCTTAAAGGCTGTGCTGGCTGAGTATGAGCACTGACTGCTTGATAGCCATCAACAGACTTATTTGGCTCCTTCCAACCCGCAAAGCTTGGAATACAGACCTGGTGACAAACGAATTCTACTCCATAAGAAATGCTTCAGGTGGGCTGTAGGGAGGAGACATTTCAGGCACTGAACTTCTCAAACATCATCTACTAACTAGAGACTTCCGGAGAAGAGAATGCTCACACCAACAGTCTCATAGGCCCCTTAAGAATTTGAGAAAGTTTTTTTCATGTGTTTACACTTTGATTCTCTCCAATCTGAACATAAGGTCCTTGAGGGCAGAAAGCATAAATGATATTTCTCTGTATCTCTTTGTGCACGTGGAACAGTGATTTGCACATAACAAATATTTACTGGTTTAATTCTGATTTCTTCAGAATCGCTGAGAGGCAGCTTGGCCCAGTGAATCTGTACACAGGACTCTGGAGTCAGGAGACCTGAATTTGAATTCTACCAAGACGCTTAATAGGTGGCTGAGGACAGGACAGTTAATTAACTTACAAATGTCTCTTTTCTTTATCAGCAAAAGAGATGAAGAGTAACTATACCACTCAGCTAACAGGGATTTTGTGAGTGAGGTTGTTTACAAACATTAAATTTCAATGTGAATGTGAGTTACTATTAAGATTAGAATTTTGAAGGTCCTTAAAAATAGTACAATTCAATCATTCCTATAAGATGCGATGATCTCCTGCAAAGGGGCAGGTAGGTGTTACAGTGGGTAGCCAGGAAGGACCTGGAGTCAGGAAGACCTGAGTTCAAATCCTGTCTCAGATACCAGCTGTGTGACCCTGGGCAAGTAAGTCACTTAACCTCTGTTTGCCTCAGTTTTTCCATCTATAAAATGGGGGTAATAATAGCACTTGCCTCCCAGGATGATTGTGAGGATTATACCAGAGAATAACTGTAAAGTGTTTAGCAGAGAGCCTAGCACATTGTAGGCACTATGAAGATTTCTGAAGACTGGTTTTTTACATTACAGATTGCTAGCAGGTAATGCAGCCAACCTTTATATAACTGAAAATCTAAATTTCAATTATAATAGTGCTACAATTTTCAACATCAATTAATTGGCAAAATCCTGTTATTAGGGCTAAGAGAAAGGAGTTAGTAGAAAACAACAAAGGTAATGGACTGAAGAGAATTACAATTTTTTGTAGTTCACCACAGAAATAGCACCTATAGGTAAGTCAGGAAAGATTTTCTTATCACTACAACATCCCAGAATCAACTGAATCGATTAATCAACTTTTATTAACAGCTTACTGAATTTCAGAAAACGAAACAAAACAAAACTGATGCTCCTCCTGATCATTACACAAGTCAGTCAACAAAAAAACTATCCTAGGAACCATTGCTAAGCACCCTAAATTCATTATAATGTTAGGATTTTAAAATGGATAATTCTTGTATTAGAAATATAGGCTAACAAATCAAATTTAAAAAGGAAAGACTAACAAACACACAGTAAAGACTTTTACCTTATCAGCCTTTAGCTTTTTGAGGAAAGATGGATTGTCATACCCTTTTGCCTGTCTTGCCTCTTGTAAATGATTGATCATCCAAACATTTTTTCTTTGTTTTGCCAAATCAAGTGGTGATTCTCCCTAATGGATGACAAAAATAGAAGAACTTCACATTAAAAATAAAAGGCACCTTTTATAACTTTCCATCCTATCCATAAACAGAGAAAATAAACTTACATGTTCCAGTATCACTTTAATTCTTACTTTGACATCAGAAACAACAGTTATTTTGGTTAGATTTTAAATTATTTCATTAAGATGTTTATTATTCTTTCTTAAGAATGAGAAAAAATGTATTCAAAACTCAATAATTAATCTACAAAATTCAATCCTTGACCATATTCTGAATTACTGTGCAAATCAAAAAGTAGGCATATTAATACTTGCTGGATCATAGGTATTTTAATCTGTGTTTATTCCCCATTTATGTCACAATCTTGGAGGAGATCGTGAGAAGGAATTAGTATAAAACAATGTTCTGTCATACTAAACCTCTCTCAATTTCATCATGGTGATACCAAGAGCTCTAAGAATAGAATAGAGGGATAACACTATTAGTCAATCCCTAACTCATCTTACTATAGGTTGGGTTGGCATTCTTAACCTAGAACAAATCCCTTTGTCCTTCACGAAAAGTCCATAATTCTGATTTTACCCTGACACATGAAGAACTCTACAGTGATAAAGTGCAAAGGAATTGAGAAACAAGTCAGAATTTCAATTATCTCTTTTACCCTTTTCTATCAAAGTATTTCCTTTTATAAAGTACTTAGAGGCTTGAATGAGTTAAAATTTCCCACTTAAACTTCTCTGAATAAAAAAAGAAACTTTTTTAAAGTCTTTTCTCATAGATACATATTTCCTCAAAAAAGGGCAAGAAAACTGCTGAGACTGTCTTTTAAAAGATCAAAGGGAAAAATATTAAAATTATATGCAATTCTAAGGGCATTTTACTAACTTTTGTGGACCTTTTATCTTTGTGAGGGATGGAACCTAATTTTTTTTAAAAGGCTCCTCAAAATACAAGAAAAAAACCTATTAATTAAAAAAAGGTGTCACACACAACAGGGTATAGGGTAATCTAGCTCAATCCTCTACAAATACAAATAGGTCCTTAATTTGAAATACCTTACCTATTCAAAAAATCCAGATACTAAATTTAACACTAGCTAATTAATCCAAACTATAAAGATTACCTGTGTAAAAGCAATCCCTTTGGGGGAACAACTCCCAGAGAATATCCTGCAGTTGCCTCGGGGTCCAGCTGAGCATCCCTTCCACTAGAGGGCCATGTGACACCTAAGGATTGCCTAGATAAAAAAATTGAGGGAGCTTTAAGAAATCTTTCAACTAATCTTCTAATTATCTGACTATTTTAGTGTATTCTTTATATTCAGCTGGAAGTATGAATAAACAAATAATTTTGATAGTTATAACAAAACCAGGGATCTGAATGCATGTATGTAGTTAATCACTCCATGTATTAGCAGGAAAAAAAAATTGACATGGAGGTTATATAACTATGCAACTAGTAGTAGAAAACAGAGTTTTGGCCTGACGAACACTGTGGCTAAGCTAGTGGATCACTTGAACTTTAGCTTAAGATTGAATTTCATTCTCAAACCCAGGGAAAATTCTCCTTTGGTGACCTTTTAGGTCAGGAATTTAAAACGTAATGGAAACTCTTCTGATAATGCTTTCTCATTTCATCCCAAGAAACCACATAAAGATTTGCTCATAATATTAACAGAGCTAGATCAGTAATTTTTTCATAATCTTAAAAAAAAAACCTTTATTCCTTAAAAAGGTAGTATATATATAAAGAGCTCCTAAAAAGCAAAACAAAAGCAAAAATCCTATAAATTAATTCATAGGGTTGAATTACTTAGGGGACAATATGTTTTTCAAAAATTTATAAATGAGACCAAGCCATATACTAGGATCCCATATACTGAGATTACTATATAAGTCATACAATGTTTGTATCTTACTAAAGCTAAGAATTTAACCTATCCTAAATAATCATTTGAGAATTACATGAGAACTGTCCTAATCTGAAATACGCAAATTTAATACAATGTTAGAACAACAACCTTAAACTGGTAATACAAACAAGCTCTCTACTCAATGCCTTCAGAATATTATTTCCAATGAGATAATATGTGTAAAATGCTTAGCACAATGCCTGGCATATAACAAAAGCTTGTTTCCTCTATTTTTGCATAGAGATCTGCTATTTGTACTTTCTACCATTATTCTATCTTTTTACAAAGACTGAAAAAAATCTATCAATTCTTTACATATGCTATTGATTATTTGCAGGAAAATCTCTTCATGTAACTGGAAAAGAGACAGAAATTTTCAAAAGACTTACACTCTATTTTACTTGGAAATACTATAAAAAGAACACTGACATTTCTATCCATATAGAAGCAAAAAAAAAAAATCAACAAACTGATTATAAAGGGTTTTGTATAATCTTGATAATTCTGAGGAAGATAGAAAGAGCAGGAGATAGAAGGGAAGAGACCAGGTTCAAATCCTGGCTCTTTGGACAAATTCCTTTCTGAAGGTCTCAGTTTCATCATCTGTAGATAAGAGAGTTGAACTAGAAGATCTTAAAAATGTCTCCAAATGTAATGGCTTATGAGTCTGTGAATTTAGATTCATTAATGCCCTTTCTATAAGAAAACTAGTCTTAAAATACATCTTACAATAATTCAAGCTTATCAACCACAATCTTTGTAACTTAAAAACTTAGGTGGTAACATCCCTCAACGAAGATTTACTTTATACAGACCCAAATGATTTCCCTGTCTTGCCATTCTAAATCTTCTAAGACCTATACTGGAAAAAATCATTCATAATTCTAAATTCTTAGAAGACAGATACCACCCTCAATCAGCAGGATTCCTTTGATCAATAGATATTTCCCGTTAATTGAAATTAAGAATCTATGATTTACATTGAGTCATGTCAGAAATGGCAGCTTCCAGGTGGAAACATCAAGATCTTATACTGGTGATGTGCAGAAAGGGGTAGAAATTGTAACCAAAAAATCCAACTTTTTCTCTTCAACATAAAGGAAGGGGCAAGAAAATCTAAACTAAAGATTTTTTCCTCCAAAAGTCTGGAGGTTGCCTAAGCATTTCAAGCTTTTAGAAAATAAAGCAACATTAAGGCATGCCTACTTAATGGCACTGTTAAGAATCATTCAGCTAAATAATGGTATAAAATTTAGTCTTCTTTCATTATAGAGCCTGATCAGAGTGTAAGGGAAATTGGCATAACAACTAAAAAGGAGGGAGATCAAAAGTGTGTCACTTTTTAGGTTACAGTCCTTTCACTGGTGTGGGATAATCAGAATAATAAATTCCCGGAGGGTAGAAACAATTTCATTTTCATCTTTTTATCCCCAGTGTCCTGTCAAGCAAAGAGGAAACTCAACTGCAGTATTAAATGGTAACACTTAATTAAAACACTACTTTTGAAAGGTGTGTAGAACATGGATGGCAGGAATCAAAAGTGTTGGAAACATATGTAAACTACATTACTCTGATTTATTAACTCTCTATTTTAAATACAACTTGATACTTCAATATAAAGGCCTTTCAAAAAAAAAGGTATGTTCAAGAATATACAAGTGATGTTTTATTTATCCTATATCACACTATCCTTTTCTCCATTCTTGCTTCTCTCATCTGCTAAAATGTATCCCCCAAATTTTCCTCCTCTTAGATCTTTGGAAACTTAAAAGAATGGCTGACAAAGAGAATGAAGAAATTGATCAAATGTCCATCACTTAATATTCTGGTTCTATCACTGTACAAAGTTCTACAGGTTTATCTATCTATGAAAGCTGATATGTTTCTAAAAATTGCCTAGAAAATTATTGGGAGTTTGAAAAATAATTCTGTTGCTTTACTAGAACTGTATTATAGTCAATATGCCTGTTGTGTGCAAATCTAAATAATTTCATTTTGTCTTGTAATGGAATTTGACTAGTATCCAAACCAATTTTCCACTTATTCACATACATTCATGGGTCACAGTCTCTTTAGAAGGAGATTTCTGCTGATGCCAAGAACAGTTGGAAAGGGTCTCACTATTTTATGCCTTGGACACTTTTTGAAACATTAGATAAAATTCTACCTTTCTCATCTCAACTCCACATGAGCTTCTGAAAGCAAACTCCCTTCCATTTATCATATCATTTCAACAAGAAGAAATATGTTTAACCAAGTAGGCACAGCATTCTTCTATCTTCCAAAAATACAAATAAATATCTAATTAAAATATCACTATACCTATTCCAAAAACTCTAATACTAAAATTTCAATACCAAAAAGGGCTCTGAACTATGAAAAACAGCTATGGGGAGGGTCTCAAAAATTCTAAATCTCTGAGTCTTCAAGTAATATGCTGACTGACTTACTATGCTTTATAGCATGAAATCAGGGATAGTGTTTTATCTAAATCTGGAAATTCTGTCAGGGTCTAACACGGTGCTCTAAACACACTAGGTACTGTGCTTACTGATTTGAACTAACTATAATTATGAACTTTTGCTGGTCAAGTTGGGATATGACAAAGGACAGCTAAATAACATATTACTTTATTTTACTTATTTCTTTTCCTAAAATTTGCAAGGTTTTTGACAGTTGTAAGAGGTGGTGAGAGAGAACCATGATACCTCTAGGTAGACTATATTTATGAGATGGAGCATAATCTGCTTTTTATAAAAGTACAAGAATATTTATCTTGAAAGTTTCATGTGTAGCTACTCTTTAAATAAGCAAAATGTAAGTCTTCCTGTCACCAAGAAAAGTCTATTTGTAAAGAAAACTGGGTAAGATTTCTTTATTTTATTTTAATGGCTTTAATCAATGTTCTTACAGGATTTAAGTAAGAAATACAAATTAGGCAAACTTTTCCAAGGGCTTTGGAATTTAAAATTATAGTCAGCTTAACATCAACTGATTCTACCAAGACTTTAACTCAGGTAAAAACAAGATTATAGAGAAAAAGGGGTAGGAGAAAGCTCTAGGAAGGTAGCTCAGCTTGAGGTAGGGAGCTTAAGGGGGCAGCTAGGTGGCACAGTAGACAGAGTGCTGGTCCCAAAGTCAGGAAGACTCATCTTCCTGAGTTCAAATATGGCCTCAGACACTTACTAGCTGTGTTACCCTGGGGAAGTCACTTAACCCTTTTTGTCTTTGATTCCTCATCTGTAAAATGAGCTGGAGAAGGAAATGGCAAATGAGTACATTTGACAAGAAAATCACAAATGGGCTCATGAAGAGTCAGACAAGACTGAAAAATAACTGAACACACACAGGGAGCTTAAGATACTATGGCCTTGGAGCAGGGCTAGGTTGAGCACGGTAGAAGTAATGGCTTTAGGAACTAGCCACTGAAGGTTATGTTGAGTTAAATTGAGTATTGGAGCTGAGCTGGCCTTTAGACTGCTAGATGCTACATGAATAGAGGCACGAGGAAATAAAGCGGTAGGACAGAAAAGAGAAGGGAGTGAGGAACAGAATGCAAGAGGCAAATACAGAGCTGAGCTAAATGGAACAAGAGGCAAGGATTATTAATGTGGTTTTTGGGCAAATGGACTTATAGTGAATATTACAAGGGAGTGTGGCAACATTCAAATAAGGGGTTTGGTTATAACATTTTAAGGAATTTATTAAGAAACTTCCATAGGGCAATTTTCCTCAGGCTATGGCTATTGTCTCAAAATTTTATTAGTTTTCAACATTATATGAATTAAAGGAGGCTAATTTAGAAGTTAAAAGCTACTGTCAGATTACTTGTTCAACAAAGTTTTTCATTAAGGACTCAAAAGCAACTAAACTGTAACAAAAGGTGATCAAAAAGTTCTATCTAAAACCACCAACTAATAAAAATCTACTTCCACTCTATTTTGCGGAACACCTAGGGGAATATAACAAAGGAAGGATTTGGAATGAGCACTATATGATAATCATAGTAAATATTCATTAAGTATTTTATGTACATTTAAATATGCTACACAGTGAAGCTATAAAATTTAGACAAAAGCGCTGTTAAGGCACATTTCAACTGTAATCTGTGACCCACATATCTAAAACCCATAAAAATCTCAAATTATCACATAATTTAGTACCAAAAACTTCATTTTACGTCTTCAATCAACTAGACTGTAAACCCAGATAGGCATAGGTAAATGCAAAATTAAAGTTTCTATCTCTTAACTCAATTTCTACTCAAACACTTCGGTCTGAGTTTCTTCCAAAAGGAATATGGAGAAAGAAAATTGTACTAAGATCAAAATATGATTCTGCTCATTCTTATTTTTTTTAACAATGAAGCTATTTTGCTCATCTATTTCTTTATTTTACTACATTCACTGAGAAGTAATGGACTCCCCAAAATTACAAGACTAAATATGCAAAATTCTTTTAATGTAATAGTTTCTTATATTATAATTAGGTATCAGCCACTTAATAGATAAAACTGCTACATCTGTAATGACAAGTGACTTTATACTTACACATTTCTATATATCATATAAGACAAGCACAATTCATGGGAACATTAAAGATACCCTGGATCCAGCAGATGATGACCTACTTTCTGATTGGCTATTTCAGATTAGGAGTTTTCTTTAAATGACTCCAACTAGACGATATTTGTTTTCTAACAAATCACTTAGAAATTTAAGAAATGTGATTCAGAAAATAACCTAGGAAGTAGATCAAAATAGGGAACATTTTCACTGAAGAACAGTCTTTTATGAATATACATTATTAATAGAAGACATTATGGTTTAAGAGTTTGAAGGAACTTCATGCAGACAAATTCACAAATGTAACTGGAGAAGTTTACTGTATTCAGGAACAACTATTAGCAGCTATAAAGATGGTTAATCTAAATTTAAGAATAGCAACACAACCTTTTCCCATTTACATACAAACTGGGTTCTTCTAAATTCCTATTCTTTATCTTTCTTGGATGTGACCCACAAAGAGAATTACAATTCTCAAATAAACTTTTATTTAATCAATCAAAAAAAAATTATTTAATCTTCTTAATGAGAGCTCCAGTGCACTAATAAACATAACCAAAACATGAAAATGACTTCGATACTTCAAATAAAGAAAGTAAACTACAAGGTTATTGATAATACACCAAGCTCATTAAAACTTCAAAATCCAAAACCCACATTTCTTTGAAGCACTTAACAGTGCATTTTTCATATTCTCAAATATTTTAAAAGTATTTTTACCTTGATATTCTGGGCATCGACATTAGCTCCAGCATCCAGAAGAAGACTAATGACGGTAGTATTTCCTGCTAGTACCGCCCAATGTAGCGCAGTGTTTTTGTGATATTTGTCACCAAGATTAACTGAAACATTAAATGTTAAAAGCAATCGAGTTGGATCCACACTGGGGGAAAAAAACAAAACTGTAATTGAAATACAGACATTAAAACAGAAATGTTAGGTAAATGGCTTTTGGCCACACATTCTGTTGTGGTACAATTCCACCTTACTCTGAACACTGCACTATCTTTAAGTACTAAGGATGAGCAACACCAACTGAATCAACAATTCTTCTGGACATAAAAGTTTGTGGTGTCATGAAAACTCTCCATTTCTTATTTAAGGGCCAGTATTTTTAAGAACTAAAATAATAAGTAATGGTAAAACATCAGATTCTCGGGGCAGCTAGGTGGCGACACATTTACTAGCCGTGTGACCTTGGACAAGTCACTTAACCCCAATTGCTCTGCCTTTCCCTCTCCAAAAAAAAAGAAACAAAACATTAGATTCTCAAGTCACATGCAAAAACAAATCAATCCTTTTAAAAGATACTTTATCATATCTTTTTTCTGAAAAATACAAAAAAGTTTGAAAAGTATTACAATTAGCAATGCGTGGAACAATATGAGAGCTACTCATTTTTAAAATAGCAAAGCATCTTAACATATATTAAATTCACACATAATAAGGTATGTATACGACAATTTAGTGAGGGAAAGTAATTAATTTTTTAAAAAATAATAAAAAATTCCATAGTCTTTTACCGAGCAACTACTATGTGTGCAAAGCACTGTTAAATGCTATAAGAGCATGAAAAGATGAAGACGACAATCCCTGCCTTCAAGGCCCCTGGAGTCTACTTTCCCTTCACTAAATTTTACAGGTATTATCCATTATACAAAACTCCTGACAGCAGTTTGAACAAATATTTTACAAGGAGCACATACCTATGTGTCCTGTAAGCTGCCCACATTAAAGGAGTCATTCCATTCTGATCCATCATATCTACATCCTAATAAAGAGAAAAAGAAGTCAGGTACTAAAAATATGCTAAGTTTATTTGGGGAATTATATGAATGTTCAAACCTACATAACAGAAGGTAATTTAGTCCAGGTAACTAATAAGTATAAATTGTTCCATTGCTGTTATTTAAACAGCTGAATTAACTACTTTGCCTCACTAAATTTCTTATTAATTTTATCAGCACATGCTTTTTCAGTTCTCTCTTTTAAGATATTGATTTTTCTTTGAAGTTTTTAACTTTATTAATAATTGTTACCTATTTGAGACCCAGGATTATTTTCAGGTAATTTAAGTCTGAATTATTACATCTTGTTGCTTCGTGACTGATTTTTGTTCTAAGGCATTTTGAAAAGCTGGGTAGAAAGGCCTAATCTTTGACTACAGTAAGAGTATGTATTTTCTCTTTCAAATTATCTGTAATATGGAGTTAGAAAAAGTTACTCTAATAACGATAATACGATTCATTAACTTATGTGTAAATTTAATGTGCAAAAAACTACAAATGATGAAATATACCTGATAGTTAATTTCATATAAAAGATGCAACCCTCCTTTCAACATAAAGCCTAAAAGCTTGAATTAGAAAAAAAAAAATAAGATGTCAAAAAGGAATCTTTTGGGCATTTGGAAGAGGGGAACCAATTGGTTTTCAAATTTAAGAAGGTTACAGTCAAAAAGAAAATGTAGAACTTGAAACACTGTCAATTATAGAGATGTGAAAGACATAACTGAAATTTCTCTTCTTCTATCTTGGGTTTTAAAAAGTTGGTACCAAATATACTAAAACCAAAGCTCATATTATCATAAGACTGATTCCTAATTCTAACAAAAGAGAGCAAGCATGCAGGCACCCACACTCACACACAGCAATTTTAACAAAGATCTGCATTCTCTCTCTCCCTGCCCCACCCCCACCA
>CM053623.1:196800088-196818203 GCA_028646595.1 Phalanger gymnotis
AAAAAAAAAAAGGCAGTCTGCATTGTGATGACAAAGGTTAAGTGGCAGTGCTTGAATTTAAAACTAAGCATTTTCACTAGAGAGATTAGCAAGTCATAGATTTAGAAATGGAAGGGATTTTCAGAACTTTTGAAACTGGAAAACCTAGGTACAGATATACCTCTAGCTATGTCACCATAAAGAAACCACTTAAACTATCTGTTCCTCAGTTTCCCCCCACCTGTACAAGGGAGAGTATTAATGAAATCATATTCCTGAAACTTTGCAGTATGGTATATAGACACATACATATGATATGAGTAAAGTGAATCACTAGAAACTAAACTCTCTGTTAAGTGAAG
The DNA here is from genome assembly GCA_028646595.1 of Phalanger gymnotis. Lineage (NCBI taxonomy): Eukaryota > Metazoa > Chordata > Mammalia > Diprotodontia > Phalangeridae > Phalanger > Phalanger gymnotis. The sequence continues at coordinate 196,800,430 of CM053623.1, forward strand.
ACTGGTATCTAACAATGCCACCTGCTACTTGGGTCCTAGACCTACATCTGCTAAAAATTTGTGTAGTACTGGAGAAGTCACTTAACCTACTGTTTAGGCCACAGTTTCTGTAGCAGATTACATAATGTCTAAGAACTGCTAAGCCTATATTCTAAGATTTTCTATACTGTAGTGTGTAAACTAAAACTAATGTAAAAGGATTTCCTGAAGTTGACAAGCAGGGTCACTCCAAGATATAGTAGTTTCACAAGTTAATGGGTGAGGAAATACGAATATGTCTCAGATGCAGTTTTAAATGGAAAAGGCAGGTAGTATGAATGTGAGAGAGAATGGAAGGGGTATGGAGTATAATGAAAGAAATAATATGGGATTAATCTATATCCTATGAGTAAATCAAAACATTTGGGGGAGGTCAAATTTAAACTGCCCTATACACAAAGTTGATTTGTTCCTATAACACACAGTAATTCCAAATTTTCTTCTAAGAGTTATTATTACATATCAGTCAAGGAAGCAGTCCATATTTAAAAACAATCTCGATAATTTTAAAAGAAGTTCGAGTCATGTATTGGGCTAGGGTATTTCTCAAAATAATTACATCTGAATATATTTGGATTTCTCAGGAAAGGAAATGACTCTTAGTGATAAGGAAAGGGGGGGATATAGAAAAGATATTATAGGAGAGAGAGAAGTACTAGACACATAAACAAGACCTGAGAAGATAAGCATAAGCATTTGAAAATAACCCATAAAAATGAAAATCATTAACTGCTACATTTACTCTTTTCCAAAGACAATTCATCTTACCAGCAGATGGCACCATACACAGATACCTAATTAAATCTACTTCAATTAACATCACAGGACTTTAGACTTAGAACTTCGATGGCAATTACTCCTGTCCCTTCCTCTCACAAATATGTACACTCCAAGGAAAATGAAAGGAATTGCCTATAATCAAAAAGGTGATGTAGCAAAGCTTGAATGTAAACCTCAATCTTCTCACCAGAGAGGTTAGAGAATCACAGTTTAGACCTGGAAGGGATTTTCAGAACTTCTGAATCTGGAAGGTTTCGGTTCATATTCTACCTCTAGCTGTGTCACTATGATAAGCCATTTAAACTATCCATACCTCAGTTTCCACGAGCTGTAGATAAGAGATAATAGTGCCTCACAGGCCTTTGCAATTCTAAAGGCTATTTGTCAATCATTATTATACAATGCATGCAAGTCTTTCATTTAAAAAAAAATTCATAAATAGCCTCAAAAGGGGTATGCAATAGTCAAGGCTCTACCACAGAAAGCTTCCAATAAATAAACCTTATTGATGACCATGGCCTTACCATACCATTTATTTTTGTCACAGCCCTGTTTTTATGCCTAAGATAAAGCTGTTGGACACCTGGTTCTAACAAATGAATCTCACCCAAGTACACTTCCCATTTATGCCCACAGCACAAGCAGCTTCTTATACTCAAATTTTCAAAGGACATAAACATTCCCAATACTTGGTGTACCTTCACGCATAATAAGCATTTAATAGAGATTTCTTTATCGATGGACTGATTATTCAATTGAATTAAAATACAAAAATTAAAATAAAAACAATTTATAGTCATGAAAAAATGCTCTAAACCATTATTGATTAAAGAAATGCATATTAAAACAACCTTGAGATATTATTTTATACCTATCAGACTGGCTAAAACGATTGAAGGGGAAAGCAACAAATGTTGGAGGGGATGTGGAAAAATTGGGATACTAATTCACTACTAATGGAACTGTGAACTGATCCAACCATTCCGGAGAGCAATCTGGAATTATGCCCAAAGAGTTACTAAACTGCCTATACCTTTGTCCCAGCAATACCACTCCTAAGTCTGCTTCCCAAGGTGACCACAGAAAAAGAAAAAGAACCTATTTGTTCTAAAATATTTATAAGCAGCTCTCTTTGTGGTGGCAAAATTGTGGGGATACCTGTCAACTGGAGAGTGTGATATATGACTGTGACGGAATAGTACTGTGCTATAGGAAATTATGAGCTCGATGAGCTTAGAAAAACCTGGATAGACTTGCACAAAATCATGAAGAGAGCAATAAGCAGAATGTTGAGAGAAATAAGACAACTGTATAAAGTAACAACAATATCGTTTTAAGAACAAGTATGAGTGATCAAGTCATTTTGACTATTATAAATACCCAAATTGACCAAAAAGCATATATGAAGGAAGATGTATATGCACCCAGGGAAAGATCTGATAACTAGAAGTATGTATAGAATGGTTTTGTGTGTGTCTGTGTTTATTTGTGTCTAATGGTAGGACAGGAGTAAGAAACTTGGGGTGAGGAGGAGAAAAAACAGGAAAAAAGAAATTTACATGATAATAACTTTGTTATATATTTAAAAGGAATAGCAAATTGTACATAACAGATCTGCAATTTCATATACAATCATCTTTTTTTCTATTCTATTTTATGGAAATGCTTGTTTTATTTCTTAAGTTCAGATTAAAATAAATTTAAAAAACCATCAGCAAGCATTATATGGAATGAGGATAAACTAGATGCATTCCCAGTTAGATCAGAGGTGAAACAAGGATGTCCATTATCACTCCCTATTACTCAATTTGGTTCTAGAAATGTTAGCTTTAGCAATAAGAGAAGAAGGAATTAAAATAGGCAAAGAAGAAACTGAGTTATCACTCTTTGCAGATGATATGATGATTAACTTAGAGAATCCTAGAGAATCAAGTAAAAAACTACTTGAAATAATTAAAAAACTTTAGCAAAGTGGCAAGATGCAAAACAAACCCACATAAATCCTCAGGATTCCTATATATTACTAACAAAGCCCGACAGCAAGAGATAGAAAAAGAAATTCCATTTAAAGTTACTGTAGACACTATAAAATATTTGGGACTCTACCTGTCAAGACAAACCTAGGGCCTATATGAACATAACTACAAAACACTTTTCACACAAATAAAGTCAGATCTAAATAAGTGGAAAAACATCAGTTGCTCATGGTTAGGCCCAGCTAATATAATAAAAATGACAATTTCACCTAAATTAATTACTTATTCAATGCCATACCAATCGAATTACCAAAATTATTTTATGGAGCTGGATAAAATAATAACAAAATTCATCCAGAAGAACAAAAGGTACAGAATATCAAGGGAATTAATGAAAAGAAATACTAGAGAAGGTAGCCTAGCCATACCAGATATTAAACTGTATCATACAGCAGCAGTCATCAAAACTACTTGGTACTGGCTAAGAAACAGAATAGTGGATCAGTGGAATAGGTCAGGTACACAAGACACAATAGTCAATGACTATAGCAATCTACTCTTTGATAAACCCAAAGAACACAGCTTCTGAGTTAAGAATTCACTATTTCAGAAGAATTCACTATTTAACAAAAACTGGGAAAATTGGAAAATGGTACGGCAGAAACTAGGCACAGACCAATATCTTAGACTGTATACCAAAATAAAGTCAAAATGAGCTCATGATTTAGGAATAAAGGCTGAAACTATAAGCAATTTGGGAGAGCAAGGAAAAGATTACCTGTCAGATTTACGGGAAAGGGAAGAATTCATGACCCAACAAGAGACAGCGAACATCACAAAATGCAAAACGGATAATTTTGACTATGTTAAATTGAAAAGTTTTTGAAGCCGATGCAACAAAGATTAGGAGGGAAGCAGAAATTGGGGAAAAAAATCTTTAGGACCATTGTCTCTGATAAAGGCCTCATATCTAAAATACATAAGGAACTGAAACAAATTTATAGCAATACAAGTCATTCCCCAATTGAGAAATGGTCAAAGGATATGAACAGGCAGTTTTCAGAGGACGAAATTAAAGATATCTATAGGCATATGAAAAAAAAGCTCTAAATCACTATTGATTAGAGAAATGCAAATCAAAACAACTCTTAGATACCATATCTCTCCTGTCAGATTGGTTAACACGACAAAACAGGAAAATGATAAATGCTGGAGAAAATGTGGAAAAATTTAGCCACTCTGGACAGCAATTTGGAACTATGCCCAAACGGCTATAAATATGTGCATACCCTTTGATCCAGCAATACCACTTCTAGGGCTATATCCCAAAGAGATCAGACAAGTGGGAAAGGGACCCATATGTACAAAAATATTTATAGCCGCAGTTTTTGTGGTGGCAAAGAAGTGGAAATCAAGGGATGCCCATCAATTGGGGAACGGCTAAACAAATTGTGGTATATGAATATAATGGAATACTATTGTGCAATAAGAAATGAGGAACAGAAGGACTTCATTATAACCTGAAAAGATTCACATGAACTGATGCTGAGTGAGAGGAGCAGAACCAGGAGATCATTATACACAATTACAGACACATGGTATCTGTAAGGACTAACTTTGATAAACTTGACTCCTCTCATCAATGCATGGTTCAAAGACAGCCCCAAAAGACTCATGATGAAAAAAGGCACATCTAGAGAAAGAATTATGGAGTCTGAATGCAGACTGAGGCAAACTATTTGCTGTCTTTCTTTTCCTCCTTTTTTGGTTTTGTTTCTCCTTTCTCATGATTCATTCCATTGGTTACAATTCTTCTTTACAACTAGACTAGCATTAATAACTTCAATGTGAAGGTATATGTAGAACCTTCACTGGATTACATGCCATCTTGTGGGGTAGGGGGAAGAAGAGGGAAGGAGAGAAAATCTGGAACCCCAAAACTTGTGGAACTGAATGTTGTAAACTAAAAATGAAAAATAACTCTATTAAAAACATACAAAGGCAACATGGCTTGGTGCAATGTAAATTTGATGTCACCAAGGTCCTGACTCTGCCACCTACTGGGTTACCTGTGTGACCCTGGGCAAGTCACTGCACTGAGGTGGGCTTGTTTCCTCATCTGTAAAATGAGGACGACTGGACTAGAAGATTTCTACAATTCCTTCCCATTCTAGATCAATGATTCTATGTTCTTAAATTTTTATCCACTGAAGTGAAATTACTGCAAACAAGTAGAAGAGATTTACTATGATACATAAAAAAATTAATTGTACATGAAAAATACAATGTAAGCAAGAAAAAAATAAAAGATAAGGGGTAAAAAAAAAATTTTCCACAGTGAATCGAGTAGATAAAAGTCTGGCATCCAGAACTCACAATATATATAAAAATATCCAATTTGACCAATTCACAATTGAAAAGGAAATGAACAAACAATTCACAAAAGGGGAAATTAATTATAAATGAATGTACAAAATATGTTCCACTTTATAATAAAAAACTGCAAGCCAAAACAACCAAGAGGTGCTACCTTATAACCATCAAGTTGATAAAAATAAACAAAAACCACAAAATTCAACACTGACCCCAAGGAAAAATAGACACACCCATGTATTCCTGAATGACCTCAAGGTAGAAGGGGTTAGATTGTCTACTTAGAAGCACATACAAAATACAGACAACATAATTTTGTAGGGGAGACACTAACGGCTAGAAGGGATTAAGAAAGGCTTTAATTAAGACATGGCATCTAAGCCAATATATGAAGGAAACTTGAGCCACTAAGAATGGATGAGGCCCAGAGAAATGAGAAGGAACACCTTTGCCAGGAGGGTAAGAAGGCCTGTTAAACTGGACTATAGAATCTGTGGAGGGAAGATTTGCATAGTGAGGCTGGAAAGTCAATCAACAACCTTTCTAAAGTACCTAATATGTGCCAGACACTGAGTAAGTGGTGGGAATACAGAGGAAGGCACCTTCAACCCCCAAATAGAAACAAAAAAGGTCCCTGTCTTCGAGGAGCTCACAGTCCAGAGGGAGAGACAACAATCAAACTACTATGTACAAACAAGCTCTTTAACAGAATAAATTTGAGATAAGCTCAGAGAGGGCACTAACATTAACAGGGACTAGAAAAGCCTTTTTGTAGGAAGCAGGGCTTTAGCTGACACTTGAAGAAAACCAGGAGACAGAGGTAAGGAGGGACAGAATACCAAGCATGGAGGACAGCCAGAGAAAAATGCTTGCGAGCCAGGTAATGGAGTGTTTTGTGCCAGGAACAGTAAGGAGAGCAGTCATTGCGCTGAGGGGTGAGGGATGTTGTCAAAGGTAAGGTAGAAGAAGACTGGAAAGGAAGAAGGCCAAGTTACAAAAGCCTCTGAATGCCCAAGAGAGGATTTTATATTTGATCCTGGAAGTAACAGGGAGCTACTGAAGTTTAATGAATGTGAAGGAGGAGAGATGACAAGGTCAGACCTGGGCTTAAGGAACACCAATTTGATAGCTGAGTGGAAGACAGAATGGAGTGGGGAGAGACTTGAGGCAGGAAAATTAAACAGGAGGATATTACAACCAACAGTCCAGACAACTGACTGAATGGGGGAGGGAGGATGAGGAGTCAAGGAGGTCCCCCTAGGTTTTGAGTTCAAGTGGCTAGGAGAATGGTGGTACTCTGGATAGTAATAAGGAGATTGGGAGGGGGGGAAGGGAGATAACAAGTTCAGTAATTGACGTGCTAGATTTAAAATGTCTATAGGACATCCAGTGTGAGATGTCCAATAGGCAGGTGAAGGTTCAAGAATGGAGGTCAGGAGCAAAATCAGATGTGGGCAAACAGATCTGACAATGCATTGAGACATTAACTGAATCCACCAAAGCTGATGAGTTCATTAAGGAAAATAACCTAGAAAGAAAAAGAGAAGAGAGCTGAAATCATATAGAGAAAGGAGAAGGCCCAGGAGAGGGCCTAGAGGGACACCTCCACTTGGAAAGGATGGCCTGGATGAAGGTCCTGCAAAGAAGCCAGGTAGCAGGAGAACCAGGAGACAGTGGTTCCATAAAAACTAAGGAAGAAGGAACTATCAAGGTAAACAGAATGATTGACACTGCCAAAGGCTATAGAGGTCAAGAAGGGTAAGGATTAAGGCAGAAAAAGTCATTAGATTTGGTAAAGAGATCATTGCTAACTTTGGAGAGAGCAGTTTCAGTTAAATGATGAGGGCAGAAGCCAGACTGCAGAGTTAAGAAGAGAGTGAAAAGAAAGGAAGTAGAGGCACTGATTATATAAATGGCCTTCTCAGAGAAGTTTAGCCATGAAAGGGAGAAGAAATATAGGGCTCACAGGATGGAAGGATAAAGTGAGGGGAGAGAATAAAGGAGACGCGGGTGTATTAAGTAGGGAAGAAATTTGGGATGAGAGAGGGAGCAACATTCCAGAGAAGATGGAATTGAATGGGATTACTTGGGCGTGTAGAGGGGTTTGCCTTGGCAAGGAGAAAGGACACCTCTTTAGGTTGGAGCCCTACTTTAAAGGACTTAAATGTCAGGGGAATTTGTATTTGATCTTAGAGTTAATACCAAGCACACCAGTGACATTGGGAGACTTGTGCTTTAGGACTACCACTTTGGCAGCTATGTGGAGGGTGGATTGGTGGAGAGGCTTAAGGCAGGTAGCCCAATTAGGAGAATATTACAGTAGTAAATAGGTACATCCCAGTCTTGGTCTCTTCTCTCTCAACATCCTCACGGTGACCTTACTGGATTTCATGGTTTCAACTATCATCTCCATGTCTTACTCTACCAACTTCTTGAACACCTTCAACTGGATGGTCAGGTAGGCACCTCAAATTCATTATGTCCAAAACAAACACACTGCCTTCTCTCAGTCACCCAGGTTTAACATCTTAAAATCATCTTGGATTCTTTCCCTTCCCTCATCCCATATCCAATCAGTTGTCAATTCTACCTCCACACCTCTTCCAAAAGATTTCTTCTCTCTCCTCAGTTGCCCACTACTCTAGTGCAGGCTCTAACAGAACAGCTAAATCAAGTCTGGGAGCAATAGTTTCCTAACAGGTTTCTTTGCCTTTGACCTCTCCTTTCTTGACACTAAAGCCACCAATGATCTCTTAATTGCCAAATTAACATCCTTTTTTCAGGTGCCATTCTTTTTGACCCTAATACAGCATTTCACACTATTGACCATTCCCTTTTCCTAGACATTCTCTTCCCCTTGTTTTTTTTTTTCCTGAAATTGTTTTCTTGACTCTTCTGTCTAGGGGCTATCACTCAGTCTCTATTACTGAATTCATGTCAAATGGTCAATCAATCATTTAACAAGAAGCAATGAGTAAGCACTTACTATACAGCAGCCACTCTGCTAAACAATGGGGATACAAAGACAAAAAAACACCAGCTAAGCCAATGATTCTTAACCTGGGATCCATACACTTCTTTAATATTTTGATAATTGTATTTCAATATAAATGATTTGCTTTATAATCCTATTAATTTCATTTCATGCATTTAAATATTATTCTAAGCTTTACCAAACTTCCAAAGGGATCCATGACACATGAAAAGGTTAAGAACCACGGCTTTAAGATAGAAATTACTGTAGCATTCAAAGCACTTCTGAAACTGGCTCTAGCCTTTGCAACTGGACTTCATGTTACTGTCCTTCATTCATTCTATGATTCAGCCAAGCAGGTCTAATAGCCATTTCTCGTCCTTAACATTTCATCTCCTACCCTCACGCCTTTGCACAAGTTGCCTGAAAGACTCTCCCTCCTCCCCCTCACTCTTGGGATTCCTAGCTCCCTTCAAGGTTCAGCTCGAAAGTCACTTTTTTTAAGAGTTTTTCCTTAACCCTACCCTGAATTGACAGCTTCCTTTTCTAGCCAGCCCCACTCCTGTTAAAATTACTATAATGTACTTATCTGGGTATAAGTTGTATCCCCTTAGTAGACTATAAGGTGCTTGAGTGCAGGAACTATTCTGTTTTATCTTTATATAATAAAAGCTTACTGAATCCCACCTCTAGGCATATGTTACCATGTGGTCACAAGGAAAGGGAAAGTTCTCAAATGTACCAAAATATTCAGACTGTACTTTCTGTTGTGGGGAAAAATTGTACAGAGTGGGCGCCCACTGATTATGGAAATGACAGAACAAATTACGTTAAATGAATATAGTATTATATATTGGAAACCACAAATACGAGGAATGTACAGTATCAAATCTTAACTCCAGAGGACTAATGATGAAATATATACAGGTACAAAATGAAGCATATACTCTCAAATAGAATGTAAAGTCACTGTGCTTGACAGTACTTCTTTGTTACAGGGGTAGGTGTTAAAGTGCTACCAAGAAGTTGATGATTAGGGGCAGCTAGATGGCACAGTGATTAGAGCACCGGCCCTGGAGTCAGGAGGACCTGAGTTCAAATCTGCCCTCAGACACGTGACACTTATTAGCTGTGTGACGTTGGGAAAGTCACTAAACCCCAATTGCCCTGCCTTCCCCCCCTACAAAAAAAAAAGTGATTAAAAATCATTAATAAAACATTAAAATATATGGCTCAGAATCGAGAACTGAAAGAAGCTAAAAGACTATACACAATTATATATAAAATGCTTCTTTTAAGCAAAAATCCAGAAGGCACAAGAGAAAGTGAATATTAAATAACAGCATTAAAAATGAAATTGACTATCTCTTAATTGACAGGAATTAACTAGTTACTGACATAGAATATTCTTGAATCAACTCTGCAGTTACACCACTGATTTGTGACAATAAAAATCAAAATCAAGGCCAAATGGCAATACCAGTTGAGAACATAAACTCATGTACAAAATCTTACTGTGAAAAATTGGGGAAAAGAATTATAGAAACCTTGGTAAGCAGCCCAATTAAAAGAGATTACTCCTAAAGCATTAAAGGAAAAACAAAACTTGAGGAGTAACAAAAAGAGCCCAAGTGGGAAAAGATACATCAACATCTCTACAACATACCATTTCCTCCAACTATTAGAGTGAGGCCACTGCATTTGATCTCTCAACATTATAATCATTGATAACAAGCATGAAAAAGCAGAAATAGCACCAAAGAAAACAAAGATAGAAGGGGCAGTTAGACTATGCCAAGAATGGCACAAAACTCCACAATGGAGGTTTATATTGGAGGGGAAAATCTGAAGAAATCTGAGGGATCAGTTCTCAATAAAGAGAGGAAGAGCTCATATATTTTTACTACTGAAAAAGATCAAGAGGGTAACAATAACTACCAATTTATATATATGCTTACTCTCATATGTACAAAATCTTTGTGAGAATGTTCCACACCACAAATAAAGGAAGAGGGAGCTTTTAGCAAAGATGTGAGCAATGTTGGAAGGGCTATTATAGACAACATTAACACACTATTGGAGGACCTGTGAACTGGTCCAACAATTCTTGAAAAAAAATGTAATTCAAGACAAGTGACTGAACTGTTCTTACTTTCGGCCCAGCAATCATACTGCATGCATGCCTGGGGTGTGCTGGAGTAGACGCTAGTTTTGTTAAATTTTCAGTGTGAGCATTTGCACCTCAGAAATCAGCAAACTACAAATCAAGCCTTGATTTATTTCTTGTTGACTGTCTAGTATTAAGAAAGTGACATAGCACATAAAACCTGTATCAGACTGCTTGCCCCATCCCTCCTTGGGGAGGAATGGGAGGAAAAATTTGGAACTCAAAATCTTATTTTAAAAAAAATGAATGTTCAAAAACTATCTTCACATGTAATTGGGGAAAAAATATTATTTACAAAAAAAAAGAAAGTGACATAGAAAATTTTAATAAGGCAAATTAAACTTAAAAGTTTGTCCTGCATGTATTTTTCCAGAGAATATATATTTTGCCCATTGTCAAACATTTACCAGTATATCACTGCATACATTCCCCCAAGAAGATGGACAGAAAGGCCCTATATATCAGTCAGTGTGTCAGTCAAGAAAGACTTATTAAGTGCCTACTATGTGCCAGGCACTGTGCTAAGCACCGGGGATACAAAGAAAGGCAAAAGACAGTCCCTACTCTTAAGGAACTGAAAGTCTAATGTAAGACAACATGAAAACAACTAAGTACAAACTAAATATAAACAAGATAGATACAGGATAAATTTTAAATAACAAAGGGAAGTCACTAGAATTATGGGAAATTGAGAAAGACTTCCTTGGTAGGATTATAGCTAGAACTGGAAGGAGGACAGGAGAGGTGGAGAAAAGGAGAGAGAACGCACTTCAGGCATGGAGGACAGCCAATGAAAATTGGGAGTCAGGAGTCTCCCAGAGTTGGGAGATGGAGTGACTTGTTTAAGTAATAGCAAGGAGGCCACTGTCACTGAATCAGAGACAATGTACGTGGGGTGGTAGATGTGTAAGGTATAAGAGGACTGAGTATATATAAGACTGAAGTGAGTAGGGGGGCAAGTCATAGAGGGCTTTAAACACTAACACAAGTATTTTATATTTGATCCTGAAGCCTCTGGAGTTTACTAAATAGGGTGACACAGTCAGACATGGAGGGTGGAGCACTAATTTCCTCCCAAAGTTTTCCTTTACAGAGAGCAGGATTTGGATTTTACAGCTCACTCCACTTTCCAGCTGAAGCTCTGCTTGGTTTCAACTCTACTGAACAAGAGACAAGTACCCCCTGGAGTCCCATCCTCCCAATCCCCTTTCCAGCTTCCTTTTGTATGTGGTCCACTCCCATTAGATTGTAAGCTCCTTGAAGGTAGAGTTTTTCTTTTTCTTAATTATATCCTCAGCACCTAGCACAGTACCTGGAACATAGATGTTTCTTAATAAATGTTTACTGAGTTGAATTGAATAAACTAAAGGCAATCACTCTGACAGCAGAGTGAAGGATGGACTGGAATGGGAAAAGAATTATGTCGGAGAGACCAACCAGCAGGCAAATAGTCCAGAGGTGAAGGCTTACACCATAATATTCATAACAGCACTTTGTATGGTACCAAAAGAACTGAAAAGTGCCCATCAGCTAGGAAATGGCCAAACTGTGGCATGTAAAAGAAATGGAGTTATTATTATGTGCTAAGAAAAGATAAATGTGAGGAATTCAGATTAACACGGTAATGTGACTAATGCTCAATGAAGTAAAAGGAAGCAAAACAATATACACGCTGATAACAATATAAATGACAATAATAAAAGGAAGACTAACTGAATAACTGCAATGACCATTTTTAAACTTGGAGAAGAGATAATAAAAACTACCTCCCTCTTCTTGGCAAAAAGGGAGCAGATGAGGGGAAAGGAGCAAAATATGGGACACACTTGTTGCTTAAGTGCCTTCTGTTACATGAGAGGTTATACCTGGGAATGTCAGTGATATTTTAATATTTTTAAAACCTTTATGAGAATTTATATAACAGGGTATCCTTAAAAATATTAAATAAGAACAAGAAAACATTTTTTCCAAATAACATTGCCCATTGGCTGTTTTAATTTTTGCTAGTTTGCAAGTGTGAGGCAAAACCTCAGAACTCGAGCTGTATAATGGTTACAAAGACCACCTCAATTAGGGTAAGACCTGGTTCGTTCAAGTCCAGCCTCTCACACAAATTGGCTTTGACCTTGGCAAGTTATCTGGCCTGTAAGATAAGTCACAGAACAATAGTCAATATGCATTGGTAAAGGGATTTTCATCACTGGAAGTTCCCTAGTTCACATGGAAATCATAGGTTCAGTTTATTAGAAAATCACATGAGGCCTTCCCTTCCCCCAATAATTGACTGGAAGGTGTAGCAAATACAAGATTTTATTATGTTTACTGGCTACTAAAAAAAATTGATTTGATAGAACAAAATACAGCCTTAAAAGTTTTCCACCATGGTGCCTCCAATGTTAAAGACTCGTTGAAAGGCCAAACAACAGAGCAGCTTTGTTCACTGACCCTCTGATTATTAAGGAGACATCTGTTTGTGAAAGGTGTCTGCCATTGTCATGGGGGAAACCCAGGGCAAGTACAAATGGAAGACAGAGAGATTCCCTGGTGAGGGACTCCAGATGCTTCCTTTTTCCAATAACAATTCACTGATTACTTCAAGATGAAACAGCTTGTGCCTCTGCATGGTGCTCATGTAACATTCGTCCTGTAAGGACTAGAAGGTCTGAGTTATGGTGGGAATGTAAGCAATTGCTCCTTTAGTGAGACTACTGAGAACAAAAATTAGACCAAGTGTGTATACATCATAAGGCATTCAAGTTCCTCTATGTCATGGAGAAAAGAACATAGTTATCAGCAATAAATACAGGGTTAGTCACAGAACTTGAGAATTTTAAGAGACTTCAGTGGCCATCTACTTCGACCCATACTGGAAAAAGGATCCCCAGTACAACACACTGACAAGTTATCATTCAGACTCTGTTTAAGGACCTTCAATGAAAGGATACCCACTACGTTCCAAAGCGGTCAACTTCAGACTACCACTAAATACCACATGGTTACCAGGAAAAATGGACAAGCCAGCTTGAATTTTATTTCTTTTTATTTCTCCCCTAGCCTTGACCAACTTCTCCAGGAAAAATGAAAAAGCAACTATTTTCCCCTATTGTTCTCAACCTCCTCCATTTATAGTTGAGGACATTCTACAAGCTTCTGGTAGTTTATCCATCCATGTCTCTGCCAAACCACCAAGCAAAAACCTAAATTGCTTTCCTATATCATCACAACCAGATGCAAGATAAGTCCTGAGTAATTATAAAAACTCAGTTCAGTTGCTGCTGTGTGGCTTTTCTACTAGAAAAAGGTGGATATCTCACTAACTCTCTTCCATAGCAGTTCTACCAGAAGAGGATCCCGGAGGAAGGGAATAGAGTTAACTAGAGCCCTGAGAGCACCTCTACAAATGAAAGCACCACCTTCCTCCTAACACTCCCAACTCCATAAGAAATGTTTCAACAATAAACCCCCTCCCAATTCTAGAGTGCATTTCAAGTCCAGGGCTATAAATCTCTCAATTTCTCAGAGTTCTCTCAGGCAGCCTTCTGAAAGACTCTCACCAGCCAGTCTGACCTCATCTGCTTTCTTGTTATTTTTGATACTTCTTGTTTTTAAACTATGTTCATCTCTGAGCATACTGTTCTCCCCTCTACTACCCAGTAATTTAACAAAGAGAAAAAAAAGAAGAAAAAGGCATTCAGTGAAACCAACACAATCAGCTATATTTAACAGTACATGCAATACTATTCCATACCAACAGTCCCCTCACTCTACAAAATGGGGAGGGATGTACATAATTTTCAATTCATTTTCAGGGCCAAGCTTAGTCATTATAATTACACAGCACAGGAGTTTTTTTGGTTGTTGTTGTTCTTTCCATTAACATTGTTTAGTCATTGTACATATTGCTTTACTGTTTCTTCTTCCTTCCCTCTATATCAGTTCATGAATTTTCCATGCTTCTCAGAATTCTTCATATTTGTTGTTTTTTAATGGCGCAGATATATGCCATTGTAAGGGGAAAGGAAGGCAATAAACATTTCTGTAACACCTACAATGTGCCAGGCACTGTGCTAAGTGCTTTCTACAAATGTTACCTCATTTGATAGTTGGTGTTCAGAATAAAATTAAAAATTAGTTTTAAAAAGGTATAAGCATAAAAAAATGCAATAACTATGTTCCTTTACAGTTGCACATCACAGTTTATTTTGCTACTTTTTTTTATAATTCTTTGCTACTCCAAAAAAATGCTACTATATATATTTTGGAGTATGAGACCTTTCTTTATGTGTTGGACCTATTTGGTGTATATACCCCACGACAGAATCTCTAGGTCAAAGCACATAGGCATTTCAGTCACTTTTTTTTTTTAAGCATAATCCCAAATTGCTTTTCCAGAATGGTTGGGCCAATTCATAATTATAAGTGTATTAGTGTGATTATCTTCTAGCACAGTATTATCTCCCTACAACACTATTTCTATCTGTGCCAACTTGCTGGTGAAGCTCCAGTTAAGTGAGTCAGTCAACAAGCGTTTAGTTAGTGATCACTACATGCCAACCCCTGTGTTGGGGACAGAAAGAAAGGAAAAAAAACACAGTCCCTGCCTTCAAGGAGCTCCCATTCTAACAAGGAAGACAATATGCAAATAACTAGGTGCATACAACATACACACAGTGTAAATGGAAGGTAATTTCAGAGGGACGGAGCTAGAAGCAGAGGGGATGGAGAAAAGGTCTTCCAAAAAAGTTACATTTGAGCTGAATCTTGAAGGAATCCAGGGAAGGCAAGAGATACAGTTGAAAAAGGAGAGCGTTTCGTTTCAGGCATGGGTAAAGCTAGGATAAAGAGTCAGGATATGAAGTGTTATGTGAAAGGTTCAGCAAGCAAGAATGTGTAGCTGGATGACACTGTTCTTAGTTCTTGTTAGAAGACTAGAAAGGTAGCAAAGGGCCACAGGAAGGGCTTTAAATGGCCAAAGAACTTTATATTTATTCCTACAAGTAACTAGGAACCATTGAGGTTTATTGTCAACGGGAGTGACAAGGTCAAATCTATCAATCAATCAGCATTTATTAAGCATCCATTATATGCCAGGCACAGATTCAAAAAGAAGCAAAAGACAGTCTCAGACCTAAAGGAGCTTACAATCTAAGGCAGGAAAGAAACAACATGCAAACAAATATATACAAACAAGCTAGATATAGGATCACTGGGAAATAATTAACAGAGAGAAGGCCCTAAAATTAAGAGGCCTTGGGAACTGAGGAAGTATAACATTCCAGGCATGGGATCTAGTTAGGTATTCCTGATTTCAGGTCCAGTATTCTGTCTACTGTACTACCTCACGGTTTCCGATCTTTACAAATATTATATCTTAGATGTTAGGCCTTAACCAGAGAGAACTCCTGTAATGATTTTTCCCAGTTAACTGTTTCTCTTCTAGTTTTAACTGCAGTAATTTTGTTTGTTGCAAAATTTTTCTATTTTATGTAATCAAAACGTTAATTTCATATCTCCTATCCCATTTCATCTTTACTGCTTATTTAGTAAAAACAAAACAAAAAATTACCTATAAGTAGCTCCTCCTTTCCTCTAATTTATGCTATGGCCTTTTATATTTAGGTCGTGTATCCATTTAAGCAGGGTTTTTAACCTAGGGTCCATTACCTTGCTTTTAAATATTTTAAGTACTTTAATAATTAGCTTCCCTTCTAGTCCAATGTATTTTATTTTATACATTTAAAAACATTATTTTGAGACTGCTTCCAGAAGTTTCACCAGAAGAGAGCTGGGGGTAATCAGAATGCATGCCATCTTGGGGTGGGGAGGTAGGGGAGAGAGGGAGAAAATCTGGAACTCAAAATCTTGTGGAAATGAATGTTGAAAACTAAAAATAAATTATTAAAAATTTTAAGAAATTTCACCAGACTGCATGACACATGAACCCCTCATTTAGAGCTTATTGTGACATATACTATGAGATATAACCCTAAGCCTAATTACTCCCAAATTGATTTTCAATTGTGTAAACACTTAGCACTGAAGCTTCTGCTAAGTCACTGCTATATACATATAAAAAGCATTTTGATCTGAAGTCCTTTGTCTCACCTGAATCAAAGACCAGGAAGGGATCTTGATTCTCTAAAACTTAAGTAACTTAATCTTGGGCTGGTGACCAAACTAAGAGTGGAAATGTCTTTAATTTAATTAAGAGAAACTGTTCACCTCTGACAAGAATGTAAGGAGTGGTTAAGAAGAAATAATTGGTTTGAGGAAGATGTTTTCTCCAAGGATAAATTGCCATTAATATCACTATTCTCTTTAAATTAAAAATCCTCAACTTAAACTACTACCTTTGTTTTACTTTGCTGTGAAATGTTGTATTTTGTTTCATGATTACTATAAAATATAAGTGGAAAATACCTGTGTTGGCCAGAAATACAAAGAGCAGAGGGAACTTCTTGTTTGTCCTTATTATCAGTTGGAAATATTTATATAAATTGTATCTGACAGACTTTTACAAGCAGAGGAGAGAAATTTTTTTTCACACAACTTTCCCCGCATTTTTTTTATCAAATAGAGAGTCCTCAAGTGGATCAAGTCCTTGGATTTATCAGACACAATGTTCAATTGCTTTTGTATCTTTTATACCTAATCTGTTTCAATAATCTTTTCTTGTTTTTTAACCAGTACCCAATAACTTTGATGGTTACTGCTTTGGAGTGTAGTTGAAATGTGATACTGCTAGGTGCCCTTCTTCCCATTTTTTTCCCTTGAGAATCTTGACCTTTTATTCCTCCTAATGAATTTTATTGTTTTGTAGTCCTAGAAAGTAATCCTTTGGTAAGCTGATTAGTATGATACTAAATCCCTAACTTAATTTAAGTAATAGTTATTTTTACATTAGGATGGCTAAACCAGGAACAAATAATTTCTCTCTAATCATGTCTTTATTTCTGTAAAGCTTATTATACTTTTAGTCACATAACTCCTATGTATCTTGGAATATATTTAACAGTCATTTTTAATGGGATTTTTCTTATTTCTTTAGTTTTGTTAGTAATCTACAAAAAAGGCTGACAGATTTTCTGGATTCATTTTATATCCTGTTACTTTTTTACCTTTTATTGGTTATATTTTATTGTGGTCAGCAAAGGATGTGTTTAATATTCCTACTTTCTGATTTTATGGCTAACACATCAACCATTTTTGTAAATGAACACTGCACAACTGATAAATATGTATATTCTTTTAGTTTCTCATTCAATAACTTCCAGAGACCTAGCATATTTGACTTTCCTAAAATTCTATTTAGAGCCTTAACTTCTCCCTTGTTTATCTTGTTATGAGAATTGTTAGGGTCTGAAAAGGGCATACTGAAATCTGCAATTATTATACTTTTGCTGTTTATTTCTGTCTGTAATTTATAGTTTTTCCTTAAAGTACTTAGATGATATACTATTGGGTG
>CM053623.1:196818703-196845450 GCA_028646595.1 Phalanger gymnotis
GGGGAGATGGAGAGGGTACCCAGCAAGGGGACACAATGATAGACAAAACCAAAGCAGCGCAACTGGTGGGAAATGAAGAGTTGTCAGAGGTCCTGGACTCCCTTTAAAGGGAAGTTCTGGCTAGATTTTTCTGTTCTGCCTTTGTATAAGTATCAAAGCTGAAGCTATCTGTGATGATGAGTTCCTCATTAAGGAGCTAATCCTAGGAAGGATGAGGGGAGGGTGGGAATGGGAATGGCTGAGTCAAAACCAAGCAGTAAAGCCAAGGTCACACAACTAAGATGAACCAAATTTATTGGGACTAGAATCCAGGTCTCCTTCTCCAACATCCTCTTTGCAATTAAATGATAACAGATCAGAAAGAACTCCCTCCATCAAAGCAGCAACCATGGACATGTACAAGCTATATTATTGAATAGGTGTCAGAGTTGCTCTTTAGGAAAATAACTCCCACAGCTGGATCCAACAGAAGGATGGATTATAGTGGACAGACACTTGAGGCAGGGAGACCAAAAAGAAGACTACTGCAATAGTCCAGGCAAGAAATGATCTAGGCCACAACTAAGGTGGTAGCTAATGAATAGAGGGGAGCTTCAGGAATCTTATTATGTAGCTGAGGGAAGTGAGATTTACGGAAGTAAAACATTTAAATAATAATACAAGACATTTATCATTTTACCATGCTCATATCTTTAAAGTCCCCAGTAACCACAGCCCTTGGTTTTCTATAATTTTACCACAGTAGTGCTATAGGGCATGTACTCTGACTTAAAAGGAAATTACTTGAGATAATTATTGACACTAATAATTATTTCCTAAAGCTCCAGAGCAAAATTTACTGGGATTATAAATAACAGAACAAAGACATCTGTTCTGCTCTGATCTCTTTCTGCATCTTCCTTAGTACATCTTGTCAGTAAAGGATAATTTTGCTGTTTAGTTGTTTTTCACTCGTGTCTGACTCTTCATGACCCCATTTGGGGTTCTCTTGGCAAAGATACTGCAATGGTTTGCTGTTTATTTCTCCAACTCATTTTACAGATGAGGAAACTAAGGCAAACAGGGTTGAATGACTTGCCCAGGGTCACATAGTTAGGGAGGCAGGATTTCAACTCAGGAAGAAGAGTCTTCCTGACTCCAGGCCCTGCACTCTGCACCACCTAGCTACCCTGAGTGAAGGCCAGAAGAGGGGGACATAATAGCAACTGATAGCTCTTTATCTTTTCCCCAAACTTTACCCTCACTTCCCTCTCAGTTAGGGGCACCATCTTTCCAGTTACCCAACTGTGCAATCATCCCTGACTCTCATCCCCCACATCCAAACAGCTGCCAAAATGTACTGATTTTACCTCCATAATGTATTCTCACATCCATTTCATTCATTCTACTGACAAAGCTACCACCTTAATTCAGGCCCTTATCATCTCTTAATTGGCCTACTCCAAATCTCTCCATTGCCTCTATTCTCTCCCTTTGACAATCTATCCACCACACAACTGCCAAATTTATTTTCCTGAAGATGTCTGACCATGTTGCTTCTTTTCTCCAGCAGCTCCAGTGGCTCCTCTTTCCTTGAAGGTACGATGGAAACCCCTGTCTTCTAAAGTCAGAGATCAACTGGAACAAACCTCCCTTTCCAGGCCTATTTCACATTTTTTCATGTACCCTACAACTTCAGGCACACTAAACTGGCCTGTTTACAGTTCTCCTCCCATGACACCCCACACCTTCTATGCCTGGAATGCCCTCTTCTTCCTCCTCCTGCTCCTCCTCACTTCCCCCTCAAAGAATGCCTAGCTTGCTTCAAAGGTCAGATCAAGCACCTTCTGAGATAATGACACGACTGATCTTATCATCACAACTGATCTACTTCTATGTTCATAAACTCAGAAATTCTTGTATCTGAACATACTATTGTATCATTCCATCTCTCCATATGCCTTACAATTAGATCCCTAATCCTGCTATTTATGCTCACCAAGACCTCCATTCCCTCCACCCCTCAGTTCTTCACCATGCTGATCACTTCTTGCTGAACCCCAACCCCGGATCATTTCCACCATTTGCCTCATTTGCCATTGTTCATGTGCTAAAAGAAATTGGAAAAAATCATGAGACTGTGCTAAACGAGTCAACAAGTTGAGGACATGTGTGAACTGTGTCTTCAATGCCGCGTGACAATTCTTTCACATTTTCTAATCAAGGAGATAGTGTACTCACCACAGGGACGATTCAAGCCCCTTCTCAAGCCTCTCTCCACACACCCCACCCCACCCCCATCCTTTTATCTGGGAACTTTCCTCATACTTCACTGAAAAAACAGGAGTCATCTGATGAGAGCTCCTTCTTCTCCCCTCATTCTCATCCCACATCACTCAGTCACCTTCACATTCTTTCTTCCTTCATTCCTGTCTCTGATCAAAGGGTATCCCTTGTCCTTACCAAGACCAACCCCTCTATATAAACCCTTGACCCCATCCCCTCCTATCTTCTTCAGCATATTACCCCCACTACCATCCCCACCTCTCTCTCTCTAATCTTCCGTCTTCCCTTAATCTTCACTGGCTCCTTTCCTGACTACAAACATTTCCATGTCTCCCCTATTTAAAAAAAAAAAAGCCCTTGTTTGATTCTACTATCCCAACTAGCTATCATCCTTTAATTCTTCCCTCAACTAAACTCCTTGAGATCATCTAGACTAGGTGCCCCTGCTTCCTGTATTCTACATCCTCTCCAATCTGGCTTCACACTCCTCAGCATTCAACTCAAACTGTTCTCTCCAAAGTCACCAATAATGTCTTAAGTGTCAAATCTAATGACCTCTTCTCAATTCCCCTTCTTGACCTTTCTGCAACTTCTGATCACCCACTCTTCCTGGATATTTTCTTCTCTCTAGGCTTTCTAGACATTGCTCTCTTCTGGTTCTCCGTCTATCCGTAAGACTACACATTCTGTATCTTCTTTGCTGGATTCAAGTCATGCCTGTAAAATGTCGGTGTTTCCCAAGGCTCTGTCCTGGGTTCTCACCTCTTCTCCCTCTATGCTAGGGGTTCTAAACCTGCAGTTAGCGAACCTGCATTTATTTCAATATAAATGGCTTCCTCTGTAATCTCATTTATTTTATGCCCTAAAAAATATTACTCTGGGATGGGGTCCATAGGCTTCACTAGACTGTCAAAGGAATCCATACAAAAAAGGCTAAGAACCCCTGCTCTATACTCTCAAGATTGAGTGATGTCATCAGCAATCTCTCTTTGAAGATGATTCATAGTAACATATTCAGCCACAGTACCTCTCCTGAGCTACATTCCCACATCATCATATGTCTTTTGGACATCTCAAAGAGAATGTCCCACTGGCATCTCAAACACCACATGTCCTAAATAGAGCATAGTACCTTTCCCCTCAAATCCTCTCCCTTTCCCAAATTTCCTACTGGCGTTGAGGGCACCATCATGTTCCTGAAGGTCACCCAAGCTTACTGCCTCAGTGACTCTGTCATCCCACATAATTAATTTGTCAAATTTTATTTCTACTCCCAGAACATCTCTACTATTCCACCTCTTCTCTCCATTCACACAGCCATGGGGCAGGCTCTCATCACCTCTTCCTGGACTGCTGCAATAGTCTTCTGGTTAGTCTCATGTCCTTACTCTAATCCATATTCCACTTAGCTACCAAAGTGCAGATATGACCATGCCACTCCTCTACTCAATAAATTCCAGGGCTCTCTATTACCTCCAGGACCAAATACAAAGTTTTCTGATTGGCCATTTAAAGTTCTTCACAACATAGTGTCTTCCTACCTTTACAGTGTTCTTAACCTTTATTCTCCTCCATGAAGAACTGTACTATCAAGCTAAACAGGCCTACTTAATATTCCACACTTCACTTCCTGACTCCATGCCTTTGTACTGGCTATCCTACTCTCCTGACCTGAAGTTTCCTTCAAGACTTAGCTCAAATCCTACCTTCTACTACACCTTATCTAGCTTCTTCCATTACTAATACCTTCCTGCTGAATTTACTTTCCATCCACTTTGTAAATATTTTATATGCACATAATTACTTACATATCATCTCCCTCATTAGAATGTGAGCTCCATAATGGTAGAGACAATGTTTTTACCATCTTTATATCTCCAACATTCAGCACAATGCCTGGCACATAATAAATGCTTAATAAATACTTGTAGACTAACAAAAACAAAACAGTCTATGCCAAGGGTGGGGAACCTGTGGCCTCAAGGCCTTCAAGTGCGGTCATTTGACTGAATCCAAACTTCACAAAAAAAATCCCTTTAATTAAGGATTTGTTCTGTAAAACTTGGACTCAGTCAAAAGGCCGAACCCAAGGACCTAGAAGGTCTACATGTGGCCTCGAGGCCCACAACTTCCCCACCCCCTGGTCTATGCCCTCAAGGAACTTACTTTCTACTACAGTAGACAACATGTGAATACGTGTATAGAAAAAGACCTGTCATTCCCCTGGTGTAGAGAACTTCCGTTAAGGAAACGCTCTCTTTACCAACACAGCTCTGCCCCTCATCTAGAGCTTACATTTGTCAGAGCTGTGGGGAGCACTAAAAGATTAAGTGATTTGTCCAGCATCTTACAACCATTATTTGTTGGAAGTGGGTATTGAACCCAGGCCTTCTTCCTTGAAGGATGACTTTCTGCCCAATATGTCACATTGTCTCCATACAAAACAAACATACATTTTAGTGTACAACAGTACAATGCACAGAGTTGGTTTTGGTATTAGAGGACTAAAATTTCAACCCCATTATTGATGCTTACCACCTATGTAACCTTAAGCAAGTCCATCAGTTCTTGTGAGCTTCAGATTCCTTTTTTATAAAGTGAGGAGATTGATTTAGATGGTCTCTGAAGCACCTTCTAGCTCTAGACCCATGAACTCTGCATCAGCAGCTGGGACTATCAGGAAAGGCTTCATGTATGAAGTTGCTTTTGAAGTGATCTTTGAACATAAGTAAGGATTCTAAGAGGCAAAGGTGAAGAGGAAATAGATTCCAGGCATAAGGGGACTGCTGAATGAAGGGAGACAAAAGTTGGAGTGCTGTTTGACAGAGAGAAATCCAGTTTGACTCCAATTAAGATGTGTAATTTGTAACAAGGCTGGAAAAGACAGGAATCAATTCATAAAGAGCTTTAAATGTAAATCAGAACAAGAGGTAATAGGGAGCCACAGAATTTGAGTTGAAGATAGTCAGAATAGTCAGATAGTGCTTCAGAAAAAATCACTTTGGCATCTGTGTGAAAGATAGAGAGAAGCAAAGAGATTTGAATGGGGATACCATTTGGAAGGCTAATGTGATAGTCTAGCAGAGTGATTACAAGGGTGGCAGTCATGTGGGTAGAGGAAAGGGGAAAGGATGCAAGATATATAAACTGACAAGACATTGTAAATGACTTTGTGTGGGGGATGAGGGAGAGTGAAATGAAAACGACTCCAAAGCTGCAAACCTGGGTAGGAAGTTTGGAAGAGGAGAATTTGGGGAAAAGAAATTAAGTTCTGTTTTAACCTGTTGAGTGGGATATCCAGTTCAAATGTCCAATTAGTAACTAGCGATGTGAAACAGGAGCTCAGGAGAGATACTAAAATTGGACATACCAACACAGGAGTAGTCTGTGGAGAGATGATAAATGAACCCATACTTTAATATTTCAAGGGTCTGTAAAATTTTCCAATATATATTCTCTATAAATTAGTAAAGAAGAAAATGTCACCCATGTTTACCCTGTTAATAAGCCTCTCTAGAGGTAGATATGCTGTCCCCTGGACAACAGGCTCATAGTCTATCACTGGATTTGTAACTGAAACTGTTCCAGTTTAGTAGGAGCAGCCAGAGATTCTAACTCCTTTGGCACAGCCTTCAAGAACTCAGTCTATCAATCAACAAGTCTACTACAAAATTAAGTGCCTACTACATATACCATTCTAATCACTAAGGATACAATTATAAAAGTATCACAGCTCCTAACTTCTACTACTGGGGGGCACGATATGTTCACGGATAAGTGAATACAAAGGAAAAAAATTAATAAATCTATACAGATCCAGAGAAAAGCAAATGTTCATAAAAAGATATATTTCCCCAGTCCATTTAGATTTCTGTTTCTCAAACAAAATTAGATTAGAGACTAACTTATTTGTTTCAGACTGTCCTGCACACACTAGCAGCCTCAACTCCCCAACTCTCAGGAGTTAGGATGTAAGCTGGTAGGAAGGAGAGAGAAAAGAAGGAAAACTATTTCTTAAAATGCATAGGTTTTAAGAACAACTTTTGATGTTAAATTGTGTACTAATGTAGTAGTTAAAAAACCCACTGATACAGCTGGTTTGCATATTTATCCATTTACACAGTAAGCCCTATATGTTAGATATTATTGTATTATTCTCTTAAGACAAATATTTAAGCTACTTTTTCATAGTATCATGAAAATTATTAATTTTTTTCTCAAAAAGGCAAATATATTATAGTGTTTTTCTTCCCTGAAAATTGAGACAATTACTACAACTACAATCAGTACCATAAAAATGTGCATATTGAGGTTCTCAAGTACAAGGGAAAGAGATGGGGTGGGGAAAAAAAACTACGTTTATTACTACAGGAAAAAAAATGAGAATGATCTGAGGATCAGAGTACAAGGGCAACAAAGATCTGGATAAGGTAGCTTAAACTGATGAAATGAACCTTGAAGGAAGAGAGATTGGCTCTGACTCTGGCAACAAAGAGGAAAGAATCCACCCATGGTCCTCCTGACCCAATGTTAGAAGGGCCATAAGGAAATGTCATCTCTACAACAGTGATTAGACTTTATTGAGTAAAGTATTTTATAGTTAGCAGTCCTTGATCTTTTTTACTTATTAACAAACTTCTGTAAGCCAAAGAGGAATGCAAAACACCTACCAAGTTTTAACTAATGTTCCATCTGACATTTATCCCTATTCTCTCTATACATTCTCTCCTGGTGATGTTATCAGATTGGATGAGTTCAACTATCATCTCTTTGTACTTCACGTCCAGATTCTTGTTTTCTTTATTAACTCCTCAGAAAGACAATTAAAGGGCTGACTGATTATCCTGAGCTCAAACTACAGTAGCTATAGATTTGGAGCTGGAAGGATCCTTAGAGGCCATCTAGTTCACTCCCCTCATTTTATAGATAAGAACTGAGGCTGGAGAGGGTAAGTTACTTGACCAAAGTCATCACTGAGGTAGTAAGTGGCAGAGCTAGGATCTGAACCCAATTTCCAGCTCCAGAGCCATTTTTATAGATGGAGAAACTGAAGCCCAGAGAAATCATATTATCATCACTGTGAAATTAGAGGAGATCTATCAGGATCCCATAGCTAGTAAATAACAAAGCAGGGACTCATATCCAAGTGTTCTCACTGAATATGCCAAGCTGTCAATTCAACCAACTTCTTAAGTACTTAATGTAAATGGAGAACTGTATGCTAGGAAGAGCTAGAGAGTTTAGATAAAATGCAGTCTGGAGAGAGCAAAGAATAGTTTACCTGTCAGATTTATGGGAAAGGGAAGAATTCGTGATCCAACAAGAGATAGAGAGCATTACAAAATGCAAAATGGATAATTATGACTATGTTAAACTGAAAAGGTTTTGTATAAACAAAGCCAATGCAACAAAGATTAGGAGGGAAGCAGAAAATTAGGAGAAAATCTTTACAACCAGTGTCTCTAATAAAGGTCTCATGTCTAAAATATACAGGGAACTGAACCAAATTTATAGGAATACAAGTCATTCCCCAATTGAGAAATGGTCAAAGGATATGAATAGGCAATTTTCAGGGCAAGAAATTAAAGATATCTACAGGCATATTAAAAAATACTCTAAATCACTACTGATTAGAGAAATGCAAATCAAAACAACTCTTAGGTACCACATCTCTCCTGTCAGACTGACTAATATGACAAAACAGGAAAATGATAAATGCTAGAGAGTATGTGGGAAAACTGGAACACTACCACATTGTTGGTGGAGTCACGAACTGATCCAGTCATTCTGGAGAGCAATTTGAAACTATGCCCAAAGGGCTATAAAAATGTGCATACCTTTTGATCCAGCAATACCACTTCTAGGGTTGTATCCCAAAGAGATCACACAAGTGGGAAAGGGACCTGTATGTACAAAAATATTTATAGCAGCTCTTTTTGTGATGGCAAAGAATTGGAAATTAAGAGGATGCCCATCAATTAGGGAATGGCTAAACAAATTGTGGTATATGAATATAATGGAATACTACTGCGCTATATGAAGAGCAGATGGACTTCATTATAACCTGGAAAGACTCATATGAACTGATGGTGAGTGATGGGAGCAGAACCAGGAGATCAATATACGCAACTACAGACACATGGTATCTATAAGGACTAACTTTGACAGACTTGATTCCTCTCATGAATACAAGGTTCAAAGACAGGCCCAAAAGACTCATGATGGAAAAAGCTATGAACATCCAGAGAAAGAATTATGGAGTCTGAATGTAGATGGAGGCAAACTATTTGCTCTCTTTTTTTATTTTTTTCTTGTTCCTCCTTTTTTGGTTTCATTTCTCCATTCTCATGATTCATTCCATTGGTTATAATTCTTTACAACTGGACTATCATGTAAATAAGTTCGATGTGAAGGTAAATACAGAAGCTACAATGGATTATATGCTGTCTTGAGGGGAGGGGGTAGGAAGAGGGGGAGAGAGAAATTTTGGAACCCAAAAACCTATGGAACTGAATGTTGTAGACTAAAAATGAAAATAATTTTTAAAAAATGCAGTCTGGACACTCAGTGAGTCCACAGTCCAGAACAGGTCTCATTCCTCTTCCACATGACAGCCCTTCGAATACTTTAAGACAATTCTATCCTATTAAGCCTATCCTTTGGGTCTCTGTGCTTTAGTAAGACAATTGTGATGACTGTAGTCAGAGTCTACTTCTGAGTCACAACTTTGACACTTGCTTATTTCTTGTGTGGGCCTCAGTTTCCTAACTTGTAAAATGGAGAGAACAACACTACCTATAATCAAAGGAGCAATTAAAATCATGTAATCATCACAGAGGAAAGAGCACTAGCAATGAAGTTGTAGGATCTGGGTTCAAATCTTGCCCCATCACTACCTGTGTAACCTTGGCCAAATACCTTAATCTCTCTGCGCCTCTGTTTCCTACTCTGTAAAATAAGGGGGCTGAACAATATGACATCTAAGGACCTATCCAGTTCACTATTCATGATCTATTTTGGGGGGACCAAACTTATGATTTCAAGTGAGGAAAATACCTCTAACAAAGATCAACAACTTAAGAGAGTTACTTGGTGGCACCAGAGAGGTTAAGGGGTTTCCCCAAATTCAAACAACCAGTACATGTCAGAGCCAAGACTTAAACCTGGGTAAGTCTTCCTTCGAAGGCCAACTCTCTATGAACTCCACTAGAGACAGCCCCTTGATACAAATGATAATTATTCAGCCTAAACATTCCAGAAGTTTGTTTTGTTTTAGTGATTCCCATAGAACAAGGTATCAGAACCCCTCAATATCATGAGTGAGTATCTGTAGACACAGTTCAGTTTGCCAGTGAGGCACTTTGAAATCAAATGCCATATGTTTTCTGGTATAGTTCAAAAGTCAATCATTATTTCCCTTGCTCTAAACATCATAGTTCTTCTAATCCAACCTGACTCATACTGATTTAACCTCATCCTACCATCAACCAAAATCTTTAAGGTTTTTCCCACACACACAAACTGTTATTATCTAACTAGTCCTCCCCCATCTTGTACTTGCACTATAGACTTGGGAAACCTAAATGCAGTCCCTTATATTTATCTCTGTTCTCTAGAGCTCTACATTCTCTACTGTTAATCTTATCAGATCCATTGGGTTCACCTATCATCTCTAGGTAAAACACTCATATCTATATATCCAAACTATATGTCTCCTGAATTTAAGTCATATAACCATCTGTCATTTGGGCATCTCCAATTGGATCTCAAAATAAACATGTCCAAAAACTGAACACATTATATGCCCTAAATTGTCCCCCTCATCTTCATGGAAGATGCCAATGTCATCTTTAACTTTTACCTCTCTCTCACCAATCACAGCCAAACAGTTGACAAGTCTTGTCGATTCTAATTCCACATTGCATCTTACATCCATCTCCTTCTCTCCACTCACACAGCCTGGTTTGGGCCCCAATAACCTCTTGCCTGGGCTATTGCAAAATCCTCCTAGTTAGGCTGCCTGTTTCCACATGTTGCCCCTCTTCAATTCATTCCCCACATATCTGTCAAATTAATATTCTTATAACAAAAGTTTGCCCCTCTTCAAGCATCCCTCTTGCTTTCAGGACTCAAATAAAAACTTAAATAGAATAAAAATATAAATTTTAGAGCTGGGAGGAAACTTAGAGACCCTCAAGTCCAATCACCTCATTTTACAGAGGAAAAAAATCTCAAGTATAGAGAAGTTAAATGACTTGCCTAGGGTCATGAGTGTATTTGATGGGAATACGATGAATGTAATGAGGTCCCTTTTGTTGTTTTATTCAGTTGTTTCAGTTGTGTCAGTCTTTTAAATCCAATCCTGTGCAAATGAAGACATCACCAGTGAAGTCACTGGTCCCCTACGAAAATGAAGGACCAATGACAATGACAAGCTCCCACTCCACTTGTACCTCAACCTCCTAGCTTCCTTTAAAGCTTATATCAAACATTATCTAATGCTACAAGTCAATCCTGATTCCCACTGCGGCCAGTGTCCTCTCACCAGACATTACTGTGTATTTATTTTGAATTTAATTTTCTATGTTTCCCTTCCATATAATGGAAGCTTCCCGAAGACGAGGACCATTTTTCTCTTTGTAATGTAGTAGCACATGGTAGGCAATAAACGCTTGTTGCATGAATCAGTCTAGTTCAGTATGGCCTTGTTTCAGTTTCCTGATAGTTTTTTGAATCCAGATTGTCATCCAACACATTAGCTATCCCTACCAGTTTTGATAAGTATCTCTCCTGTCTTCATTCAAGTCACTGACAAAATGCTCACCAAGGCAGGAGCCAAGAAAAGGCCCTATTTACAGCAACAGAACTTTCCCTCTCTCTTGACATCACTTGATCAATATTTTGATGAAAGCCCTTTTATCAGCTATGAATCCACATAATAATACTATCATCCGGTGCCCACATCTGATTCTTGTCCACAACAATATTACAAAAGACTGTCAGATGCCAAGCTAAAATTCAGATACACAGAATCTACTGGCTTTTCCATAATTTATTAGCAATCTTATTTTTTTAAAAGAACATAAGGAAATGCTGAAAGACCATCTTTCAATAAAGAACTATGCTCACTATTTGAAAATTTTAAACATTAAATTATAACATTAAGAAATTGAAAAGAATGTTGCATTTGGAGTCATATGTGACTTGGGTTCAAATCTCACTAATTATGCAAGTTATTTGACATCTCTGAGACTCAGTTTCCTTATCTGTAAAATGAGAATACTATTTGTAGAACCTATCTCACCAAGATGTGGCTAGGATCAAATAAGATTAAAGTATTTTGCAAAGCTTAAAGCATGATAGAAACTTCTACCGTCATTTTTATTTGTTCACAAAGAACAAGTCATCCCTGTTTGAGATCAAACTCCAAATACTTGTTAAGCGCCTACTGCATGCAAAGCACAGCAATAATCTCTAATGACATAATGGGGGAAAAAATGAAACAGTCCCATCTCAGGAGTTTGCATTCTACTAGAATAAAACAGGAATGTGTGTGAATATGGATGGCAGCTTGGGCCTGCCTTTGAGCCAGGAACGCCAGAATACAAGTCTCACCACGGAGGCAAACTCTTCTCTATGTGACAAGGCAAGTCACTTAACTACTCAGAGCTCAAGGCATCTCTTAAAGACTGTCAATTGCAGATGAGTTGTAGGTCTGCAAGGGAAGAGAGAGTTTCTTTACCCGGAGATAACACTGAATAGATAATGGCCCTAAACTTTTAACTCAACTAAAGGCTTATCCTTCTTTCCCAGTACTTAGCATATAAATGCTGGTTTAATTTAACTGACTACAAAGTAAGCTCTTAGGGCATAAGAGTGACATCCTTAACACCTACCTAGCACAGGCATTTTGCACATAGTAGGCTTTTAATATTTGCGGAATTGGACTAGAATGAAAGTTTCCATAGACAAAAATTTAGAGACCAAGGAAACTATTCTAATATAAAAATCCCCAGATCTAAAAGTTTTTTCAGACAATAAAACACAGAAACTTTACCTATAGTTGCTCCCTTCCCCCCAAAATAGTCCAGCTTACTAAGTCTCTACCAAGAATGCCAAAAGTTTTACAAATGTAAAAGCCTCATATAAATGCCAGCTAGTATTATTGCTACCTCCCAGGATTGCTGCGAGGAGCAAATGAAATATACGTAAAGTGCTTTGCAAATCTTAGTTCTACATAAGACGTGATTTTTCAGTTGTGCCCAACTCTCTGTGACCCCATTTGGGGCTTTCTTAGCAGAGATACTGTAGTGTGCCATTTGCTCTCACAGATGAGGAAACGGAGGCGAAGAGGGTTAAGCCCATGGTCACACAACTAGTAAGTGTCTGAAGCCAGATCTGAACTTAGGAAGATGAGTGTTCCTGACTTCAGGACAGGCAACTCTATCCACTGTATCATCTAGCTGCCCCCAAATTCTATGTAAATGAAAGCTATAATTGTTATTAATATTGTTGTTACACCTCACTGGTTTTCTATGAGGACCAAAAATAAGATAATCTATGACCAATGCTGTCAACCTTCGAGGCTATATGAGTGCCATCTATTATTCAGCCACAAGACTCAGAAATGAACAAGTGTAGAGTGTTGGCTTAAGGGGAGGGTGTAGGAGCGGATCGCTCACAGGGGGAAGAAGATCTGAGAAACATGTGGCAGGTCTCCTAAAAAGGGTGCCGGGTAGCCGACTCCCCAAGTTTTCAAAAGCTCCTCCAAGGCAGGAACTGTTGTAGTTTTCCTTGCCTCCTTAGGACCCCACTGCCCCTTAGTACAGTGCCCCTTAATAAATGCCGTTAGGCCTGAGGGCCGGAAAGGTGTTTTTCTGACTTCTTTGAACATTTAGCCCTCAGCATACATACAGCCGTGCCTGGCCACAGGCATACAGTGCCCAGCCTCCTAATAAATGCATGTTGACCTTGAGGGCTGGGATGCTATTTTCGTCTTTGTACACCCAACATCTGGTACATAGTAGGTGCCTAACAAATGCTTGTTGCCCTTGAGGCCGGGGAAGGTGTTTCTGTCTTTTCTTTGTACCTCCAGCGCCTGGTACACCGTAGGCGCTTAATAAATGCTTGCTGACTTGACTCATTTACACCTCCCTACCTAATGGATGCAGAATAACCGGTCCAAAGGGGGGAGGGGGGATCCTTCGAAGCTGATGATTCTCCCTCCTCCCTCCACCTGAGAGTCTGGCTGTCATTCTCCCAAAAGAGGAAAAGCCAGTGCCCGAGGCGCAGCTTCGGCTTCTTCTTCATCTTCTTCCTCCTCTTCCCCCTCCCTCCCCGAAGGGGCTTCAGCGGCCGCCGCTGTCAACAGCAGGCCCGCCCCCCTCCCACATCTCTCCTCCTCCCCCTCCTCGCCTCGACCAGAGCTCCCCTCCCCAGCTCCCCCCACTCCCGTCAGTCCGAGCCGCCCCCCCTCCCTCCCCCGGGCCTCCCCCTCCTTCCTCCGCCGCCGCCGCCTCCTCCTCCTCCTCCTCCAGGACCAGCGCCCCGCTGCACACAGCAGGTCACACAGTGCCCGGGAAGAGAGATGCCCCAGGGAGGGAGAGGCTACGGGGGAGACGGGCCCGGGCCTCTCCCCCTTACCCAACCCCCAGCCTCGGCGCGGCTCCTCACCTCGGGATGGAGAATGGGGACACAACCCGCTTCTTTCTCGTACTCATCCGGGCTGTCCGCCATCTTGGTGTTAAATCCCTCCCCCCGCTGCATGCCGGGAGAAAGCATTTCACCCTCGCGGGGCGCGCGAGGCGCGCGGAGCTGGGGGGAGGGCGGGCGCGAGCCTCCGAGGACGCCGCGCGCCTGCCTCGCGCCCCCTTCGCTCCCTTCCCCTTCCCCCGTTCCCCCCCCCCCGACCCCCTGCGTGACGTGCCCCCTAGCCTCGCCCGGCGCGGAGGGCTCCCCGCTTTCTACGCATGCGCCGCGGTGCGCGGCGGTCGCTTTCACCCCCTTCCCCCACCCTCTCCTCTCGCTCAGTTCCTGGGGTTTGGAGTTCGGGCGTGCGGGCTGGTGCTGCACTGCGCCGGAGGGTGTGTTTGTATTTGTGCGTGTGTGTACGCGCGTCTGTCTGTCAGTCTATCTAGGTGTGCCCTTTAGGAATTGGGAGCCCGCAGGCTACGCCGAATGGCCCCGCCCGTAGCCCCGCAGGGGCGGGCACGCCGCGCGAGCGAATGACTTTGACCTAGAAAACTAGCAGCGCCGACCTTGACCGGCCCGCCCTGAGGGCGTCGGAAGCCGGGGGTGCCAGAGGTCACCCTCCGGCTGCTGGGGAGCTCCGCCCCACCCCCGGCGCTCCGCACCCGGCTAACACTGCCTTGGGGTGCGGACTGTCTTCCGGCGGTAGGGTGACATTGCCCGAACATCCACTGGGGAGCCAAACCTCCAGGCCTCTCCTAGCGCCTGACCGAGAACCACCACCCAGGACGGTTCTGCAAAAAAAAAAAAAAAAGTAAAAAAGCCCAGGAAATGGTGGTCACCTGCCCTGGTTTTGCAGTTACTGTATGCATCAAATATGTTTAATTCTAGAAAGCTTTCTGTCCTGTGCTACAACAGCCCTCTACATCTGCTACCTTTTAATAGAACCGAGAAAGTGATTGCAAAACTGAAACCCTAAGCCTTAAATGGAATTAGAACTGCGGTGGACTTAAGATAAAATCTCCCAGGGCACCGAAAAAGGGATTTAAGGATTTCAAAAATGGTTGGTGAACGGCTGCTGATGGGACATTTTTATTAATACTCCTATTAAGAGCATATCAACTTGTTAAAAAAAAATTGGAACAGTGATTTCATAGGTGTAGAGAATTCACAGTATGGAAATTCCCTCCATCCATAAATATCTGCACTTCTGTTAGCTTTCTGGAGCCACTGAGCCATTTACCCAGGTAGGATTTATCAGGGTAGAACTTAAAACGAAGTTTTCCTAAATTCAAGGGTGACCAGCTAGGATTCATTAGGGTTAAATTTAAAACAGGTCTTCCTAAATTCGTGGCAGGCTGTGTAGCCCCTATAATTCCATACTTCTCAAATTAATTCTTTACATCTTTAGCATGTTAGTAATTCTTGGTTGTTGTTCTGTCGTTTCAATTGTGTTGGACTCTTCATGACTCCATTTGGGGTTTTCTTGGCAAAGATACGGGAGTGGTTTGCCATTTCCTTCTCCAGCTCATTTTATAGATGAGGAAACTGAGAAACTTGCCTAGGTTCACACAGTGTCTGAGGCTAAATTTGAACTCAGGTCTTCCTGTCTCCAGGCTCTGCACTCTATGCATTCTGCCACCTAATTAGTACACAGCTAATAAATAGGAAACAACACTGTACATAGCTAATTTCACCACCAAGTAGAGAATATAAAAGTGTGGCTTCCCCTCATCCTAATGAGATAATATGTTTATGGGGATAGTAAGTATATGTTTCATTTGTATTCTGTGCCCTTAGCTTTACATTCCCGAAGCTAATACCTCTTTTGCCTCAACCTTGTTTCAACTTTGATGCTTTTTATAATTTATGTTACTAATCCATTTAGATTGGAACCTCCTTGAAGGCCGGGGCTTTCTTTTAACTTTTTTTTTTTTGTATTCCCTGTGCTTAGCACAATTCCTGGCACAGAGTAGGTGAGTAATAAATGTTTTATTGAATGATCAGTCAAACCAGACAGAATTAAACAAAGACTGTCTTTGTGAACTGCTCTGCAGCAAATGTAAACATGGTAAGATGTCATTTTCATGGTTCATTTTTATTTTAACATTTTTTACTTACTATTATTTATTCCTTTATTGGTTTTGTGGATAGAGGAGTTGAGAGGGAGCAAAGAAAAGCCCAAGTAGGATAGATCAGGAATGGAGGATGGAGAGAAAGAAGGCACTGAGTATCTAGGGTCCCCACTAGAGTAGAACCCAAGACACTGAGTTGTAGACTTATCTGTCACTAGCTGGCCATACTGCTGGACACTTTCCTTGGACTTGAGGGAAAGTGTAGACTTGAATTAACTGTTTCCTCATGTGTGAAAGGAGGGCATCGGACTAGGATAGAGTAGTCAAACATTAAGCTGGAGGGCCATACGTGGCCCACAACACTGGCAGGAACCAGATTAAAATGTAATTGGGAAATCTTTACGAATATTTAAAAAATACAATAAAACCTAGATAATATAATTTAAAATTAAGTCCATATGCTGCTCCCAGGGATCTTTTTGTGCAGTTTAGTACTCTCCCCCCATTTTCTGGTTCAGTTTGATCCCACTGGACTGTTTAACCTTTGCGGTCCCTTTCGGCTATGATCAGTACTATGAACTTGGTTATCCCTTCCAGCTTGATAGTTCTAGGGTTATGCAACAGTGAAAGTAACCAAAGGTGAGAGAGAGAACAAATGAAAAAAAGTGACATATTTGGAGGAAGTGGTAGAAACCGCTTTAGGCCCTTACCCCGGGATGATGACATTTGGGTTCATTCCCTTCCATTTGACAGAAAATTGTTAAAACTGCCACTTCCTCTTAAAGGATCCTAGTAATGTCAGAATTTCAATAATGTCTTTGCAATCCTACTCTTAAGCTATTTCCTCCCAATTAGGCTGAACTGAAACACAGGCTAAGTCCTACCCTGGGATCTTATCCTGTAAACAAAGCCAGATTGAGCTAGACCAGTTTCCAAAGCAGCTCCTAATGTCCTTGCCCCTTCCTTTGCGATTCGTTGCATGAAAGGCAAAACAGCCAGAAGGAAGTGGTTTTCCTTGCTCAGATTAGGGAGGATAGCCTGCATGGAATAACCAGACGTCCATAACTAATGTGACTCTCTCTGCCTTTTCTTAAGTATAAGAATGTTGCCCAAGGTGGCAGGTTTGCTACCCTGTTATCTCAATTAAACATGTTTTATTCCTCCACTTGCAACTTTGACATATTTCAGGACCTCTGACCCCGCCCTCTTGCTCCACTCTAAACCTCCACTCTTTCCCCCTCCCCACCAGGTCCTACCACTTCCACCCTAGGTAGACAAAGGGTCTGTGCCACATTGTACATAGGTTGTTTCCATATTGTCTTCCCCATTAGACTGTGGACTTCTTGGGACCAAGGACTATCTTTTGCCTTCTTTTGTAGCCCCAGTGTTTAGCATAGTCCCTGGCACTTCTGGTAGGAGCTTAATAAACGTTGATTTATGAACACAGGATTCCCTGGAACCTCAGCGGTTGACACCATAGTAGCAGCAGTCAAGGCTTGCCACTTGCTCCTCTCCCCACCCCAAGAATTCTCAGCTGAATTTGCATGAGGTGCTGGAATTCCTTGATTTATCTGGGGAGGGGGATTGTGGAACCTATGTGTTCATTTCTTCGTCATTAAAGAGCTCACTACGCAATGAGCTATACTAAGGAACTAGCGATGGTAAAAAAAAAAATAAGCAAGAAATGGTCTCTCAAGTGAAAGATACTAGAGTAACTAAAAGGAAAAGTATGCAGATATTCTCAGGAAAGGTAAAGGGCTAGTGACAATTACCGAGATTGAGAACATGTGTGTATATAGGGATAGGATCTGGATCTGTGGTTTCATTGGTATAGGGACCCTCAAGGGTCAGGAAACTCGCACCAGTAATAAAGAATGTTACCTCATGAATGTTGAATTCAGGCCAAGCAGCCAAAACAAAATCACCAGTTAAAACCATAGAAGACATTTCAGATCAAAGTATTCTTGTGTGTTTGAATTTTTATATGCCCCATAACAATTTATGGGGCCCCATTAGTACAAAGTTCTTGTATACAACCCTGGTCCTTACACAGACTAAGTGGCCCCAAGCTAATTAGTGTATCATCATCTCAGTTCTTTAAATTCAAATAGGTCTTGTAAAAATTCTAATAGATCCTTTAATCATTTTGCATTCTCCTTCAAGTCCTCATCCATACTTTTAGGTTTCCTTAAAATTGTGGAGCCTGGGACTAGAGAAAGTATTACAGTAAGGGCTTGCCTAGCTTGCTGTTTAGTGGAGGAAATGACTTAATTACAGGAAGGAACAATTTATAACCTACCTACCTCTGGTTTCTTAAAGCCATCAAAGGTTAGTGGTAACACAGAGTTGTTGGGCTTTTTTAGAATGTCTATAAACATAAGCTAAAATATTCATTATGGGAAAAAATTACTAAGAGACAATTTACCTGAAGAAATTTGAAATATAATCACAATCCTTTTAAAAAGACTTAAAATAGATAAAATGTCCTTATTTTTAGAAAGGTTACATATTATCAGTGTACTTTAATAAATGTTTCAATGCATCTGTAATCTCACAGGCTTAGGTACTTTCATCCTTGGTACAAGTTACAACCTGTCTGTACATTTTTCTCCTAGTCCACATCTTTCCTTAAGTTCTTAATATAGCATTTGCCCAATCCATCAGGAACCTTGTTCCTATTCATTTTGTGGGTGCCAGTTTAATACCTGGGCTGTCATCCTTCCCTCTTGCTATATGGCCAGCTCAAACTCCTTTGCATTTCCCCCAAATGTGTTTTATGCTTCTTCTTACTGGCAAGACATCCTTAACAATATCCTGGAAGCCTATGCACACCAACCATGTAGAAACACGATGATCCTTTTAAGATAATGGTTTTCTGTAATTCATTCCCACGTAGCATCACTGGAAGGATATTCATGTTTAGAGAAACAAAAACAGAAACATGCTTTTTTAGCCTTTAGAAACCCAGACTGTCACCTCCGCAACCCACTGAGGCCATTATAGAATCTCAGAATCAAAGAATTGTAGAACTGGGAGGGACCCCAGAGGCTATCTAGTCCAACCCATTAGTCGTCAACAAGCGTTTATTAAGCCATTTAATATGTGCCAGATACTGGGCTAAGGGCTGGGAATATAAAAATAATCAGAAAGACAGCCCCCACCCACAAGGAGCTTACATTATATAATGGGAGACAATGACATGTGAAAGAAGTCTAAAAAGGAGGTAGGGGGCGGTACCTGCCAAGAAAGAAAGAGGGAGGGAAGGAGGATGAAAGGGAGGGAAAGATGGGAGAGATGGAGAGAGGAAGGATAGAAAAGGAGAGAGGGAGGAAGAAAGAAAAAATAGGAAAAAAGAAAAGATTAAAAAGGAAAATAAAAATAAAACCTTTTTAAAACATGCAAAGGTAAGCAAAACAAATTCCCATATTGACCATATGTATGTCCCAAAATGTGTACCACTCTGCATTCACCTCTCAGTAAGGAGGAAGGAAAGGAGCAGGAAGGAAGGAAGACAAAAGAAGGGAAGGGGGAAGGAAAAAGGAAGGAAGAAAAAAGAATAAGGAGAGAAGAAAGGAAGGAAAAGGATATTAAATCTTTAAAGTACTGTAAGAATTTTGGGACACCTTATACAGTAGATTTCAGCTGTGAGTTAGATGGAAAGGCCTTGTAGTCTTTACAGTACAACAGCAAAGCAGTTGGTAGAATGTTTTCTTTAATGCTATTTCCATTAATAAAACCATGTTGGTTTTATTATGTTCAGTCATTTCACAGTGCTGAAGACTCTGGTGGTCAGAACTTTTTTTTCTTCATCTTAGTAGCTGTGGCCGCCAAGTCTCATTCTCCAAAAGGGTTGCTTCCCTGGTCTCTGTCCAGAAACATGGCTGGTGGTCTGGAGGATGCTGTTGCACCTGGTCTCTTGTGGTCTGACCAAGGCATAATAGAGAGGAACTGTTGTCTCCTTATTCTTGGAAGTGATGCCTCCTTTAATATAGTTCAAGATTGTGTTACCTTTTTGTTACACTGCTCACTCTTATTGAGCTGACAATCCACAAAAAGCCTCAGATCTTTTTCAGAAAAAAAAAAATGTCATCTGGCCATGCCTCTCCCATCCTGTATTTGTGACATTGACTTCTGGAACCCAAGTATAAGACTATTTTTCCCTGTTGAGTTTCATCTGAATAGATTCAAAGCAATGCTAGCCTAAGATCCTTCTGAATTCTGCCTGTCATTCAGCCATCCCTCTCAGCTTTGTGACAACTGCAAATTTGGAAAGTTTGGATAAAGGCCATGTATGCCTTAATCCAAGTCACTGATAAAATTGTCAGAGTCCTACCCTGGAGATCTCCAGGGCTGAGTCACCCCAGAGTCCTTAAAGATTCGACTTGGATCAGGACATTCAAGCAATAGTGAATATACCTTGTTGTAAGACATCCATTCCATAACAATAGTATAAGATAACTTATCAAATACTTTGGCTATATCTAGCAAAAAGATAGCTACAACATTCCTCTCATCTGCTATCACTCAATCCATAAACATTTAAGTGCCTACTATGTGCCAAGAACTGTGCTAAGTGCTGGGGATACAAAAAAGAAGCAAAAGACAGACAGTCCCAGCCCTCATGGAGTTTGCAATCTAATGGGGATGATTGCTGTCTAATGCAGGAGTTTAGTACCTGCTTTAAAAAAAAAAAACAGAAATGAAAGGAATTATGGGAAGAGGTCAGAGTAATACTGGAAGTAACCTGATTCTCTCAAATCCTGCACCTCCAGCCTTGCCCCAAATAACTTCAAATAATGCCTTATGGTGAATTTTAGAGCAACATAAATAGTTAAATAATTAAAAGTCAGAGTAAAGAGGTCATCCATGGGTGGATGTTAAGAAAGATCTGAGTTATGGGATGGAGGCCTGGCCTGAGTGAAGTACAGATAATTCTGAGCAGAAGCTGGCTAGTCAATAAACAGCAAGCCCTGGGGGCAGTTGGGTCTGGGGGCATCCTCTGCTTGGGAACTTGCACTCCATGGAGGGTACAGAGGGTGGCCCATTGCTGAAGGGAAGATGGAAGCACCCTCCAGACTCCGGGCCAGGGCCCAATGACCAGACCCGATCCCAGGCTGTGGCTGCATATGAGGAAGATGAGCACATGCCTGTGAGTGCCTTGGCAGAGGGGTGAGGGGTCAGCTGGTTGCCATCACTCTCAGGAGAGCAGAGTCCCTGGTTTTGGTTCCAGGGCAGAGGAGCAAGCTAAAGTTTGCTGTCAGGGACCACAGGGAGCAAGAACATTTGAAGTGGCCCGTTATCACCAGTATTATTCAGTATTGTACTAGAAACACTAGCAATAGTAATAAGAGAAGCAAAAGAAATCGAAGGAATCAGAATGGCCAATGAAGAAATAAAACTATCTCTTTTTGCAGACAATATGATGTTATACTTGGAAAATCCTAGAGATTCAACTAAAAAGTTAATTGAAATAATTTTAGCAAAGTAGCAGGATATAAAATAAACCTGCATACAATTCATCAGCATTTCTATATATCACCAGCAAAGCCCATAAGAAGGGATAGTAAGAAATACTTTGTTTAAAATAGCCATACGCAATATAAAATACCTGGGAGTATACCTATTAATGATTCAAGGGGAAAATGACAAATGTTGGAGTGAAGGTGGAAAGATGAGGGAAAATAATACACTGTTAGTGAACTGTGAATTGCTCTTTGATTTTGGAGAGCAGTCTGGAATTATGCCTAAAGAATTATAAAACTATGTATACCCTTTGACCTAGCAATACCACTATTAGATCTGTTTCCCAAGGTGATCAGGGATAAAGGAAAAGATATTTATAATAATTACATCATATATATATTATATATAATATATAATAATATAAAATATAGCATTTATGGTGGCAAAGAACTGGAAATTGAGGGGATGCCTATCAATTGGGGAATGGCTGAATAAGTTGTGGCTATATATGATTGTGATGGAATACTACTGCATTGTATGAATGATGAGCAGGTTGATTTAAAATTTGGAAAGTGTTGCATGGAATAATGAAGAGTGAAACAAGCAGAACCAAGAGAACATTGTATACAGTAACAGCAATATTGTTCAAAGAGTAACGAATGACTGAGCTATTCTGAGCAAATTACCTACAGCAGACTTATGAAGGAAGATGCTCTCCACATCTAGAGAAAGAGCTGATATATAGAAGTATATAGTATATTGTTTCATATGTACATATGTATATTTTTTAAATTTGCATTTCTCTAATCAATAGTGATTTAGCACACTTTTTTATATGTCTATAAATAGCTTTGATTTCTTCTGAAAACTGCTTGTTCATATGCCTTGATAATTTATCAGTTAGGGAAATGGCTCTTATTTTTAAAAATCTGACTCAGTTCCCTACATATTTGAGAAAAGAGGTCTTTGTCAAAGAAACTTGTTATTAAAAGTTTTGCTATTACTTTATTTGTGGTTTCCCCGATTATCCTCTTGTTTTGTTTTTTTGGAGGGGGGAAGGCAGGGCAATTGGGGTTAAGTGACTTGCCCAAGGTCACACAGCTAGTAAGTATGTCAAGCGTCTGAGGTCACATTTGAACTCAGGTCCTGATTCCAGGGCTGGTGCTCTACTCACTGGGCCACCCAGCTGCCCCCCCCCATTATCTTTTAATTAATTCTCTTTTTGCTTTTGCTTTGTGATCATGATTGCTAACCCTGCCTTTTTTTACTTCAGCTGAAACATAATAAATTCTGCTGCAGCTCCTTATTTTAACTTGTGTGTGTGTTTTTTGGTTTCAAGTGTGTCTCTTGTAAACAACATATTTTTGCTTTTTTGTTTCTAATCCATTCTGCAGTCCACTTCAGTATTATGGTAGGCTCATCCCATTCACATTCACAGTTATGATTACTAATTGTGCATTTCCTTCCATACGTTTTCTTCTGTTTATGTTTTCCATCTGACAACTATCTCCCTTAATCTGCCCTCTCTTTTATCATCCCTTCCCCTTTTTCTTATCCCCTTCCCATACTATTTCCCTGGTGGGTAACGTAGATTTCTATACCCAACCGAGTGTATGTATGTAATGTATGTATATGCACGTGTATTTATATGTGTATATGTGTGTGTGTGCGTGCATGTGTGTATGTTAGTATATATGTAAATATATTCTTCCCTCTTTGAACCAATTCTAATGAAGGTGAAATTCAAGCATTGCCCCTCTCCCATCTCCCTCTCTACTGTAAAAACTTTTTCTTTCACACTTCTTTTATGTAAGATAATTTTTCCCATTCTCTCTCACCCTTTCCCCTTCTCTCAGTGCATCCCTCTTTCTCATCCCTTCATTTTTTTTGAGATCATCTCAAAATAATTGACTTACACCTGTGTCCTCTGTCTATGTAGATTGCCTCTAACTGCCCTAGAAATGAGAAAGTTCTTAGGAATTACATATGTCATCTTCCCAAGTAGGAATGTAAGCAATTTAACTTTATTGAATCTCATGTTTTCCCTTTTACCTCATTATGCTTCTCTTAAGTCTTATATTTGAAAGTCAAATTTTCTATTCAGCTCTGATCTCTTCATTAGAAATACTTGAATATCCTCTATTTCATTATATGTATATATATTCCCCTGAAAGATTATGCTTAGTTTTGCTGGGTAGGTTATTTTTAATTGTAATCTTAACTCCTTTGCATTTTGGAATACCATATTCCAAGCCTTCGCTTTTTAATGTGGAAGCTGCTAAATCTTGTGTGATCCTGATTGTGGCTCCATGATATTTGAACTGTTTCTTTTTGACTGCTTGCAGTATTTCCTCCTTGACATGGGAGCACTGGAATTTGGCTATGATATTCCTAGGAGTTTTCATTTGGAGATCTCTTTCAGTAGGTGATCAGTGGATTCTTTCAATTTTTATTTTGCCCTCTGGATCTAAAGTATCAGGGCAATTTTCCTTGATAATTTCTTGAAATATTATTTCTGGGCTCTAATGTTCAAAATCAAGAAATAGACTAAAATAAAAATGAACAAACAACAACAAAGAACTTGACTATATGAAGCTACTGCAGTAGAAGAGAAGACCAAGACACAAACTCAGAAGACAACAATGTGAAAATACCTATAACCAAAGCCTCAAAGAAAGATGCTAATTGGACCCAAGCCCAACAAAAATTCCTGGAAGCATTAAAGAAAAAGATAAGAGTGGTAGAGGAAAAATTGGAAAAAGAAATGAAAGTTTTATATAAATGAAAAACTCTATGCAGCCCATCCATTGAAACAACATCTTTCTTTCTGGATACAATATTCTGTCATCTCACTAATCATCATATTTGACATTGGATCAGTGAAATAATTGAAAAGTGCCAGCTTTGTTACAGCTAAATTGTATATTTGTTGTCTAGTCACTGATGCATAATCAGCTGGCTCTTGTTTAAACCAGCACATGTTACAAGTATGGTCAATTAGCTGTTGTATAAATATATCATTTTTGGAATTGTTAGTATTTAATTAGTTCTTTGAAAAACATCTAATTCTTGATGGTCCACAGATTGTCTGGTAAATTCCCATTTGACCATTATATGATTGATGGATAAATAGTGATTTGTAATATTTTAATAATGTGATTTTACTAATATACTGTATTTTCTTTTAGCAACTCTCTTACCAAAGAACTCTATGACTCATGATCATTTCTGTGCCATAACTCTTTCTTATTAGATTGTGTAGGCTAAGAATCCAAATCAGAGATGATTCAATATTATCGTGGAAGGGAAAAATATGGCTGCTGATATATTTGATAAGAACCAGTTTTTAATTTTTTCCTAGTTTCTGTTCTTTCTATTATTTTCCTCAGGGAGTCCTTTCTACTGAAATAATCCTTATTGTCAGAAAGTGTTTTCTCATTTTAAGCTTAAAGTGATCTCTTCCTTAATTCAATCATGCTATTTGTTTTTTACAATTTTCTCTTCTGCTTTGCCAGATAATTCCTTGCTGGGTCCTGCATTAAACGTCAGAATACTGCTGCCAGTTTCAGGAAATTCCTGACATGGCTTTTTTTCAAAAGAATAGGGACAGTGGTGTAATAGATATGCTGGGAATTCTGGTACCCTGGGGCCAAATTCAATTGAGTGGTATAAGGTGGGGAGCTGTAGGAAGTAGGGGAGCAGAGAATAGTCTGCCTGTGTCAGTTCTAAGCTGGTGGGAGAACAAGGGTGGTTATTGTAGCTAGTAAGGAGAACTGAAATAAAGAGGAAGCACTCTCCCCCAAGAGATTCCCAGCACCCAGATTAGTGCCCTGGGGCAAAGTCCCAAGTGGTTCCATACTAATTATGGTTTTGGGATAAGGCATTAGAGGGCATCAGGTTCAAATGCTATTTGGTTTAGATTCTATCTTTTATATTTTCTGTGGAAATTCTTGGAGATAGAATGCATTGTAGTGACCAGAATACTAAATTTGGAATCAGAGGATCCAGGTTTGAATACTGATTCTGCTACTTATTTCCTAGGTGATCTCAGGCTAATAATAATAGCATTTATATATCACTTTAAGTTTTACAAAACACTATATATGTATACATATATATGTATTATTTTATCTTTACCACAGTGCTGGGGGGTGTGTGCTATTGTTATCATCCCCATTATACAGATGAGGAAACTGAGGCAGACAGATTAAGTGACTTTGCCCAAAATCACACAGCTGGTTAACTGTCTGAGGCTAGATTTGAACTGAGATCCTCCTGACTCAAGATCCAGTTCTATATCATTGGTCCTCTAGCTGGCATAGGAAGGCTCATTGCTTTCCCTTTATGAACTTCAGGTTCCTTCTCAGTAAAACAAAGGTATTGAACTTTTTTACTTCTGAAGTGCTTTCCACTCCTGAACTTTATGGTCCCAGAACCTGTCTGTCATCTGCTAATAATATGAGCAAGTTGACTTAGCTATAGGTGATCTTTTAACATATGCTCTACCTAGAAATATCACATTCCTTCCTTTAGGAGTAGATATTGTAGTGTATCAAGTTGTAACAACAATGCTACTTGCTGCTACTGTAGCTATATAAGACCAATAACACCAGCACATAGGAGGGCTGCTAGCACAGATTCTTTGATTGGCTTTTCTAAGGAAAGCAACTTTAAGGGGTTTACAATCTTACATTAATTAAACATATATGTGTGTGTGTATGTATATATATACATAGATGTATATATGTATGATGATATATATCATATATATCATATGTGATATATATGATTATATATGTGTGTGTGTATATATATATGTATATATGTATATATACATATACATATATATATATATATATAAAAATATATATATATATTTCATTTAATGGCTACCCAGAGTCTCCACACCAACACTCTTCCAATGAGTGAGCCCCCAAAGCACAACCTTACCTCTCACAGATCTGAGAGTTCTCAATTCTGAGTTCAGTGGCCATCCTCTGGGTATATACACTCTTTTTTAGGGCCCCAGGGCTCTAGTGACCTAATTACCAAAAGGGTATGGGCCTTCCTACAAACAAAGGTAAACTTCAATCAAAGGCACTTGATTGCCTTAGTTCTAAGAAGCACTCCAAAAGAAAAAAACAGTAAAAAGTCCCACTTTGCTTGCTCTTACACAAGTAGATAAGCAGCCCTCTGTCCCTTTCTCCTGTTTTACACTTAGAAACTAGGTGAGTTTAGGGGCAGAGCCAAGATGGC
>CM053623.1:196845950-196901482 GCA_028646595.1 Phalanger gymnotis
GGCTGACTGGGGAACAGGACAACCAGAATATACGCCATCTTGGAGTGGAGGGGAGGGTAGAAATGGGGAGAAAATTTGTAATTCAAACTCCTGTGAAAATCAACGCTGGAAACTAAATATATTAAATAATAAAAAAAATTAAAAAGAAAAAGAAACTAGGTGAATTTGCTGAAATGCACTACAGTATACTTAGGGTCTAATTTGGTGAATAATTTAAAACCCAGCTGTTCTACAGTCATGCATTCAACAGCTGTCCTGGACAATGTGGCACATGAAAAAGGGCATCTAGTACAGACTCTTATCACTTTCCACCTATAGTGTTACAGTGGCCTCCTACTTAGTCTCAGTATCTCCAGTGTCTCTTCTCCTCAATCCATC
Source organism: Phalanger gymnotis (assembly GCA_028646595.1). Lineage (NCBI taxonomy): Eukaryota > Metazoa > Chordata > Mammalia > Diprotodontia > Phalangeridae > Phalanger > Phalanger gymnotis. The sequence continues at coordinate 196,846,329 of CM053623.1, forward strand.
TTCCAACTACCAAAACGTTTTTTCTTAGGTGCAGGTCTGAATGTATAACTTCTACGCTTAATAACCAACCATGATTCCATTTGTTACCATAATCTGCTGAATATCCTTGATATATTATGGCCCTTGCTACCTAGCATTGGGAAATTATGTCCCTCAGTTTCACAAGAATGGACTGTATTCCTTTGCATTCTAGGTTAGACAATCTTAGCCAATATTTTCACAGAAAGGTAAAATTCTCAGCGAGGCATAGTGTTCTACATGCAGCTTGCACGTAAATTTTTTCCACCATAAAATGGGAAAATGAGATATGTGTAAAGCTTTTTGCAGACCTTAACACTCTATATAAACGTTAGCTATCATTATTATCAAAAGTAACAGATAGGGATAGAGGCAACTAGGTGGCATTGTGGATAGAGTACTGGGCCTGGAGTCAGGAAGACTCATCTTCATGAATTAAAATCTGCCTTCAGACACTAGGTGTGCAACCCTGGGCAAGTCACTTAACCTCATTTGCCTCAGTTTCCTCATTTATAAAATGATTTGGAGAAAGAAATGGCAAGAAAATCTTTGCCAAGAAAACCTCACCTAGGGTCACGAAGAGTCAGATATGACTGAAACGACTTAACAACAACAAAACAGATAATGACTGGGGTTAGACCTGTGGTTTCATTGGTAGAAGGATTTCCCATGTGAGGAAATTCCCTCTACCAATGCAAGCTAGCATCTCCTCTGTAATCTATGGTCTTAACTTAGAGAATTGCCTAGAATAAAGGCATCAGACTTACAACCCACACACTGAAGAACAGTGAGAGGGTAAGTAACCTAGAGTCATATAGCCAGTATGAGTCAGAAGTGGCACTTGAACCCAGATCTTCCTGCCTTTGAGGCCAAATTTCTAACCATTGTGCCATACTGCCTCTGGTTCATTTGTGAACCAAATGAACAAATTTGCTAATACATGCAACCTATTCATCAGATCAGCTGAAATCCGTTTAGTCTATCACACCTACTTATACATATGGTCTCATGCCCACTGAAAATCATCTTTTAGAAACAATGTTTTATTGAGGCTCTTTTTTTAACATGGATGTTACTTCCCAATGATTCTGTCTTCCCTCTCTCTTCATCTTGATCCCTTTGCTTCTCACCAGACCCAGCAATAAAATCCTCTCTTGAAGCAAAGAAGTTAAGGAAAACAAGCCAACATGTTGGCCTGTCTGAAAGCATCTGCTCCATTTTGCATCTGTAGTCCAACATCTTTCCGCCTACAGGAGGCAAATGTGTTTTACCATCAGTCTTCTAATGTTACTGAATTTATCAGAGGCCTGATGTCTTTGGATGTTGTTTCCACTTTCCCCCAGGAAGGTTTGAGTTCAGATCTGGCTGGGGACACTTACAAGTTGTGTGATCCTGGGCAAGTCACTTAACTTCTGTTTGCATCAGTTTCCTCAACTATAAAATGAGAATAATAAAAGCACCTACTTCCCAGAGTTGATGTGAGACTTAAATGAGATAAAATTTATAAGGGCTCAGTACACTGCCTGACTCATAGTAGGTGCTTTAATAAATGCTTATTTCCAGCTTTCCTTCCTTTCTTTCCTCACTCCTTCCTTCCTTCTTTTCTTCTTTCCTTCTTTCCCTTTCGCATCATACTTTCATGAGATATGTGGTTCCTATAGCTTACATTTATGTAGCTTTTAAGGTTTCCATGGGGATTCTCTCACAACAGCCCTGTGGAGTAGATCACGTCAATATTATTTGTCCCCACTTTTTAGACCAGAATATTGAGGCACATAATGGTTAACTGACTTGCCTGGGTCTACATAGGTAATAATGAATAATTAACCTTTAAATAGAACTTTAAGCCTTACACAACACCTTACATAGATGTTGTTATCATCTGTTCTATATAACAACCATCTTAGAATAATTATATATATACATACATATTTTACTAAACATGATTTTTTCTGGGGGGAGGGTAGAGAGCTCTCAATGCCAAACCTTTCTCTACGAATGCTGATCAGCACCTTTTCTTGACATAAAGAGTAGGAGGAACAAGAAAATATGAAATTCTAGTATTTAAAAAGTATTTTATACATGTGTATATGCATATACATATTTTATTTAGTAATAAATTGCTCTATTTTGACCCCTTCTGTATTGTCCTGCTGTTCCCTCTGTTTAACTTTTATAATGTTTCATTAATACTCTTTCCCCCCGATTTATTATTGCCCACCAACCCACCTCCCCAAATAGAAATTCTTTCTTATAACCAATATGTTTAGTAAGAAAAACAAATCAAGATATCGACTATATCTGAGAATAGCTTCCCTGTTTCTCAGCCATAGGGGTTAGTTTATCCTAGAAGGCAGCAAAGCTGTCCCCAAGGACCATATCGGCCTTGCCTTTCTTCACATAGCTTCCTGGTCACCTGCGGGCATTAAAAAGTCCCACCTACGTGAAGTTGGGGCTCCCTTCAACATGATGCATATCTGAAGACCGTGCAAGTCATCACATCCTTCCCACTGAACAGATCCATTTCCATATGAAAGCAAAGGAGGCCATTCCTATAGAAACTGTATCATTGTATCTTTGCTACACATCTTAGAGCTAAATAAACCTCTTCTTGTTAACTTTTCAAAAACTTGCAAATAATTCATTAAGTCCCCAAATCAAACCTAAACTGACAGGATGACAGGACATCAGGCAGCATTCCTTAGGCAGCTAGGTGGCACACTAGATAGAGCACTGGGCCTGAAGTCAAACCCTTCCACCTCAGACATTTACTAGCTGCATACTAACTGTGTGACTCTGGGCAAGTCACTTAAACTCTTGTCTTTATTTCTTCATCCATAAAATAGAGATAATAATAGCAGCTACCTCCTGGGGTCGTTGTAAGATCAGATGAGACGATACTCGTAGAGCACTTAGCATAGTGTCTGGCACAGAGTAAGCGCTATGTAAATGCTAGCTTTTGTTATCATTATTATTATTATTGTTATTATCTTTGTCTATTACTTCTCTATCAGGAAGTACGTCAGCTTCATCATCAGTCTTCTGAAGTCACGTTCAGTTATTGATTTTTGTTCGTTTTTCCCTTTCGGTTTGTGCAGTGGATGGTATGAACTGTTCTCCTGGTTCTGTTGTCTTCGTTCTGTATCAGTTCATGCATATCTTTCCATTTTTCTCTGAATCTGTCACATTCCTCATTTCTTATGGAACAACAAAATTCCATTGCATTTGCATATAACAATTTGTTCAACCATTCCCCAATTGGTAGGCACTTACTTAACTTCCAGTTCTTTGCTGCCACAAAAATATATATATATACTACAACTCTTCTTTACATAGGTCTTTCCCTCTGTCCTTGATATCCTTGGTGAGAGGAGGGAGGATATAGATTGAAAACTTTTGTAAAGTGTTATTTACTAAAGTGGTACGGTAAGAATAGTTGGTGTTGGGGCAGCGAGGTGGCGCAGTGAATAGAGTACTGGCCTTGGAGTCAGGAGGACCTGAGTTCAAATTCACTCTCAGATACTTGACATGCTTACTAACTGTTGGGCAAGTCACTTAACCCCAATTGTCCTGCCTTCCACCCTCCAAAAGAAAAAAAATAGTTGGTATAAAACACGCCTCCCTCAAGAAAAAGATCTGTAATTCACTCTCTCATAAGTAAGTCCAGGGGAGAATAGACTCAAGAGAATACATGTTCCACAGGGGCTCACCCCTTTTTGGTTGCTGAACATTCTTTTCTCCAATTTGTGGGATTTCTCCATTGTGGGATGCTCAAGAAGTACCCCTTATGCATGGTATGATTTCTTTGCTGGGTTCCATGAGTCCAATTTTTACTTGGCTTCCTATGATGCATATGTTGTTAATCTTGAAATACCTCTGTGAGTTTGGTAAATCTAGCATTCTCAGTGGTTGAAAGATCCTCCTCTGTCCAGAGCAAAGGGATGAGATAGAATAAGAAACCTAACCCAGATCAAAGCTGAGGTCTCCCCTTATTTTCAGGTGGTTCCTTCACAGGGAGAGGTTCAGATAGAATACCACATTTATTCCAATTTCTGGAATTTCTATACAGAAGTTTATTTCTATACAGACCTTTATCCCAGTTTCTTGAAATTTCTGATAGTAGTCTCTATGGATATAATTTAGTGATTTTTGTGCTATATTTCTAAATTCTTTTCTAGAATGTTCAAATCAATTCAAAACTCCATCAACAATACATGTGATTGTCTTCTCAGTAGTTCTATTTCCCCCTTGTGTTGTCTTTGCAAATCTGATGTGTATCAGATAGAACCTCAGAATTGTTTTTGATTTACTTTTCTCTCATTATTAGTGACTTGGAGTATTTTTTCATATGGTTGCTAATAGCTTATATCTCTTCATTTTCAAATATCTGTTTGTGTCTTTCAACCACTTATCCCTTGAGGAATGGCTCTTATTTATAAACAACTTTTTACATCTTGGATGTTAGGTCTTTAAATGACCTAATATATTACATTATCATTTGATTCCTAGAACCTTATTAGAACAATATTGCCCTACAATAATTGTTTTCTCATTTTACAGATTGGAAAACTGAGGCTTAGAGAAGTTATGTGATGTGGTTACCTAGCTAAAAAGGGTTGAAATCAAGATCTGAACCTAGTCTTTCCTGAGTTCAGCATCCTCTTTTCAACAAACTACTGCTCTCTTTAAGCCAAAGTTTTATTGTTGAGTTATTGTCTTAATGAAGTCTGCATTCTTTTATATTTCGTTCTGCATGAAATCTCATAGAACATAATGAACTAGATGGAAAGTTGGACTAAATCAATGTGGCATTTATTTCATAGTCCCCCTTCAGATTATCAACTATTAAACTGCCATATTCTCAAATGTCTATCATGTTTTGTTATTTTTACATAATTCAATTCAGCTTAATTGTGGGGCCTAAGTTGAATAGCATGACAATTCAACTTTCTGACCTTAATTAAATGTGCCTAGTATCTTTTGAACCATGAATGTGATTAATTATACACTTCAATGAGTCAAAATTTTAGCCTAGGAGTACATAATTGGATCACATTTTTAAAGCAGGATGGGACCCCACAGGCCACCTATCCAACTCCCTCATTAAAAGAGGTGAAACTAAGGTATGGAAAGGATAAGAGACTTGTAGAAGGTAACGTAAGTAGCACTTTGATAGGTGGTTGGAAGATTTTTAAAAACTAAGACATTATGCTTTGCCCTCATGGAGCTTACGATCTAGAAAATTACTTAGTGAAACTCCTTCACACTGTATTTAGGCATATTCTAGCATAGATGACAGCCAACAATATTTATTGAAATATATCATAGGAAGAGTACTGTGCCCTGTTTGTGCTCAGGAAACTCCAAAAGCCTTTAATCTTTGTCAGAATGATGATGATTCTAAATTCCTATCTGATCACTTCTAGATGTAATAGTAACATTATAGTTGCCATTTATATAACACTAATGTTAGTAAATCACTTTACATATATGGTGTTACTTGATTCTCACAACAACCCTGTGAGGCAGATGCTTTTACTACCCCCATTTCACAGATGAGGAAACTGAGGCACACAGAGGTTAAGTAATTTGCCCAGGCTTGGGAAGCTAGTAAACTTCTAACAGAGGGTTTGAATTCAGATCTTCTTAACTCAAGGAATTTTTTTAAAGCCTGGATGTCCCTATCTTGCCCAGGCTGGAATACTAGTGGCCACTCACAGGCCCAATCCATCTGCTGATCAGCACAGAAGTTTTGCCCTATTCCATTTCTTTTTTTTAATTTTTTTTTTTAGTTTATAACACTCAGTTCTACATGTTCTTGACTTTCAAATTTTCTTCCCTTCCCTCCCCTTCCCTCCCTCTCCTCCCCAAGACAGCATGTAGTCTGATATAGATTCTATATATATCTTCTCATTAAACTTATTTACACGACGGTCAGGTTGTATAGAAGAATCACGACCTATGGAATGAATCATGAGAAAGAAGAAACAAAACCAAAAAAGAAGAGAATAAAAAGAAGAGAGCAAACAATATGCCTCAGTCTGCATTCAGACTCCATAGTTCTTTCTCTGGATATAGATAGCTCTCTCCATCATGAGTCCTTTGGAGCTGTCTCTGAGCCTTGTATTGCTGAGAAGAGCCAAGTCTATCACAGTTAGTCATCACAGAATCAATATGTCTGTGGTTGTGTACAATGTTCTCCTTGTTCTTCTTCCCTAACTCAGCATCATGTCATATAGGTCTTTACAGGTTATTATGAAGTCTGTATCTTCTCCATTTCTTATAGCACAATAGTATTCCATTACAACCCTATTCCATTTCTAACCTGGGACAGTTCATCCCTTAGATAGCCTGGATACCTCCCCCTGTCTCTGCTCACAGGGGCTCATCATATTGGTACTGGAATTAGTGGGGCACACTTCAGTTGGAACTCCTGAGTTCCAGGACACCACTAGCTTTGGCCTCCCCAAAGCAGGGATTATAGGCTTGCACTATCATGCCTGGCTGTTTTGTTTTGTTTTGTTTTGTTTTAACATCTAACATTTCTATAGCACTTTGGAGTTTTCAGCCTTTGATACTCTATGCAATATAGCACTTAGCTGACTATTGAGGCCATGGTTATATTCAAATGGGCAAAATGTGGTTGAGAGTTGAGATAAATATTCACATACTCTAGGAAAAATTGTAAAAGCTAATGCTTATATGTAAAAGTGTATTGCCACCTAAAATGAAAAAGGCTATCCTAGAATCTACCAGCTAGTGACATTTTGAAACTGAGACTTCTGGGGCTATTTTGGGAAGTTTCTGGGAGTTAGGAGCTATAAGAGGAAGAGTCCCGGTTGAGAGTTCATTCGCTCATGGTTGGAGAGCATTTAGGGACTGTGTACACAGAAAGGAGATTCTGATGTTTTGCTCCCCAGTTTTCCCCTTCTGACAGACTATGGTGAGCCACTATGACTATTGTTACTGCTGGTGATGATGAGCTCATTTCTGTGAAAAGACTGCCCCAAATTGAGACAGCCATGGACAGTGAAATAGCTCCCTCATTCTCCTGTCTTTTCACTGGGGCTAAGGGTGTCACTCATTAACTGCCCCACTCCTTCAGAGTTTTGCTGCTCGCTGCTTCCCAATCAAAAGAAGCCAATTTCTGCTTCTGCAAATATCCAAATGATCTTTACTTTTACTTTTATGCTCATTGTTCTTTCATTTGCTGACATTCGTTTGCTGCTGAGACAGACGACAGAGAGAAAAGAGACAGAGAGTCAGAGAGAAAGGAAGAAAGAATGTGAACTTCAATATAGGCTCAAGGTTAACTCTTGGGATGTTAGTCCATGGACTTTCTTTTGTCCTTCCTCCGTTTTATATTCCACTCATTTATAGCAAACACTCACTGAGAATACAGTGAAAACCAACTTCTCTCTATCTGGAGAAGAAATCCATTGAAAAGTAAAGACAGCAAATAAATCAAGATTTAAAGAGAGCAGGAAACTTGCAAAGTTAAGCAATACCAGCTGTCGAGGCAGCAATAGAGGTAGTTAAAGTGAGCTAAGTAGAGAGGAGGTAAATTCACCAAATCCCAGTAACAGCCACAGTTAGGGAAACTACCAAATTCTATCTAGGCAGATTACTCCTCAGGTGGATCAGAGAGCCAGACAAGGTTCCAAGTGCTCATGATTATATTTAGTTCAGGGCAGTAGCATCCTTTAGTCAACACTGGCTGGCAATGACATGCCTCCACTCCCAGGCACTTCTACTTCTCCCTCGACCTCCAACATTCTAGGGCACCCTCAGCTTGTGCCTTTCATCATCCTTCAGTCTCTCTTAAGTAGGAAAAACCAGACTTTCTATTAGTCTTCTTGGCCATAAGGAGGTACATATTCCCCTTATGTAAGAGGGTAGCTATCTTATATGATTAATGTTAACAGCATGGATAGAAGCTTAGGAAACCATGTGAGTCTGTGCAGAGACAAGAGACATATCCCTAGAGGAACCCAAACCACTTTAGATGCAATTTGTAATATTACTCTCAAACCAGCTCAAGTTGATAAGCAGAAGAAATTTTAAGTAGGGAGAGATTTATAACCCAAAGTGAATCAAAAGCCCCTAGAAATCATGTTGTTTATTCATTTATTCAATAAGTACTTATTAAAAATGTATGATGCACAAACTTTTGGTTATAAGAACAATATGAAAGGTTGTAGAGGAGCCCTGCTTCCCCTATACACCCCCCCCAACAAATATCTGAAAAAGACCCTACATAGAATGATGACAAAGAAAACCAAAGGGAAACACAAGTAAATTCCTTCGTCCATTTCAGAACTATCTAAAAAGAAACCACGAGTCACACTAGGGAGTCAGTGCTCCAGTAAACATGTTTGAGATCGGCCAGGGCTGGGAGAGGACTCCTGCCAAGGAAGCCAGCACGAGCTCTGATAAATGGATCTGAAGCCATCAGTAAGGGCTCTGAACAGCAAACTCCTGGGGGTTCACAAGCCAGTGAAATCTCAGTAATCAGTCCTGAAGCCAGATCCTAATCCTGTCCTATCAGAACAGAAGTCGAGGGAGAACCAATCCCTAGAGATCACCGTGAGTAGAGACAAAGGCCTGGCTGTTTAACCTTTAGAATACTGGGAACCACAGAAGAAGACAGGCCAACATATTACCTGGTACCTGTGCAGGAGGACTGAGTTCAGGTTGATTTCTAACAATCAGATGGAGATACTTAGGACTATAGGAGGGGATGAAACCAACTCCCAATTGGGAATTTTTCAAGGAAAAGGAGACAGAGGTGAACCAAGACCAGCCTGCACACTGTACCACTAGGAAACTAAGACAAAAACTGAGGCAAAGGATGAAGTCTATTACTTGGTACCTATTCAGAATTGAAAAATCCATCATCATCCACACTACAGAGGGGACAGGGCCAAATTGGGCCTATGCCACCCATTCAAAAATTTGAGAGAGAGCAGAGCCTGGCCCTGGTGCAAAGTCCTAATCAAAGAATTGAGGCTAGACATATGAATCAATGGAAGAAGAGTTGAGGCCTCTAGTAATTTTAATTTTGATATTTCTTCAGGTAATTAAAGTAACTTTTCCTTAACATCTTTAGATTCTATGCTATTCATTTCATGCATATTAAGTATTGATATTATTTATTATCTATGATGCCTTTGAGTACAGTGAAGTTTCTTTGCTTACCTCATAACCATGCTTATAACCTATGTTGGATTGCTTACCATCTCAGGGAGGGAGAGATAGAATTTGAAACTCAAAACTTTTTTAAAAAGTTAAAAAAATGCATAAATAATAAAATACTATATATATAGGGAGACAGAGGGAGAGAGAGAGATGGAGAGAGAGAGAGAGAGAGAGAGAGAGAGAGAGAGAGAGAGAGAGAGAGAGAGAGACAGAGAGAGAGAGATAGCATTTCCTGGAAGAAAAGTCTTTTAAAGTGGCAACGAACATCAAAGAATTGCTGTTGACTCACTTTTATAGTTACAAAAGTTTTAAAGTTATGAAAGTTATAGATAAGTTTGATTCAGAATGCAAGTTCCTTGAGAGCAAGGATTATTATTTGTTTTATCTCTGTCTACCCTAGCAATGCCTGGTATTTAATAGGCATTTAATTTAATGTTTGTTTAATTGAACTGATTAACAAGAAGTGCTGAGAAAAATTCATCTGAGGGAAAATAAGCCTATACCCACAGGTAAAGTTGAGGTTAGTCACTTTCTAATGTGCTTTTAAAAATCATCTTATTTTTGGAATGTTCCTTTTCCCACTGACACCTTAATGGGCTGTAATTTGAAGTTTTTACATGCTGAGTGAGCAGGGCACAGGCACTTAACAACTGTGTGCATAATTGCTCTTTAAAATATAGTATAGAGTCCTCGAGGCGTCGGCGGTCGGCTGCCTTCTTTTTTCTGTTGCTCCGCAGCCGTTGTGCGCGTGCGCGGACATGGCCTCCAACGAGTACACTCAGCAGGCTACACAAAGCTACGGGACTTACCCTACCCAGCCTGGACAAGGCTATTCCCAACAGAGCAGTCAGCCCTATGGGCAACAGAGCTACAGTGGTTATGGCCAATCAGCTGATACCTCAGGCTATGGTCAGAGCAGCTATGGCACCTCCTATGGACAAACCCAGAACACAGGCTATGGTACTCACTCAGCTGCCCAAGGGTATGGTTCAGCCAGTGGCTATGGCAGCAGCCAGAGTTCCCAACCTTCTTATGGTCAGCAATCATCCTATCCTGGCTACAGCCAGCAGCCAGCCCCTAGCAGCACTTCAGGGAGCTATGGTAGCAGATTCCAGAGCAGTAGCTATGGGCAACCCCAGAGTGGGGGCTATGGTCGGCAGTCTGGCTATGGTGGACAACAAAGCTCCTATGGACAGCAACAAAGCTCCTACAATCCACCTCAGGGATATGGCCAGAACCAGTATAACAGCAGCAGTGGGGGCAGTGGAGGGGGTGGTGGAGGTAGCTATGGCCAAGATCAGTCATCTATGAGTGGAAGTGGTGGCTATGGCAACCAGGACCAGAGTGGAGGTGGGAGCAGCAGCAGCTATGGGGGTGGCCAGCAGGACCGAGGGGGAAGAGGATGGGGTGGCGGCGGCAGCGGCGGCGGTGGTGGCAGCAGCAGTGGTGGCGGCGGCAACTACAACCGTAGCAGTGGTGGCTATGAGCCCAGAGGTCGTGGAGATGGCCGTGGAGGCAGAGGTGGCATGGGTGGAAGTGACCGTGGTGGCTTCAATAAATCTGGTGGGCCCAGGATCCAAGGATCACCCCATGACTCTGAACAGGATAATTCCGATAATAACACCATCTTCGTCCAAGGCTTGGGTGAGAATGTTACCATTGAGTCTGTGGCAGATTACTTCAAGCAAATTGGCATTATTAAAACTAATAAGAAGACAGGGCAGCCTATGATCAACTTGTATACAGACAGAGAGACAGGAAAGCTGAAAGGAGAGGCTACAGTATCATTTGATGACCCCACTTCTGCCAAGGCAGCCATTGATTGGTTTGATGGCAAAGATTTTTCTGGAAACCCCATTAAAGTCTCCTTTGCTACACGAAGAGCAGACTTTAACCGAGGAGGCGGCAATGGCCATGGTGGCCATGGGCGTGGAGGACCTATAGGCCGTGGAGGCTTTGGAGGTAGTGGCAGTGGTGGTGGCAGCCCAGGAGGATTCTCTAGTGGAGGGGGTGGTGGTGGAGGCCAGCAGCGAGCTGGAGACTGGAAGTGTCCTAATCCCATATGTGAGAATATGAACTTTTCTTGGAGGAACGAATGTAACCAGTGTAAGGCACCTAAACCTGATGGACCTGGAGGGGGCCCTGGAGGTTCTCATATGGGGGGTAATTTCGGAGATGATCGGAGAGGTGGCAGAGGTGGTTATGACCGTGGAGGGTACCGAGACAGAGGCAGGGACCGTGGGGGATTCCAAGGGGGTCGGGGTGGAGGGGCCAGAGGTGGCTTTGGACCTGGCAAGGTGGACTCAAGGGGTGAACACAGACAAGACAGACGGGAGAGGCCATATTAGCCTGGCTCAGGCATCTCTGAACCATCTTTTCTTCCAGACCCTACTGCTGGTCCCTTTATTTTGTAACCTTCCTACCCAGTTCCCTCTCCCTGTTTTGTGTCGGACTTTGTAACTGTAACCATGCCCCCAGTTCCCATTAAATGCCATTGTTTTAGTTATCAAAAATAAATAAATAAATAAAATATAGTATAAATGAGTATACAGTATAATACCCTGATGCAAAAGAACAGTACAGAACATTTCCTGCATATACTTTCTTTTCAAATATTTTGTGGATGACTTTTCCTTTCTGGTTTAATATATATATATATATATATATATATATATATATATATATATATATATATTACAGTCATTACCCAATGGCTCTCTCCTCATTCCTCTCTCCCCCACCCCCACCCCATGAACCCACTCTTGTAACAAATCAATCAAGTAATCTACAAGCATTTGTCAAGCGCCAACTATGTGCCAGGTACTGCCATTCCCTTCTCTAACTTATTTTACAGGTGAGAAAATGAGGCAAAGAGGGTTAAGTGACTTGCCCAGAGTCATACAGCTAGTGTTCGGAGGTCAGATTTGAATTCAGGAAGATGAGTCTTCCTTACTCAAGGCCTGGTACTCTATCCACTGCATCACCTTTGTTGTTGTTGTTCAGCCTTTTCAGTTGTATCCAACTCTTCATGACCCCATTTAGGGTTTTCTTGGCAGAGATTCTGGAATGGTTTGCCATTTCCTGCTCTAGCTCATTTTATAGATGAGGAACTGAGGTAAACAGGCTTAATTAGGTGGCTTGTCCACGCTCACACAGCTAGTAACTATCTGAGACTGGACTGGAACTCAGGAAGATGAGTCTTCCTGACTCCAGGCCTGGCACTCTATCCAGTATGGCACCACTTAGCTTACCCATAATAAAAACTACAGTTGAACAAAGCAAAGCAGTACATTGACTATATTGGAAAGTGTGTTCCTGATTCTACCCATATTTCCTTTCACCCAAGAGGCAGGAGGTATGCTTTTCCATCGGTCCTTTTAAGTCATGACTGGCCACTGGATTCCTCAGAATTCTGAAGATTTCAATGTTATTTTCCATTCCAGGGTGGTCATTATGTATATTTTTCTTCTGGTTCTGATAACTTCTTCATATTGTGTGTTCTTTTGCAATTGAAGAATAATTTTTTAAAAGCAGAAAAGGATAATAAATGAATTCTCCCTTGTGCTAAATTTTTAAGCCTAGTCTTCTCATTTGCACCTGAGGCTGGTGACTGCACAGCCCTCCCTCACTCAAACCAAAGTCAATTGCAAGTTGTGTCATCTCCCTGATGTCATGGTCCTCTTCGAGAATGAAGAACAAACCACATACACACACACACACACACACACACACACACACACACACACAAGATAATTGCACAGAATCTCAGAGTTGGAAAGCACATCAGAGGTCATCTAGTCTAGTCTATAACCCAACCAAGCATTCTCTCCATAGCATCCCCAGTAAGTATTCCTCCAGGCTTACCCTGGAGAGGGATATTCTAATGAGGAAGATCCTTCCTGAGGTAGCCACTTCTGGATAGCTGCAATGGTTCAGAAGTTTTTCCTGACAACAAAATGATGTCTGCCTCTCTGCACCTTCTATACATTACTTACAGTTCTACCCTCTGGACTTAACAAGTATAAGTCCAGTCTATCCACTGTATGATATCCCCTCAAGCACTTAATAGCTATTGCTGTAACCCCATCAAGTCTTTTCTCCTCTACACCAAATGTCCCCAATTCCTTCAAAAGATGCTTTTCTTGTATCATGTTCTTTAATCCTTACCTTCTGCTCTCTCTCCCTGGATACCCATCAGCCCACCAATGATCCTTCCCCAATGTGGTGCCCAGAACTGAATATACTCTCCAAAGGCAGCTTGATTATGGCAGAATACAGCAAGACTACTGTATCTCTCTTTATGGACACTAGGACCAACAAGGATGATGGTGAGAGAGAGCTGGTACAAATTACTGGGGTTCAGCAGTCCAGAAAGGGGCTGAGGCCTGATACACATATTTTTGTATTTCTCAGTAGTTTCATGACTTGTTCATTACAAACATTATAAAATTGGCATCTTTCAAAGAAAATAATCATATATAAAATTCTGTCAGTCATTTGTCAATATAGTCAAGTCATCAACAAACATTAAGTGCCAACTATGCTAAGCACTGACTATAAAAAGAAAAGCCAAAATAGTCCATGCTTTCAATTTCTAATGGAGGAAAAACATGCAAATGACTGCGTACATATAAATTATATATACCTATATGTACATATGGAGAGAGAGAGAGAGAGAGAGAGAGAGAGAGAGAGAGAGAAATCTTAGAGGGAGGCCACTAGCATTTAGAGATTTAGAGGGACCTAAGGAAAAGTTTTAGTGTTTTAGTTGAGACTTGAAGGAAGCCAGGGAACTCAGGAGGTAGAAACAAGGAGAGAATACATTACAATAAAAATCGCACTCAGGAGAAGGAATGTCTTGTGAGAGGAACAATGAGGAGGCCAGTGTCTCTGGATTGAAATGTATGTGGGAGTGGGGTTGTAAGATGTAAGAACACTAGGAAGGTAGGAAGGGACCAGGTTATAAAGGGCTATAAAAGCCAAACAGAGAATTTTACATTTGATCCTAGATATAATAGGGAACTGCTAAAGGGCTTATTGCATGGGATGTGTGACAGGATCAGTGCTTCACTTTAGGAAGATCACTTTGATAGATGAGCAGAGGATGGAATGGAGAAGGGAGACCAATTAGAAGGCTATTGCAATAGTCCAGGCTAGGTGTTGTACCAGGATGGTGGCAACTTCAAAGAAGGAGAGTTAAGAGTGACGTTACAAAGCTAGAATGGATAGCACTTGACAACAGATTGGCTATTGGAGGAGAAAGAGTGAAGAGTTTGTGAGTCTGAGTGACTGGGAGGATGGCAGGTCCCTTGACAGTAATATTGTTTGTCCTTCATTCTCTAAGAGGACCATGACATCAGGAAGATGATGGATGCCATGACTTGCAAGTGAATTGGATTTGAGTGAAGGAGGACTGTGCAAGATCACCAGTCTCTCTTTCTCTTCTGGAGCCCTCTGGGTCCAGTGGCCAGATATAGCTCAGGATGACTGTAGATGACACCCTTCACCCCTAACAATAATAGGGAAGTTACAAAGAAGGGAGGGATTGCGGGGAAAAATAATGAGTTTAGATTTGGATATTTTGAATGTAAGATGTCTAGATTCAGTTCGAGATGTCCAATAGGCAGTTGGAACTGTGAGACTGGAAGTTAGGAGAGAGGTTAGGGAAGGAGAAATAAATCTGAGAATCATCTTCATAGATATCCTTAATCAACCAAACTGCTAATTGCAGATTAAAAATAAAATATAGCTATATTTTGATGGAATTCTTATGTATGAATTCTAATATAATATGTAAATTCTAATATATAATTTACATATATTTCATGTTTCCACACGCACTATTCTGAATAATTAATAGCTTGTTGTCCTTGTGCCATGTACTGAGTATTTCTGTCTCCATATCAATATCCACTCCTGAACTTTGACAGTTTGATAATGTAGTTTCATCTCATTAGGAGGAGTTACAATTTTCCTGAATTGATTGTTTTGAAAAATGTTGCTTTTTTAATGAATAAAGTTACAATTTGGGAATTCCGGATATAATTTTATTATAATAAAATATCTAAAAATCTTAGTAATTCTTTAATGACAAAAAGTTAAATGGCCTGTATACACATTTTACAGAAATACAATCTGCTTGAAAATATTTCCATTTTAATTATTTTTCAAATAAATAAGATATTAAGTCAAAATTATAAAAATTTAGCATTCTCCTAAAAATGAAAAGTTGTTACATTTTTTGAGTAGTTAAATTTAAGTGTTGCATCATAAGAGTGTTGCAATTTGCAAGTTTGCATTTTGTGCCCATTTACTACAATGTTAATTATAGTAATATGATATATATATATAAATTTTATTTGTTTTGATTTAAGTTTTTTCATTTAAAACTTTATATCTTTAAGATATATTTTTATATTTATTTAAGAAAATAATTTTTTTCCTATTTCATGATTCATTTGCATATCAGACAAGGAATATTTTTTTTCTTATTTTTTGCACATCAATACAAATCCTACATAAAGATTTTTAACCAGTTCACCCAATAGCCTCCTTTCCCCATCTCTCCTCTCCATTCCTGTTTTTTTTCCCATTCCCTTTCCGCTTCTCCTCTCTTTTCTTTTGTGTCTTTGGGGCAGGGAGAGAAGAAAACAATTTTTTCATCAGAAAGAATGGCTCTCCATGACCACGTTTACTCCCTTTAACATCCCCAACAATTTGGGCTGCCTTGTCACACCATTCCACCACAAGAAGTCTGCCCTACATTCCACCCAAAGCCCATTTCTTTTTCTTGGTTACTGCATTGTCTAGCCATATCTCCCCAACATTGTTGTCCAGCCTTTCCTTCTCTGTTAGGAACAGATACTGTGTTACACCAAACAACTGAGTGCCTGATTGTGTAAACTAGTTTACATGCTTTTGGAAAAAGAGGACACTGTTAGGTCTATTCAGATCATACTCTTCCACCAACGACAGATTTTTCCTCTTAACTTTCCAAGTTCAAAGGTTGGACAAAATTTCAGGAACGAAACAATTATAAATTAGAGCACACAACCCAAAGCTTTATGAAAAGCTAAGTGAAGTTTTTTTCTTTCCTCAACTTTGGACAAAGCTTGGCCGTTTCCTTTTTAAAAAATAGATTTTTTTTCCCAATCACTAAATGATTTAAAAAAGGAATAGAAAAGGAAATACTTGGGTATTTTACATCATTACATTTACGTCATCAAAGATAGATGGGTAGAGCACGTTTTTATTGTTCAGTCATTTTTCAGTTGTGTCTGACTATGATCCCATTTGGGGTTTTCTTGGCAGAGATACTGGAATGGTTTGCCATTTCCTTCTCCACCTCATTTTGTAGATGAGGAAATTGACGTAAACAGGGTTAAGTGACTTGCCCAGGGTCACACAGCTAGTTAGTGTCTGAGGCCACATTTGAACTCAGAATCTTTCTGACTCCAGGCCCAGCACTCTATTCACTATGATGCCACCTACCTGTCCACCATCACCATATCCACACTCAAGATATTTCTCCAAGTTTGGGGAGCTAATAGTACTTAATATACATATATCCTGCCTACTTCGTGGGTATGAATAGAGAAAGCCTAGAATAGTAGATGGTGCCCTAGGCTTGGAATCAGGAAGATTAGGTCCATATCAGACAACACTACAGTGGATAGAGCACTGAGCCTAGGCTTAGGAAGAGCTAATTTTAAACCCTACCTTAGATACATACTAGCTCTGTGACTGTGGATAAATCATTTAACCTCTGTTTGCCTCAGTTTCCTTAATCATAAAACAGGGAAAGTAATAGCACCTACCTCATGGGTTTGTTGTAAGGATCAGGTGAGATTTATAAAGCACAAAGTAGGTACTATATAAAAGCCTGTTCTCTTCCCCCTTTCCTTATTCCCTTTTTCCCTTCCCCCCTTCAATATACGCCCCAAACATGGCTCTGATACTAGTTATATGACCCTGGGCAAACCACTTAATTCCTACATAAGATATACGATGCAAAAATGCATGTACCCCATGGATAAATTACTGACTCATTTGTCAAATATATTAGCTGAGTTTAAAAGGAACCTTGGAAACTGCCTAGCCTGAACTCCCACTTTTCCAGGCAATGACACTAAGGCCCAGAAAGGTTTCACAAGTTCACCCAGACATATAAGCAACAGCGGCAGGATTTCTACCCATATTCTCTGACTCCAGAGCTAGTGGTCTTTCCATTCTACTTTGGTGCCTCTCTGGAAATGAAAAATGAACAGTTGGTCAATCTGAAATAGATAGCACACTGTTTTTTCTTTTGTCTATTGAAGCATGGAATGATGGGACTTAGGGCTTTAGCAAACCTCTGACATCATGTAGTCCAAAGATTCTTTAGCTGTGGTCCATGGATGCCCAACAGGTCTATAGATAAATTCCAAAAGTCTGTGAACTAGATGAGAAATAAAGTTGATCTGTTATTTCATTAACCTCTAACTGAAATTTCTGTTCAATGATGAATATGAGAAATAAACATTATACCTAGAAGGGATCCCTAAGTTTCAGTAGACTACCAAAGGGGTCTATGACATAAAAAAGGATTACAACCCCTTATATAGCCCAATCTTCTCATTTTTTGGATAAGGAATCTAGAAACAAAGAGATGTTGCCAATTATTAACAGAGTTTATTGTTCAGAATGTTCTGCTCACTTCACGGTGAATCAGTTCATACAAGTCTTCCCACATCTCTTTGAAACCATTTTATTCTTCATTTTTTATAGAATCATAGACCTGAGAGGAATTGTATAGGTCTATGTCTCTAGGAATCTTTCTAAGATACCAATATGGCAGTAGTCCTAGATGTTCAGCCTGAGTATTTCCAATGAAGAGAAAGTCACTCTCTATTAATGCAGAGCATTCCACTTTTGAAGAGCTAGAATTGTTATAAAAGATTAAGAACCCCAGGGCTAGAGAAAGGGAAACTTCTTCATATATGCCTCGTTTCTCACTAGAACAACAGGTGTGTCCATTAACTCATATTTCTCACAGAACAGCAGGCATGTCCATGTGATGGGATCTCAGCCACTGCCTCTATTTAGCCACTGCCCCCAGAACCATTCCTCATATTTCCCATAGAAGCAGCAGGTGTGTCCATGCACTCAACCACAACCACATCCAACTAGTCTCAGGACCACAATACTCAGATAATCAGAAAGCAGCATCACCACAATGCCCAAACAAGATGTGGACCCCAAAGCAATAGAAGGGGCTTTCCCTAAGTAGACATCTGTGCAATAATAGTAAAGAACTGACCTAGAGTGAATTTATGATGTAGAGAGGCTTATTATAATGTCATTGTCATACATAAATACCCCCCCAATGGGTTTTTCTGCATATATTTGTGGGTAGTCACATGAGCAGTTCCACTGTGGCTGGGACCCCTCCCCTATTACCTAATCCCTTAACAAACCCCTCTTGCCTTTTTAATATTCATAATTTCTGTTATGTAATTGCATCTTTACTCTATAAAAATCCATCTTGCTTTCTTTGAAGTTTCTGTTTCCCCTTTGAACTTAGCCTGCTTCATGAGAGGCATCAATCTCAATAAATGCTTATACTTGGATTAGCGGTGGTCTGACTCTGAATTCTTTGAGACAGTTCCACCACAACACCTCATGAAACTGCAACAATTTGATCAGACTGTAGCATATAGAGTACGTACAGGAGATAGCAAGTGACCCTTGGCTGGAGTGTGGAGTATGTTGTGGGCAGTGAAGGCATGTGTGGGAGTCAAATCATAGAAGACCTAGGATACAATACCAAGGCACTGGAGCTTTTCTCAAAGGTTAGGAAGTTGCTGAAGTGTTTGAGGCTCAAAAGTTCTATGCAAATCTATACAAAAAGCAGAGTGGTCTGGCAATAATGGGAAGGATAAATTGGATGAAGGTGAAAGTGAAGGCAGGAAGAGCTGTTAGCAAAAGCAGAACTGTAGAAGTTGAGTCCTAGAAAAAATTGTAAAGTACTTTATACCAACCTTTCTCTTTCTGCTCTCATGATGTCTTTTCCCCTAACCCCAAGGACTGATCCCTTCTAACTCTCTACAGCCAACCCCCATGGAAACCTATTTCTGAATTAATTATAGCAATATAATACTGAAGACAAGGAGTGCGGTATAGTTGGATAGAGAGCCACCAGGAAGACCTGAGCTCAAATCTAACCTCTGACATACACAAACATTGCCTATGTGACCTTGGGCGAGTGATAACCTCTTGTTGCTCAGGAAAAATCACCAAGTCTATGAGTGGCAGAAATTTCAGTTGTTGAAATGCAATAGTGGTGAGGTTTTCCTCATCTGAGGGTTCTTTACACCAATGAAACCACAGGTCCAATCTTTGTCCCTATCTCAGGAGTCACAGATCATAGAACTACAGTGGAAAAGGACCTCAGAGGCTGCCTGGTTCAACTTATGTATTTGAAAGATGTGGAAACTGAAGCATAGGGAGATGAGTGGCTTGACCATTTTTTGCATAGGTAGTAAGAATGAAAAGCGCAATTCACACCCAGGTCCTCTGACTTGAGGACCAACACTCTTTCCACTGTATTACATACCTGCTATCTAAAAGAGTTTCTTCTTTAGGTGGTAGCCTTGGAAACCCAGCCCTTCCCTTTATGCTGTTTTGTTTTCTCCTCCAGAGTGAATCATCTGACCTGTCACTCTTAGGCTGATACTTAGCAAGAAACTACCAGAGGGGAGGAATCTCAGTAAACAAACTGCATACAGAAAGGTAAATAAACGCATAGCTTAGTGGATAGAGCACTGGACCCAACATTAGAAAGACCTAGTTTCAAATCCTGCTTCAGATGCTTACTAATTGTGTGACCTTGGGCAAGTCATGTAACATTTGCCCAATTCCTCTCCTTAGGTCTTCTTTGGCTTCTGCTCCCAACCCCACCCAAATGCAAAACAGAGCTGTACATCTTGGAACCCTAGACCCTACCCCAAGAGTACTGACATTCCTTCAGCAAGGCTGGGTTGGATTGGCTCTCTTGGTGCACAGGTGCTGCTGATTTCAGTTCCTCTGAGTGGGCTGTGGTCAAATGGGTGGTATGCTGGGGGACTGGTGATTGCATGACTTGATGACTGCTTGGTCTGGGAGGGAAGGGGGTTGTCTGACAAGAGTGTGATTCACTAGAGGAAAAAAAAAAGACTCAGCTAGTGAGAAAATTATAAAGTCAGTGTAGAAAGGTCCCATGTGTTTCAGAGGCCTGTCCCTCCACATGTTGCATGTGGGTGTCATTGTGTGACTCTAAGGGAGACAGAATAGATGTCTCTAGCCTCTGCTTTCTCCACCCTTCTCCAAGGGAGACTCTAATTTCTGCTAGGATGGGAAGCAGAAAGTTGGAGTCAGAGGCCACGAGGCTAGAATTACATCTATCTGCTCCCTTAAATATGAATTGGGATTGGCCTCTTCCATCTTTCCTCTCAAAGCTGGAAGCCAGAAACTGAAATCTGAAGAAATGCAGCTACTTGAAAACTGTCTCAAACAAGACTGAAGAAGGCTAGAGTTCTCTGGCGCTCTCCAACTCTGCTCTGCCCACCCTGCTCATCCCTCCTCCCCAACACACACACACAGGGCAGGACATTTATCTCCATCGATGGAGAGTCTCATACCAATGGGCTTTAGGACCAAGGCTGCATCAATACAAGGGTAAGAACCACAAATGGTTTAAGATCAGATAAGGGGGAAAATGATAAAAATTAATAGTGTTGGGGTCAGCAACAAAAGCCAAGTTCTGGGAGTCTTCATCTGAGAAGGTCAGGTGGTGTACTTGGGAAGACAAGGCAGTGGGAGATGGTTGGTCCCATCTTGGCATGGGTAATCTTCCTCAACCTTAAAGAGAGTACCTATTTCCTCAGGAGGCTTGGCCCATTTTGGAGGTGTCTTATGTTCCCTTGCCCCAAATACCTGAATAGTCTGAAGGGAAAACATGCAGTTGCCTCAACCACTCTCAAGGTCTAATTTACACAATAGCGAAGAGATGGGTCTGAGCATCTTCTAGCTGGGTTCTCAGCACCCTCCCCTGATTTCCTGCACTAAAAGAAGGAACCTTAAGCTTAACTTCCCCAAAGTGCTCTTGATACCTCCATGGCTCCACCCATGACTAAGTTGAACTCTTCCAGGTTCCTCTTTTTACCTTTTCAGTTTCTTTAATAAACAATATCCTTTGCTCAGATTTTACTCCCTTATTATGTCTCTCTGCTAACTTTCCTGGGCACCATCTCATCTGCCCCCTTTCAGTCCATTTCTTGTCAGTCAACTCTCCAGTTCAACACAAGCAAGCTTTTGCAAAGCCTATCTTTCTTTTTTCTTTCTTCCTTCCTTCTTTCCTTCCATTTGTTCTTTCTTTCATCCTTCCTTTCTGTCTTTACCTTCTATGAAACACTTTTATTTTAGTTTTTTTTTACTTCTGTAGTTTCATAAATGCCTTTTGTTTTAACATTGCAATTATTTCCATCTTGGCCACACATTGAACCCTCCCTTATAACAAAAGTTTAAGCAAGATCAATGACTGAGTCTGACAGTCTACGCAACATTCTATGCCCATAGCCCCCTACTTCTCCATAACTTTCCTCTAAAACATACCATGACATCGTTTTGTTGAACAAGAACAATTGGTATGGAAGTTATCACAAGGATTCTAATGTGATGGAGAGAAGAATCTAAGCCAGAGAGACAGAGAATAGAGCTAAAAGAGTTGCTCTGATCGTTTTAATGTGTTCCTTTTTGGAGTTGGCTGTGTGAACAAAAGCAATCATGTGGTCAACAGCTACAGAAGACATTGCTAAAGATTTCCTCCTCCTACCACCATCTACCTCTTTTTCTGCTCCCTCTTGGAGGGTGTGTTCCTGTTTTGCTCCCTCACTGAAACCTGACAAATACATATACTGTTTATCTCCTTTCATCTCCCTCCCCAGGAGTAGCCCAGTGATAGGGACTCAGGTCCCAGGACAAGTCAGACAAGAACCAGTATATTGATTGATTTTGCAGATTCCCACAACCTTATATTAAAAAGAAAACTTAGTTATTAGGTTGGATCTCTGGGAGAGGCAAAGGGGAAAGATTACCATGGGAAATGTAGGAAAAACAAAGATACCACAAAAATCCAACAAATTTTTTTAACCTGGGACCATCATGTTCCTAGCTATAAGATTTTAAAGACTAGGACTTTTCATATACAATTCTAGTTTAAACATCTGTTTAAATTGTTTTTCATTGCCCTAAAAATCGATGTTAAACTCCCCTTATCTAAAACAAGAAATGTTTGGTTGAATATGTGTGGAGTGTCTTCTCTGTGACATCTCTTTTATTATTTTGATATATATAAATATATATTTTATTATATTATTAATTATTATTTAAATATTTAATTGTCTTTTAATAGAAGAGCTCTTGCCTCCTTTCCCCAACCTAATTGGGGGCATAGACTCTAGAGATCATTTTTTCCTGCTCTTGCTAATCCTGAAGTGTTTGGCCTCCAAGCAGATTAAGAGAACGTTACAATTGGAAGGGACCTACCTGAGAGATCATCTAGCCCTCCACTTTGAATTTATGAATGAAACCTTGAGAAAAGGAATCATTTGTGCATAAGATTACAAGGCTAATTAATCATTGTACCAAAATTAGAACCTGCTATTTCCTACCTACACTGGTTAACGATCAATAAGCTTCTTTGTTGACTTGCTTTTGATTCAATTTGATGGTGATTTTTAAAATCTTCTGTTAGCTTTAACCCAGAGTCTAAGCCTCCTCCTTTCCCAATTTGCATTCTTTTTGTGCTTAGCTAAAGGGAGTTTTGAAACCAAAAGTTGAAGTATATGGTATGTTATGAGGCCTCATTAAAAGTACTAGGTTCATTTTAGCCCAGGATGTGAAGGCCTTGGGGCACAGGTTACAGCTGTAATAGACAGCTAGATCTATAACTGGTTGGACAGTCACACCTAAGGAATGCTGATAGAACGAGTCAAGGTCAAACTTGAGAGAGGTTTTCACTGTTTTATCATAGTGCCATTTTGCAAAGCTAGGCAGGATAACTAATATATTGGAAGAGAGAATTGGCATTCGAAGACATTTCAACAGAGTGGAATGACAGGTGGAATTGAATGAGATGGAATTGAACAGAGATAAAGGTAAAGGTCTAAGTTGACATCCAAAAAGGACAATTAAACAAGGAGATGAATGGAGAGACCTGATTAGAGAGCTATTCACATGAAAAAGACTAGTAGTTTTTGTCTGATTGCAAACTCAACATGACTCAATAGTGCAATGTGACTGCCACAAAAATAAATGCATTTGTTGGTTCTGTTAATACATTATAGTATCCTAGAGCAAGGGAAGGAAAAGTCCCACTGTAGTGGGCAGGCCGGTGGCACAGTAGATTGGTTGTTAGACTTAAAATCAGGAAGACTCAAGCTCAAATTCTGCCTTGGACACTTAGTAGCTGTGTGGTCCTAGGTAAGTCACTTAGCCTTTATCTGCCTCAGATTCCTCATCTGTAAAAAAGGGTTAATAACAGCACTTACCTCCCTAGCAAGGATCAAATGAGAAAAAATATGAAAAGCAATTCGCAGACTTCAAAGCTTTATATAAATGCTAACTGCTATTATTAGCTAATATTAGTATTAGATATTATAATGTCTTTGTTAGTGGAAACATATTTGGAGTGTTGTGTTCGGCTGCTATATGTTAAGAGGAACATTAGAGTGCAACCACAGGTGGGGAATCAAAATAGCGAGGAGTCTCAAAACCAGACCCGGTGAAAGAGAGTTAAAGAAACTGGAGACATTTATTCCAGAGAAAACTTAGGGAGAATATTATAGCTATTTCCAAATATTTTTGCAGGGCTGTCATGAGAAGGAATGAATTAGACTTCGTCTGTATGGTTTGGCAAGACTAGACATTAAGAAAGAGGCAGATTTGTGGTCCATATGGGTTCTAGTGAGTAATGAGGCATATATGAAGAAGAAGTTAGGATACTGAGTGTGTGTGTGGGGGGGGAGTGAGTGGCTAGGTAGGGGCAGTGGGCCTTCTGTTCAGTGGGACCTATAAGGAAGTTAGAATATTGGGGCTGGGGGCAGCTTTATTAGGATTCCATCAAAAATATATCCAGGGAAAGAGATTTCCTTTTCTCTAGCCCTGGGGTTCTCAATCTTTTTCAAGTCATGACTACCTTTGGCAGCCTGGCAAAGCCTCTGCAGTCCTTCTCAGAATGATTTTTTTTAAATGTATAAAGTACATGGGATACAAAGGATGCCAATTATGTTGAAATGCAGTTATATAATATGAAGGAGGAGGAGGAGAAGCAGAAGGAGAAGTAGGAGAAGGAGAAGAAGAAGAGGAAGAGGAAGAAGAGGAGGAAGAAAAAGAGGAAGAAGAAGAAGAGGAAGAAGTTGTTCACAAACCACAGATTAGGAAATCTTGCTGCTAGAGGGAAGAAGGTGAATATGAAGAGAAAAATACTAGAATAATGGGGGAATCCCTAAGTTTAGCCTCTGAACACCAAAGGGATTATAGAACCCCTGTATTCATCCTTACCTAACCTCTTCATAACTGGTATATTTGAAAGTGCGTGGGGTCTACTTGTCTTAGATTGGTACATTTGAAAAGGAGCTTATTAGGGAGATGACATATATGTGTACTTGTTTTTGTTCAATTGTTTTAGTCATTTCTGACTCTTTGTGACCCCCTTTTGGGAGTCTTCTTGGCAAAGGTTACTGGATGGTTTGCTGTTTCCTTCTCCAGTTCATTTTACAGAGGAGGAAACTGAGGCAAACAGAGTTAAATGACTTTCCCAGGGTCACATGGCTATTAAGTGCTGAGGCCAGATTTGAACTCAGGAAGAGGAGCCTTCCTGATTTCCAGCCTAGTGCTTTATCCACTGGGCCACCTAACTGCTCATGTGTACATGTATATATAATAATTATACATTGATGTTATATTCATATAAGTCTATTAATATTTATTAATGTCTATAATATATTCAGATGTGGTTTTCTAAGCCAATATGCAGCCCAGCAGGGATCCTTATGTAAGGTTAAATGGCCCCATTACACTGACATTGGCCACTCTCACTCTCCAAAAAGAAAAAAATTATTCCATATTCCATAGAACTTTGCTCCTCTTCTTTCCTCATTATAATTCACATACTAAAATAGTAAAAATGATAATATATTATGATATCACAAAATTTTAAAATGTATCTATAAATATATATTATAATGAACAATGTGAACACAATGGGAGTAATTTCTTCTTGTTAGATATTGGAGGTGGCTATGAGCAGTGGTGTCAAACTCAAATAGAAATGGGGCTACCTAACCTTATTGACTTAGAAAACTACATATTAACATTATCTATGTTCTATGAAATATGAAATATTTCCCAATTACATTTTTCTTTTGTTTTTTGAAGTGGGGAAGGCAGGGCAATTGTGGGTTAAGTGACTTGCCCAAGGTCATACAGTGACACACAAGGACACACAAGGTGACATAGTCAAGTGTCTGAGGCCGCATTTGAACTCAGGTCCTCCTGACTCCAGGGCCAGTGCTCTACTCACTGCACTACCTAGCTGCCCCAAGAATAGTCTCTTTTTTGGAGGGGGGAAGGCAGGGCAATTGGGGTTAAGTGCCTTGTCCAAGTCACAGAGCTAGTAAGTGTGTAAGTGTCTGAAGCAGGATTTGAACTCAGGTCCTCTGGACTCCAGGGCCAACGTTTTACTCACTGAGCCACCTAGCTGCCCCTCCCAATTACATTTTAATCTGGGTCAGTTGTACTCAGGAGCATTACCAGTGACCCATGCCATGTTTTTGACACCTGTGGCCATGAGGGAGGCCATTCTAGAGAGGCAAGAATATGAATACAGTCGTGGAGAGAATAAACTTCTTTGATTTTTAAATCTTTGGTCTAGCCCTGTGATTTCATCTGCTCAGGAAAACTCTTCCCACTTATGCAGAGGAGCAACTTGTCTGGAACTTGTAGTATTGGAAAGTTCCCTGGGATACTGAGAGGTTAAGTTTCTTTTCCAAGGTCACTACGAGCTAAAAGCAGTTCAAAAATGAATTTAGGCCTTTTTTGCTCCAGGCCCAGCCTTAAATTCCCATGATACCATGATGTTACATAAATTCAAAAAATAAATATGAATCTAGCTGAAACTCACTATAGAGTTCTCTTTTATTTAATCTAAAAAGACATTTGTCTTGCTGAATGAGCATTAGTATATAACGGTGAAATAAACATCAAGTCAAATCTTAAGAATGTCATATGGCACAATGGAAAGATGACTTTGGAGGTAGAGGATCCCTGTTCAAATTTAAACTCAGACACTTCTACATATACGACTTAGGTACAGGGATTCCTCCTTTTATGGTACTTCACTTTATTGTATTTTGCAGATAATGCATTTTTTTTATGGATTGAAGGTTTATGTCAACCCTATGTTGAATAAGTCTATCAACATCATTTATTCCATCAGCATCTGCTGATATCATGTCACTGTGTCACATTTTGGTAATTCTCACAATATTTCAAACTTTCCCATCATTATTATATCTGTTATGGTGATCTTTGATGTTACTGTTGTAATGGTTTGGGGGTTATTGTGAATTGTACCCACATAAGATGGTAAACTTAATCAATGTTGCGTGTATTCTGACTGCTCCACAGACTCCATCTCTCTCCTTCTGCTTGGGCCTCCCTATTCCTCAAGACATGACAATATTGAAAGTAGGCCAATTAATAACCCTACAATGGCCACTAAGTGTTCAAGTGAAGGGAAGAGTGAATCTCTGTGGCATACTTCGTTGTAGTCTTATTTTAAGAAATTGCCACAGCCATCCAACCTTCAGCAACCACCACCTTGATCAGTGAACAGCCAACAACATCAAGGCAAGACCCTCCACCAGCAAAAAGATTTTGACTCTCTGAAGGCTAAGATGATGGTTAACATGTTTTTTTTAGCAATAAGGGATTTTTAAATTAAGGTATGTACATTGGAGTTTTTTTAATACTATTGCATACTTAATATGCAAGTTTGTAATTCAGTTCTCTGCCCATCACACTTCCTGTCCAAGGCCATGGAAGGGGCCTTCCTTTGAATTCCATAACTTTAAAGCAGCTAAAGTATACGTTTATATTATTGCTATTATATATAACACATAACTACGCATATAATAATTATATACAATATATAATATTGCTATTACAAATAATAGCAATTAGCATACATACAGTTTAATAGATGAGGCATATACCTCATTGTACGTCTGTCTAAAAGGACATTTTTTCAAATTTTTTCACAGAATTGACTACAATTAATTTTTATTATGAAACATCACTGTTAGTTACCTATAATTTGGAATTTTAATTTGCCTAATAATATTTTATTGAGTAATAGCAACTTTTTTTGTTACAGAGAAAATTAGACAATTATAAAAGATTGTATAAAAGACATGTCTGAATTAAGCAGGAAAATAATTTTTATACATAAAACTTTTGCCTACAATGACAGGTGGAAGCTATCTCTGATAAGGACCCAGTGAAACATGCCATATGCAAAAATACAAGGGAATATATCAACTTCCACCCAGATAAAGTAGTTGGCTCACAATATTAGAAGGTAAAAAAGGGGGCAAAGAATAAAGAATTCATGTGGTGCTTTATGGTTCACAGCACATTTTCCTGACTATAGCCCTGTGAGGCAGATAAAAATATGATAATTTCTTTTTGCTGTATAGTTGTTTTTTTGCTTGTGAAGCCAAAACTAGGACCCAGATGCAGTGATGGTAGCAGTCCCTGAAGCATGAGAAAAAAGGAACTAGAGAAGACTTCAAAACACAAACACAAATTAGCCCTACCTATCAAGTTTGCAACTCTGGAAGAAAACAACAAACAAAAAACAGATACAAAGGTATCACATTAGAAAGGTAGTCCATGAAGCTACCAGTGACCATTAAAGTCAGTCATACAGTTATGACCAATTCTACAGGACCCCATGGACTTTTGTCCAAGGATTTTTCTTGGCAAAGATTCTGGAATGGCTTGTCATTTCCTTCTCTGGTGTGTTCTCATTTTACAGACAAGGAACTGAAGCAAATAGGGGTTAAATGACTTTCTCAGGGTCTCATCAGATTTGAGCTCAGGTCTTCCTGACTCCAGGCCCAGCACTCTATCCACCACACCACCTAGCTGCCCCATTAATGAGTTTGCATATGTTAAATTATAATATTACTTAGAAAATATATCTTAGAGCCCTAATGTTATACCTGGATTCTCAAAGATACCTTTATGGTGATAGCACAGGCTACAAATGAGATGGATATGCAGTAAGGTTGAAATACAACTAAGGCTGTCTTACCTTTACCAGTAAATTGATCCCTTGTGACATGAAGATGGTTATCAAGCACTGCCTGAGGATAGCACACATTTTGGGAAGGGATACAAAGGTATATGCATTTTCTCCTGGCTGTATCCCAACTGATAAGTACATGGGAACAGTTACAGACACAAACACATGCCCACATAAGGGAAATTTCCCCTTTGGAAACCCAGACAATACAGCATGCAGTGTATGTCCTAAGCCCCAGGGATTCACCTGGGTCTTATTCTCCTTCCATGGTCAAGCCAAACTGATTAAAAGCTCAAAGACTGGCCATCCAAGTTAAATCTATTAGAAATTTATAACAGCCTTTCCTACTCAAATATAGCCCATAGCACTGCCTCCCTGAGCTATCTCAACAGGAGCTTCACCGGTCCCATTATTTTCTGCTAATTTTAGTATTTTGTGCATTGCCACCTCTAGCCAAGGTGCTGACTACTTCCTAATAAAAGTGCTGTCCCCTCAGAAAATATCAGAAGATTGATAAAAAGGCAGGTTTATATGGGTCAATGCAGTAGTATCAAGAGGAGGGGGAGTCAGGAAGTCTGGATAAGGGAAAAACTTCAAGGGTTTTCAGAAGCATTGAGACCTTCAAGGTACTATAAGGTTTCCAAGTCAGTGTCTTTGAGGCATTTTTTGCTCAAAAGATATGCCTATTTTCTCTCATCAAGTCTGTTAGTCTGAGGTTTTATGGAAGACCACTTGTCAGCAACATTGTAGAAGAAATTATTTTTCAGATATGAGTTGATCTAGATAACCTTTCATGTGCCTTCCAACTCTGAGAATTATCTATGAATGCATGGGTAATTTGGAATTTTTAAAATGCTATTGAGACAAGAATGTCTTTTTCTAAATTGTCCAGATTAGTTGTTAACAATCAACCCACCAGAAATCATTTAACCACCTATTGTGAGCCAGGTACTGTAAACCTAGATTTAGCAATGATCAAATCTGCTATGGAATTGCTTAACTCTCTCTTTACCAGAATGGTCAAAGGCTTTACATATGTCATTTTAAGCCTGCTTTTCTACTGGTGCAGCTTCTTTTGATGAGTCCATTGTATTTCACTTATTTACTCAACAAACATTTATTAAGCACTTATTATGTGTTAGGCATTGTGCTAAGTGATGGGGATACAAAGAAAGATAAAAACACAGTCCTTTCCTACAAGGAGCTCAGGTTCTAATGGATAACTTCAATATTCAGGGTTATAGAAGGGATCTTAGATGTTGTCTAGACCTCTTGCTCACTTCATGATTGAGGAAACTGAGACCTGATAGCGAAAAGTGGTTTGTTCAAAGTCACATGGGGAACAAGTAGAAAGAGATAATATTTCAATGAAGTGTTTTATCTTCAAAGCCAGAGCTCTTTCCATTGTGCCACACTGCTTAAAAGATGGCATTTTGCTATGTGTGGTATCCATGCCTGCTGCTAGGGAAGCCAAAGGTGGGGGATCATTTCAGTTTGGGGGCTCTGAGCTATGCTAGGACCAAACAAATCTGATGTCTATACTAAGTCCAGCACTAGTTTGATAAGCCCCTGGAAGCAGGAAGCCACCAGTCTGCTTAAGGAGGGTTTTCCTAGCCCAGTTGGAAATGGAATGAGTCAAAGCTCCCATGCCAATCAATACTGGAATCTGACATGTAAGTGGCCATTGCACTTCCAGCCTGGACTAGATAAGGAGGTCTAGTTTAAGAAAACAGCATTTCTTATCTTACTAAGTTGTAAAGCTCTCATATTTATAATTCCTCCCTTAAATAAGTAAACCAATAACAAATTTTAGGACCTAGGAAGATTTCCTTTTTTTTTCAGTTCTGATTTCCTACTTAATGGAAATTCAAACTGGGAAATGGGAAAATATTTTCAATTGGTCTCTATTTTGATTATGGCACCTAAAGTAATTTGCAAAAAGGAGCTGAGATTCTGGCTTCTGAGAAGCTATGTAGCAAACGATGGTATGTTGTTTTTATAGATATTTTATTTTTTAGTACCAAAAATGTTGTCTCTTTTCCATTAAGTAACATCTTTTTTTTCTGGTGCATAAAACATTTTGACACAATGTTTTACCTGTTAAAATAATTGGGTTGGTATTCTTAGTTTGTATAGTTCTCTGGCACTAGTTACTTCTCATTTGTGTATAAGACTCCAGAAGCTGATCAGCTGAAGTAGGAACTGCAGAGAGTCAGGGTGGAGAACAGAACAGAAGCTCTCGGAAATCTCTGGCAAGTCTATAGACACAGTGAGATCCAGGAATGAAATAGCCAGATGGCTGTGTCTTCAGTCGTTATGGTTTTTTTTTTCTCTTGTAATACCCAGTTCTTCCACAATTAGGAAAGTTCAATGGCAGTGTTGTGTGGTAGAAATGAGAAGTCCTGGGTTCTAATTCTAGACCAGCTTCTCTGTGTTTCAACTTCCTCAGAGGATTACTAGATGATCACTAAGCTAAATTTATAAGTTCATAGCTATTTTTTTCTTCATAGTTATTACTTCACCCTTAATTGTGATTGAAATTTAACAAAAAGGTAAACTGAGTCAAGTTTCTCCAAATAAGGTAATGGTTGATCAGCAAGGGCACTACCAACCAATAAATGATATCTTTTAACAGCCTCAAATAGCCAAAAGATCCAGAATTGGAGATGAAACTCTTTTTTTATAGGTATAGAACAAAGAACAAAGTAAGGACATCTTACTGTTTGTTATGAAGTTGGCAACATCATAGGGCTGAGGGCAACATGATTGGTTACATATTAATAGCAGACAGGAGCACCAGACTCATAGTTGCCTGGGACTAACTAAAATTTACAAGGATGGGGCCTTAAGATGGGACAAGGTCAGCTAGTCTACTTCTCAAGGATGGCACGCAGATATTCAGTTTCTCAGAAACTGAAGTTATACAAAAGAATAAGCTTCCTTTGGCAGGAGTAATTTACAGGTGTTGCTGAGATAACATTCCCACAGAATTAGAATGTTTTCTGAGAGATTGTGCTTCTAAATTCAAGCTCAGAATTTCTCTTTAACTAAAATGATTGTGCAAAAGTTTAAAGCTTTTTCATCTAACTCTGAGAAAGACTGAATTTTTGAACTCATGCACTTCTTTACTTGGAGAAGAGGTTTGAGGTTTCACATCTAATATGGAACAGAGTTACAGAATTAAATATAAAATACAAAAATCAACATTTGAATTTCACATACCCAAGCCAAGGTCTTTGAATGGTGGCATCCATTGTCACTGTCCAATTCCACCATGATTCGATGGGAGCTATGGGGAAAAAAACAAAAACAAAAACTGTAGCATCAACAAAAGTTCCTCACCTGTGCTCAGGAGGTATGGAAAGGCAGGACAAGTGACTACATATAGAGATTCACAGTAATACTGAGTGAAGCAAATTAAGTTGAAAGATACCTTATGTAGCACAGAGGAAAGACAGATAGCTTTAGAATCAGAGGACCTAGATTCAAATTCCAGCTCTGCTATTTATTATCCATGTGATCTCATTTAATCACTCTGTGTCTCAGGTTTCTCATCTGTAAAATGAGAAAGTTGGACTTGACGGTCTCTAAGGTACCTTCCAGCTCTAAAGCTATGATGCTTTATTTGTTAACTATCTTGAGTCTGACTACAAAACGAGTTGGCACCTGTAACTTTTTCCTGGCCCTCTGTGGGTCTTCTAATTCTGATTTTGATTCTGCTCCTTCTTTAGACACCTCTGTTTCTTTGAGATCCGCAACTTAGCTGCCTCAGTTCTTGATCTTAGCTTGTTTACATGTGATTCTGCCTGACTCTTTAGTCCCTGTATACAAAAGGGATTTCATAGATTCTCCCTCTTTTCCCCCAAACCAGAGGGTTCAGTCAGTACCAAGAATACCACTCATTTGTAGCCCTGGCTAGAGTATAGAGAAGGGCTAGCGGAGTCTGCCACCTAGCTTTCCCTCCTCCATGCTAACAAGAAACTTCTTGGATTCTCCTATTTCCTTTCCAAACTGCAGAGCTCAATCAGCACCATGGACACCACTCAGTCACAGCATTTCCCCAGAAAGGGAAGAAATAGTACAGTCACGCCAAATATTTCCTACAGAGTAAAAACCTAATAATCAGTTTGGCACAGTGGCTAGTAAGTCAGCCTTAAGAAGATGGCAGGCTTAGTTTCTCCCTCTTATATCTACTTGCTGCGTGATCATGGCCATGTCACTTAGTTGCTCAGTACCCCAGAAAATTCTTTAAAGTTATAAGTTTTAGGAGTACCTGTGCTTGGCACCACACTTTTTTCATAGACTATGAAAATATCAAGAATGGTAAATTAAAATAATCAATGTAATTTTAAAACGTTTATTTTTTTACTTTAATACTGTTCATCTTAATCCATGTGATAACAAACATTTTTACTGAATGGTTGTCAAGGAGACCTACCAGACCTGGCTTCCATTTGCTGCAGTAGTCACAAGACAGACTTTGTCCAGATCATGATAGAATTCAAATTTGAAGATTCCCATCGAAGTTGGTTCATCAGAGAAGGAACAGAAAGGTCAATATGCAACATTGTTGGAAAGGTTTAGTTTATTCCCCAGAGTCCAGGAAACTATAAGGAAATCAGTAGGAAGGTGGGTGAAGACCTCAGCAGAACTTATATTAACAGTGATATACTCTATTCACTTGCTGATCTGCTGCACTTGCAGATCTGCTGCCATGTATTTGTTATTTTAAGTGTGCATATACACACTGTAGGAATAGTACTCAATTTAAGGTCTGAAACCCTGACTCAAATCCTGCTTTCCATTCACTAGGTCCATCAGGTTGGGCCAATTATTTTTCTACCTTAGGTATCAGTTTCCTCATCTGGAAAACAAGTGAGTTGGATTAGATGATCCCTAAGGTCCCTTATGGTACTAAAATTCTATTATTAGTCTGGAACCCTTACCTACCTCCAGTTTAATGCTATCAAAAAATCATTATGTTTTATCCTGTCCCTTAAGCAATTGTTCCAAAAAGATCTGGGGATTTTAGTGCATTGTAAGCTCAATATAAGTCAGAAATATGATGTGACAGACAAAAAAGCTGATGCAATCTTGGACTGAATTGGAGGGGAGGAGGAGGGTGCAGCTTCGAGGAAGAGGGAAGCAAATAGTCCCATCGTACCCTGTCCTTGTCAGACCTCCTTTGGAATGTCATGTTCAATTCTCGTCACTGTGGTGTGAGAAGGACATTAGCAAGCTGGAGGTCTCAGCCAGGTAAAGTAGTTGTCCCAGTTATACTAAGTGTCCAAGCCAAGATTCAAACCAACATTTGGAGCTGGAAGGGACCCCAGATGCCATGTGGTCCAACCCCATGATTTTATAGATGAGGAGCTAAGACCCAGAGAGATTAAATGCCTTGCCCCTCTTTGCACAGGTAGTAAGTTGCAGAGCAAGGATTGGAATCCAGGTCCTCTGACTCTCAGACCGGTGACTTTTCCAAAGTAGTAATAGCTAGCATTTTAACTAATACTTTAAGATTTGTTGTTGTTAAGATTTACATGGTGCTTTACATGTATTTTCTCATTTGCTCCTATACCAGGCAGCTTCATGGTGCTATGATTTGGGGGTGGGTTTTTCACCCCTCTGAAATAACTACCCCAGACCTGATGGCTGAAATTGATTTAGCAGTAGACAAGGCCTTTCATCACACAGGGAGAGAAAATGTCAAGACCCATAGAAGAGGCTTAAATTGTTGACTTAAATTTCATGCTAAGGGTATATAAGACATCCATGATACTCAATATGTTTTGATGGATTACACAGGAGAAAAGAGACTCCATTAAGAGGAAAAAATAAACAAAAGAGGGAGTCTGTGGGTTCTGTTCACAAATTTTGTCTATTGCATGATTTTTTTTATTTACTGTGAATAGCGATAACTCTAAACGTACCAAGGGAAAACCAAACCTGGTAGAAACTACTTATTCAAGTCATCCAGGAAACATTGAGATGGAAAATTACAACTAATATACCACAAAATTCTCTGACAGTGAAATATTATTTCCTTGACTAATTTCATATTTAAGTTTGTCTCTGGTGAATTTTTAGGGTTCCACATTCATTATTGCTTATTTCTCCTCCTAAGGAAGACCTTCATTTCTTTAGGAATATAAGCTTTATAATTTTCATGTAGTGATGTGAACATCCTGGCTTTGTGGCATTTACTTAAAATATTAGGGTATTGGGTAACAAAATTTTTCCTGTCTACAGATTCTCTTCTAGTCCAACTTCCCTGACGTACAGATGAAGAAACAGACTTAGGGATGTCATAGACGTGTGCAAATTACTTGGGACAAGGAATGATTTTGAAGTTTTCATTTTGTGACAGCAATGGTTGTGTATACCTGTGCTTCTACTACTGACACTAGACTGACTCAGCAGTCTGACCTTGACAATGAAAATGAACTGAGTTGGTTTCTCAGCCTTGAGTTAGTTCCATATCAGTTGAGTGTTGGATTTTGCCATACAAATGCATTTCATTTCTCTCTTTTTTGTGTTTTTAATTCTATGGTTTTTAAGAGTGGGTATTATACTCCGAGGAAACTTGCAAAAGTTGTACCTCTTAAAGGAAATTCTTTATTGACTGTTAAATATATTGTACCAGTTGTTAGTGTGAAAAAGCCCTAAAAAAATGATGGTCTTCTCTAATAGGAGAAATAAGTGGTAATGAATAAAGGACCCTGAAAATTCACCAGAGACAGACTTAAGTATGAAATGAATCAGAAAATAAGAAAAGGCCTTTGTGGGACCTGGAAGCTGGAGGGGTTATTAATGATTCCTCTAAAGACAGAGGATGGTGTTATAGAAAAAGCACTGATTGTAGCATAATAAAAGGTGAGTTCATCATGAAACAAATCCAAGCATCAGTATTTACTAGTTAGGTGACTAGGGACAAGTCATTTAATTTCTCCAAATCTGCAATTTTCTCATCTGTAAAATGGGGACATTACTTGCACAAGCTACCTCACAGGATTTTTGTATAGAAAATGTAGCTATTATTAGTAGTAATGACAAAAACAGTCATCTTAAATCCTAAGGGATTCTAAAAGCAAAGTTTTTAGAAATGGTAAAAATAACTCTTATTTTTGTTTTACTAGCCTGAGGGATATTAAGTATTCATTCAGAGCTAAGTGTCCTGAATGACGTTTAGTGTTCGATGCCAAAAGTTCTGACCACTAATAGAACTCTCCTCTTCTCAGATATAAGAAAATAATTAGTGCATCATTAAAAAGGCTCTCAGGATCATTGATCTAGAGTCTGCCAGGATCTCAGTAGCCATCTCCTAGATTTAGGGTTCTGAAGCTTTTGTGCCATGGGCCCCTTTAGCAGTCTGGTGAAACCTATGGACCACTTCTCAGAATAACTTTGTTAAATGTTTAAGTTAAAATATGAAGGATTACAAAGGGAATCAATTATCTTGAAAGACTTATCAAAATATTTTTTTAAAAGAGCCTGCAAGAAATGTTGAGCAGGTTATCTTAGAAAAACATGGATAGACTTGCATGAAATAATGAAGAGTGAAATGAGCAGAACCAAGAGAACACTGTATGCAGTAACAGCAATATTGTTCAAAGAATAACTGTGAACAACTAGGTTATTATGAGTATTATAAAAACTCAAATCGACCACAAAGGACCTACCCACCTCCGGAGGAAGAACTGATAAATAGAAGTATTCATAGTATGGTTTTACATGTATATATAATATTATATAATATTATATGGGTATGCGTGTGTGTGTGCATGTATGCATGTGTGTGTGTGTGTGTGTGTGTGTGTGTGTGTGTGTGTGAAATGGTGGCCCTCTCTAGTGCAGGGTGGGCATAGAGAGAGAAAGACAATTCAGAGCTTAAAACATAACAAATAAATAAATAAAATTAAATAAAACCAAAAAAAAAAATAAGTTCAAGGCCCCCAGGTTAAGAACCCCTGTCATAGGTCATATAAAGAGAGCCGGGAGGGAATTCAGAGTTCAACCTTCTCCTTTTACAGATGAGGGAACTGATATACATGGAGGTTAAGTGACTTGTCCAAAATCCTGTAGGTAGGAAGCACTGGACGCAGAATCTGAATGCAGGTCTTCTGACTCCGGAGCCAATACTGTTAGGACTTGCTGCCTTCCTTATACAGTGAATTCTTGTTTACTGTCATCAACAGTTAAATGAACCATGCAGGTGAAAGAACCTGGGAAGAAGGGGAAAGAACAAAATTCCAACAGATGCTGAGCGCTAAAAGCTTACAACTGATTTGCTGCCAACATCTGTTGATATTCAACACAATTCTAGTCTGCTGCCCTTGGGAGTCAGAGCTGTTACTCTTCAAATAATTCAACTGTGAAATTTCTTCTCTAATCAAAAAGGCTTTCTACCAACAGGTGTGAAATATGCCCCTAAATCATGTGAAGAAGTCAGCCTGGATTTGCTTCAGCTCCCCACCAAATTGCTTAAATTAATGCCCTTTTTATTTCTCTTGCCCATGCCATCCTGTCCCCAAGTAACAAAGGAAGTTATGGCGTCAAATGAAATTGATGATCCTCTAGCCAATGTGATGAGGTGACATTTCAGATCTCATTGTTGCAGAAGGTGGGTGACATTGTAGCATCCATTTAATCAGGTCACTTTACTGCCTCAGAACATTCTAAAGACATTCCCATGATGTAAATCTGCCAGATCAGGGTTCATCAACTTATTTGTTTCTCAAATCCCTTTGGTACTCTGGCAAAAACTCTGAACCCTTTTTCAGATTAATGTTTTTTAAATGCATAGAATAAAATACATAAGAGTATAGAGGAAACATTATTTTAAAATACAGTTATTTTTTTTTTTAAGAAATGGTCACGGACTCCAGTTTAAAAACTCTTATAGTAGGTTAAGGCTTCTCCCTTGCCCACTCTGGATAGGATAGGCACACAGCACTTAGCAAAGTGTCTGGCACATAATAAATATTGATTGATTGATTGAGGATATGAATAGCATAGTAATTAAGGGAACACTTTAATTTCCAAAAGGTATGATAAAATACTTCAAGAATGTGTGTTTTTTTTATCAGTGTAGTTACTTCTCCATACAGATCATAAGCTTTCCACACATGATCATCATCACTGCTTCTGGCTGGAAAAAAATGTATTATACCTCTTAGGGTAATTCAGTCACATCTGACTCTTCATGACCCCACTTGGGATTTTCTAGACAAAGATACTGGAATAATTTGCCATTTCCATCTCCAGTTCAAATGAAAATTAAAGATGAGGAAATTGAGGAAAACAAGATTGTGACTGCTTTATGATCTTATTTGGGGTTTTCTTGGGAAAGATACTAGAGTGGTTTGGCATTTTCTTCTCCAGCTCATTTTACAGATAAAGAAACTGAGGCAAACAGGGTTAAATGACTTGCCCAGGGTCACACAACTATTAAATGTCTGAGGCCAGATTTGAACTCAGGAAGATGGAGTCTTCCTGATTCTAGGCACAGCACTCCATCCACTTAGTCGCCTAGTTGCCTCTCTGCCAGGTGTTATCAAGTATTATCTTGGCCAACAGTTTCAATGATTGGCTTCTCTGTGTTTAGCTTTGCTGGTCCTCAAGTAACAGAAGCAGTCTGTTAACAGGCTTAAGCTCAAAACCATTCCAGCTTGGAAGGACCTAAAAAAGTTTTTTCTCCACTGTCGTATGCTAAAGCATTAATTTTGTATTCTGTATATTCCTGGTTTAATCAAGACATTTTTATTATTTGTGCCCACAGTGGGGAATCAGAACATAAATACCAGTCTCACAATTATCTTCTCCTCTGATGCGGAGTATGGATGACCACTTTATAGTCTTACATCTAGACTGAGACAAAGAATAACTTGGCGATGGTACAGAGTTGAAAGACATAGGGTGGGGGGCATAAGTAGTACAATGCTTGGAGAGGAAAATACAAAGTTAGGAGATTGATGAAGATATGGCTATTGGGACCCAAAGACCAAGTTAATGGAACATTTTCTGAATAAGTACCATAGGTCTGGCAGGTACTTTATATTATCCTGCCTAGGAACAGCATTCTTTATTTAACCTAGGGACATTTTTCCTTCTTAGATTTTCTTCATGTT
Organism: Phalanger gymnotis; assembly: GCA_028646595.1. Classification (NCBI taxonomy): domain Eukaryota; kingdom Metazoa; phylum Chordata; class Mammalia; order Diprotodontia; family Phalangeridae; genus Phalanger; species Phalanger gymnotis. Next base: position 196,885,059 of record CM053623.1, read on the forward strand.
AGCAAAGTTTAATCTGCCCAGTGGCCTTTACGGGGATGTCAGTTTCTCTAGCACAAGGTTCCTTAATGTTGTAATGGACCTCTATAGCAGTCTAATGAAGTCTATGGACTCCTTAGAATCTTTTTAAATACATAGGATTACAACAGAAACCAATTACATTAAAATCATTATCTATACCTATCACATCTTTCATGCATCTATATCTCTATGTACCTATCATATCCATATATCTGACCAGATCAGGAGCTCTCACTTTAGAAGCATAGCTAATTAGATAAACTTAGGGTACAACTTCCCCACAAAGTCTGGTCATCTCCTTGCCATAATAAGGCATCAGAGTAGGGTTTAGTAGCAAAAAACAAATATGGTCATTTTTTATTAAAGGCAAAACCTGCTATTTTTATTTTTTAATAAATTTTTATTGATATCTTTTGTTTTTGCCTCACCAAAATTTCTCCCAGTATCTCTTACCCCCTCCCTCCCTCCCTCCCAGAAAGCCATCCCATACAACAAATAATGCATTTTAAAAGGGATAAAAAGGAAAAAGAAAAAAAATCAGCAAAACTGATTAGATTAATACATTGAAAAAAATCTGAAAATATATGTAATGTTTTATATCCATAGACCTCCCACCTCTGCAAAGGAATGGGGTGAGAGCTCTTCTTAGGGACCACGCTTGTTCTTTGTAACTTTGCAACATTCACTTTTGATCATTTTGTGAGTATTCATTGTATTTTTTTAGTCATTGGGAATAGTTTTCTTCACTCTGCTTACTTTGCATCAGATCATATATGTCTTTCCATGTTTCTCTGTATTCTTGACTCCAGGACCAGAGCTCTATCCACTGAGCCATCTAACTGCTTCTGTGTCAAAATAGAAACTATCAATTAAAGAAACATTTTTATTATATCCACTAGGCCTCCCTTGGGCCTAAATATTGTTACTCAGCCTTTTCTCAACCCAACAGGCCTATGTAGGTTACTTCTGTTCAACGGTTCCTAAATAGCTCCAAACTACATTAATAATTTTCATGAGTAAATTGGTTTTGTTTTTAGGTATATTTTTTAATCTTTATAATCCTGAGCAAAATAGTCATTAGGTTATGCTGCAGCCAGGGCTGGCCTAAGACAGAAGATAATATTTAATTTTCCTGGTCTTGTGTGGCATAACTTATATTTGAGGACCTTTACATGGTAGGCTTAAACACATACATAAAAGTATCTCAATACACATAGCAGAACCCAAAATAAGTTCGGTATCTCCATTTCACCATGAGAGGCAACTGAAGAATGCTCCAATATCATGGGAATTTGCATAGTGTGCTTTTGAATGGTTTCCGGCATGTTTTCAAATTTTCCCTTAGAAAGTGAGCTCCTTGAGAGCACTGTCTTTTATCTTTCTTTATACCCCCAGTGTTTAGCACAGTGCTAGGTACATATAGGTGTTTATATGTGCTAGTTGTTTGATTGATTGACAAATAACCTCAGATGAAGCCCTCACTACTGTGTCCATTAGTTTCTTTAATTTGTCGATACAGACGGTTTTCACTATTTACTGCTTTACGTCTTAGAACTCTGCTTATTTGAAGTTTCCCAATAAACTAGACCTCTGGTCACCTTTGTCGGCCTTCTCAGTTGATGGTTCTTACCCAGGACATTAAACATATTTGAGCACATGGACACTATTGCTTGTACTCAAGTACTCAATCTACTTCATGACAGACTACTAAAGATTTGTTTTCCAAGAGCATGCTGCATAGAAAATACAAAAACTCTTTATATTGCTTTTTTTTCCTAGAAAATAGAAGACAATATTATTTTATGTGATTCTCTTTCTCTGTAACTCTCTCTTACTCCTCTCTTTTCAAGCAGGGATAAGTCAGTAAAAATTACATATATAAAAAAAATTGATGACGTAAATTTGGGGAAAGCACAAATATCAGAGGCAGCATGGGAAAAGTCCTGTTGGGTAGGTCACTCATGTGAGCTCAGTTTTGTCTTATAATTTTGAGTCATTTTTGAGAAGCCCAGCTAAGACTCCTGAAGACAAATAACATCAAAATATTCCTAGCATTCTCTGAAATGCACAGTATGTCCAAAACAAAGTTATGCCACGTGAGAATAAATTTGGACAAGGCTTCGATGCAGACATATGGTTATGAAAGCTGGAAATCCCCCAAAACATTTGCTAGAAAACTAGATGACTTGGGAAACAAATGCCTGTAAAGCATCTAATACTTTGGTTTGAGGATTTCAGCACGACCTACACAGTCCAAGAAATCACTTGCCAAGAGTTTGTCTGCACCAGAATCCAAGATTAGCACTTGGCTAACTTGGACTTATAGACCTGGGGCACCGCCATAGAGATCTTTGTTGAAAGCTTGTTGTGAAAGGTAAGGTTGGAGGGAGGGAGGAAGAGAGGAAGAGGGGAAGGATTAAAAGGCAGACAAAAAAAAAAAAAAGAAAAGGAGTCTGAGATTGTCTCTTAGACAACTGGGGAATGACTGAACAAATTATGGTAAATGAATGTAATGGAACATTATTGTGCCATATGATATTATTTCAGAGAATTTCAGATAGTATGAGCTAATGCAGAATGAAATGAGCAGAACCAGGAGAACAATTTTTAAAAAGAAAAAAGAGCTTATTATAAAGAAAAGCAATGTTGAAAGATTTGAGAACTCTGACTAATAAAATGACCAACCATGTCTATCTCCAGAGGACCTATAATGAAGCACATTATTCATTGCCAGATAGATGATAGACACAAAATGCAAAGACATGCATTTTTGGACACAGCCACTATGTGGATTTGTTTTGGTTGATCATGCTTATTTTTTGCAAGGAGTTTTTCTCCCCTCTTTCTCTTGGTTTTTAATGGAGGGGGGAAGGCTTTTTTTTTTTTTTTTAAGAAGGCCATTGTAATATTTTTAATTGCACGGAAGCAAAAGAGAAGGGAATTTGAAAGGAAGCAGGGACAAACAGGGCAGTTTTCAATTCAATTCAATTAACATTTATTAAGTGCCTACTATGTGTCAGGCAATGTGCTAAGCACTAGGGATACAAAACGAGACAAAAGACAATCCCTACTATCAAGGAACTTACAGTTTAATAGGGGAGACAACATGCAAACAAATATATATATATAAAACAAACTGTATGCAGGACAAATAGGAAAGAATTAACAAAGGGAAAGCACTGGAATTAAGAGGTGTTAGTTTGGAAAGCAACATGTAGAATTTATTAAATGCTGTTTAAAAAGTAGTATGAAATGGAGATTCCCAGATACCCATAGAATCTTCATTTTGAGTCCTGCTGTGTATAATGAAATATTTTTTTTTTTTGCATTTAAGGTTGGGTTTTTAAAAAGATCCTTAAGAAGAAAAAAAGAAAGATAAATGAAACAAGGAATTGAAGATACCCAAAGGAACTATTAAGAGGGACTCATATTGAAAGAAAGGGCAAGCTTTCCTATACCTGTGGTACTTAATTGCCAACATTAATGTAGGTAGGATATAAATTTTACTTAATTTTTTTTATTTTGAACTCAATAAACACCAAATAAAAGAGTTTCTACATACATAGTAGAATAGGGAAAAAAGGATTATAAAATGAAACTGCAAGTCTCTATTATGTTTATATTGCTTTTCTTTTTAAGTATAAAATAAACTGAACATATCTTTTGAAGCCACCCTACTTGTCTGTAATTCCTTTCTCTGACCTTCCTTCTGTTTTCTTTTATGTGTTAAAAAAAAAAAGTTCAAATGATAGTTTTGTCCTTCTATGTCTTTTTGGACAACATTTTCCCTCTCACCTCACCTCCCCTGCTGTGCTGCAACATTCAAAAATATGCTTCACACTGCATCTTGAGCCTATTATTTTGCTCTAAGGAGGTGGGTAGCCTAATGTCTCTGAAATTATAATTAGTTATTGCATTAATTAGATTTTTAAGTCTTTCTAAATTGTTTGTCTTTGCAGTGTTTGTAAATTGTTCTCCTGGTTCTGTTTATTTCATTCTGCATCAATTCATACAAGCCTTCCAAGTTTCTATGAAACCTTTATTATTTCTTACAGCATGATATTATTCTGTGACATTGGTACATCATAATTTTTTTAACCATTTTCCAACTGTTGGGCACCTCTCATAGTTTTATTGAGTTTGGGGTTTTTTTGCCATCAAAAAAGACCTGCTATAAACATTTTTGCATGCATGGGTACATTCTGTTATATCTGTATTCTCCTGGGTGTATTGTAAGGGCAGTATACAAGATATTATCTACTGCCCTAGAGAAAGATGGAAAATAAATAAAAACCATTACAGAATCACTTTTTGTAGAAACAAAGTTTTGAAAACAAAGTAGATGTCAATCAATTGGATAATGACTAAACACATTGTGATACGATGTAATGGAAGATTATGGCATCTTTAAGAAACAAATATTAAGAATTCAGAGAAATTTGGGTAGACGTCTGTGAGCTGATATGGAATGAAGTAAGGAGAATCGGGACACAAAGATCTCAATGATGTAAAGGAAAATAATGTTTAAAGACTTCAGAACTCTAGTCTACAGGGTGGTCCTAAAGTCTGGACACACAGGAAAAAAATGCATATTTTCAAGAAATGAATGAAATTTTCAGCAACATTTTATTCAATTGGAATGTTAACAAATAACATCTTCAACATGATTTCCATCATTTGCAATGCAAAGGTTGACGCACTTCGCAAGATTCACGTGAACTCGATGCAGTAACTCCATATTGCCATCAATTTTTAGCACATTCATTCTTTATGTGTTCAGTCAAGTGTGTTGCACCTGTGGTTTTCATTGAGTACACCTTCTCCTTTAGCACACCCCAGAAAAAGAAGTCAAGGGGGCTAAGGTCTGTTAATATTCCAAATATTTCAAAATATGCATTTTTGCCTATGTGTCCAGACTTTAGGGACACACTGTAGTCAGTGACCAATCAAGACTTCAGAAGATTTATAGACAACACTCTCAGGAAAGAAGTGGTGGACTAAAGGTGTGGAATGAGGCATACTTTTTTTTAATTGAATTTTAAATTAACAAGCATTTATTTTCTCTCCCTTACACCTTTCCAATGGGAGGAAAAAAAAACTGAAACAAAAGTTAAAACCATTGAAATAAATGTCCATAGTCAAACAAAACTAATTCCTTTATTGGCCATGGTTCATACATGGAATATATTTTTCAGACACTAATGATGAGTTGATTTGTTTTGTTTGCACTAATTTGTTACAAGGGAGCATTTTATTTTGGGGGAGTGGTATGACAATGAGATTTTATAAAAGTCTGTCAATGTAACAAAAAAATTGAAAATTGGGAGTATTTTCTTGGAGAAGTCATCTCTATTTCTACTTGGATATATGATTTTTAGGGGGAATGTTGATGAATAAATATAATAGCAAAAAAAATTAATAACAACCATCTTTATGCAGGGCAGAAAAATGTCAGATCCAGTTATAGGTGGTGTGATGTCATTTTCAGCTCAAAATCACCAATTCCATGAACAACTGAAGTATATCTTGTCCTATGTGGTCACATCCAAAAAACAAGGCTTATCAGGTGGACCACCCTGTTGGACTCCATGGTAGGCTTGGCTATTTGAGGAATATGTGCAGTGATGATAAGACTTTGCCAACAGTACCAGTACATCAGAGACAAACATTTTATCAATACAGAGCAACAGGTCCAAACTGTTAGAGATCAACTCATGCCCTTAGGAGCAAGAGAGTCATAGAATGATAGCTCTAGAACTGAAAGAGGCTATCTAGTCAATACACTCATTTTACAGATGAGGAAACTGAGGTCTAAATAAGCTAAGTGAATGGCCAAAGTTCAACACTTTGTTTGTTGGGCTGGTGTAAAACCTTCACAAAAAGTTTGTGGAATGAGTCTTTATCAAGTTAAACCTGAGTCAAAGTGCTAAGTCAGGGATAAGCCCTCAGGGTTTATTAAATTCAGCAGCCTTGGACACTACATTTCATTCTCCTGGATGCCAGGGATGCTGTGGCTCCACACTCCTTCCCATTCAGCTCGATGAGACACAGCTGCTATTGGAGGCAGTCTCAGACATCACATTGTGAATTTATATAAATGTTGGTCCTAGAGAAATGAGATCAAGTGTTTGGAAAGTATCTACCATATTTATGCTTTTAGCTGTAATTGTTTTCACTGAGCTTGGGCATATGATTTATTCTATTGTAAATCACAAAGCTCCAAATTGATTCCTCTGAACTGATTGGAATAACCTCTAAGTTGGACTTTTCACTCTGCCAGATGTATGACTTGATGGCAGACTCCCCAATACTGAAAATCCTGCCAAGCATATAGTCTATCTGGGTAATTACAGCTTTTGAGGACTTGGAATGGTATTATTAGCCCAGGCTGTAACTCATTTACTGTAGCATAATTACAGTGTGCTCAGCAGTTAGCTCTGACCCACAAAGGGCGGGCTTTGGGAGTTATTTTTAATCTACTGTATTTCAGTTTGTATTGTTTGTAGATATTTCTAAAACTTCTAGTTTTGAGTGAGAAACTCTCATATTCATGCATTTGGAAGTAACTTTATAGGGATAAAAACAAGGGGCTGGGATTGTGATTTTGCTGCTATAGGGGACTTCCAGGTGAGGAAACTCCCTCCACAATGCTGATCTGCACCTGTTCTACAACTTATATTCTTGAAGAGTTGTCTAGGGGCACTGAGACATAGTGCCTTGTGCAGGGGTACACAGCCAGGCTGTATCAAAGGGAGGATTTGAATTCAGACTTTCTTGGTTCCAAGACCAGCCTCTCTATCTGCTATGCCACACTGTCTCTCAAGTAACTTTGCACAATATACTAAATTAAGATTATTTAAATATCTCATAGATATATCTTCATCATTACCATAATCATTATCATTTTCCAAAGCCTTCAATTTTTTGATTATTTCTTTTGGGAGGAGGTGGCAATTAGGGTTAAATGACTTACCCAGGGTCACATAACTAGTAAGTGTCAAGTATCTGAGGCTGGATTTGAACTCATATCTTTCTGACTCCAGGGCCTTCTGTTTAGTATTTCTTGATTTGTTATTCCTTAATGAGAAAATTATCAATGGCAACATAGTGGCAATGAGTTTAAAATGTGGAAGGAAGACTAGGATCTACTGGTTAGTGGGAAAACCACATCTTCATTTTTATTGTGCCTAGAACAAGTTTAGGCCTCATAAAGTAACTATTCATGATTATGATTACTTGATGGCTTAAATGCTCTATTATTCATTATTAAATACAAAAGCTGGGCCTTAGGTAATAAAATAATTTGCTTACATTAAAAACTTCTTGGTAGCCATGGGTGAAAGTTATATTAATTCTTTCATAAGAGGGCACATGTTACATAAGAGGGCATATTGGTCTTAGTGTCAAAAGACCTGGTTTAAAGGCTGAGCTCTGAAAATTATTAGCTAGAGAAGTTGGTCAGCTTCTGTGAACCTTAGTTTATTCATCTGTAAGAAAGGTATAATATGGGCATCTAGGTCTCACAGTGGATAGAGCACCAGGCCTGGAGCCAGGCAGATTCATCTTCCGGAGTCCAAATTCAGCTTCAGACACTTACTGGCTGTGCGACCCTGGGCAAGTCACTTAACCCTGTTTGCTTCAGTTTCCTCAAGGAGCACCCACCTGACAAGGTTGTTGTGAGGATCAAACAAAATACTATTTGTCACAAAGTAGGCACTATATAAATGTTCATTCCCTCTTTCCCCTCCTCTTTTTACCTGGAACTTAACCTGACAACCGGAGGTTCCCAAATTTATTTGGCCTACTGCCTCCTTTTTAAAAAAATTTTAAAGTGCCCCCCTGAAAATTTTCTTTCTTTAACTCTTTAACAGATTTTTGAAATTTTCATCATCTCAAAAAATATATAATTTTTTAAATGACACATCTTAAATTGAATAATTTATTATAAATTTGTGGGGTTTTTTCTGCATTGAAATTTTGATGACACAATATTGAATCATATGGTATCATATTATAATCAATATGGTATTGTACTGTAAACAAGTCATTATACATATGTATTCCTGCTGATGCATGCTAGACTTCTCAACAATGTGCGATTCGCTCACCTGCCAACACTTGCTTGTTAAGACCTGATGGCAGACTTGACCACTGATGGGTTATAACTTGCATTTTGTGTGTTTATTTGGAAATAATGTAATCACTATGACTTTAACTCTGTTATACAGCAGATGAAACAGATATGAATGATTTTTCAAAATTTCCTTATCTTCTGTTCTTTTCTTATGCTTCCACTGCCCCCTTATTTTTTATTCAATGCCCCCCAATTGTACCCAAGGCTACTACTGCCCCCCTGGATCATTCTAGTGACCTCAGGGGGATAGTATCAGCTACTTTGGAAACGTATAATGAATACAGCAACAGACTGTTGTCCTCTAAAACAATTAGAACTAATTTTTAACCTTCCTTGTATGTGATCTGGATGAGGACTCAAGCCACTTACAGAACCCCTTTCCCATGATGCTGCATGCCCAAGACACTTACATATGAGAAACTCAGAGCAGGAGATTCTGGAGGAAAACAGTCTCAGGTAGCACTGCCCTAGTGGGGGGGGCACAACAACCTTGATTGATGTTATGGGAGTATTTATCCCCAGTTCCCATTAGTATCCTGGCCCATAACGCCATTCTTTGCTAATCAAGCCCCTATAGTAGTCAAATACCTTTCCCAATCTTTGTAGCTGTTATTCATTTGTCTCGGTCACATCCAACTTTTTTAGACCCCATATGGGGTTCTCTTGGTATAGATACTGGAGCAGTTTGCCCTTTCCTTCTGCAGCTCATTTTACAGATGAGGAAACTGAAGCAAACAGGGTGAAGTAACTTTTCCAGAGTCATACAGCTAGTATGTGTTTGAGGCCAGATTTGAATTCAGGTTTTCCTGATTCTAGGTCCCTTGTTCTATTCACTGTGCCATCTAGCTGCCTGTTTTTTAATCTTTACATTCCTCTTAATAAATTTATTCTGTGTTTGAAAGCCTATTGGTATTTTGATCCTTGCAAGAAAACTGACTAGCCGAACCCAGATGCTACAGGATTTTGTGAGCAAATGATTTTATTGCCTAAGGCTCAGTTATTTTATTTAATAATGAATAACAGAGCATTTTAATCTACCAAGGATTTGTTCTGTAAAACTTGGACTCAGTCAAAAGGCTGTACCTGAGGACCTAGAAGGTCACATGTGGCCTCAAGGCTTCACACAGCTGCCTGGGCACAATAAAAATGATGATGTGGCTTTCTCACTAACCAGGAGCCTAGTCTTCCACATTTTTGAACTCATCACCACCATATTGCCTTTTTTAATTTGCTCACTGAGGAATTCAGTCTCCCAAGACTAAACCTGACCTGTGGGAACCCATCACTGTGGTTCTGATCCATGATTTTCATTGCTAATTAAGAAAATTTCATTCTTAGAAGGAAGCTGTCTGAAAAGCCCATTCTTTCATCATCGCTTACAGGGTTGACATGAATTACAGGAAGTAATGCTGTTGGAAATTATGTAGCATTTAAAATTCTATGGACCTTACGAAAAAATCTGCTTTTAAATGTGCATTATACTCTCCATTTTAGTCCGTGAGTGTTCAATATTTCAAGTCCAAGAATCTAATTTAAAGAAATTTAACCTTCACTTTTAAACTGATTCATCTATTTATATCTTTAGTGAGTAAATGGTCTCTTAACATTTATGGTGATGGGAGCCACGGTTATATCGCTCAATATAATGGATCTCTTTCCCTCTCCAAATATGTAGTTAATTTGTATTAATGTGGGGTGGAATGTTTATGTTCACCCAAGGAGAAGGATTAAATCAAATATAGTTTTAAAAATAGTTTATTTTGCTCTTGGGAGAGATAGGGCCAACTCTAGCATGATATGCCAGCCATTCTATGAGGCTTTTGTTGTCTTTTAATTGTTACTTTTTCATGGCATATGACTTAATCAATTAAATCTAGAACAGTTGATTAGCAAATCATTTTACAATGTATTGGAGGTTTAGGCTTCAGCCATCTGCCACTGAAAAGGTTATGAAGAAAAGGTGGGATTATAGCCCTGACCACTCCTAGCCCCATTTGGTTCTTGACATCCTGCCCAGTCTTGGGGCCCACTTTGAGTTCAATTTTTTTGTGTACCATTTCATGTTGAATGACCATCGAAAGGACCTTTGGCTAGTCCCTAGATTGCGACTTATAGCTGGCCTTTTCACTACCACACTGTGCTGATTTTCTGTTTGCCTTTACAATTCAAACCTGATGTGAATGAATGAGCTAATCTGGGATATCTATCCCCACCCCTTTGCTGCCTACTATCTTGTTGGGCCATGGACAACACTGCCTCAGAGACCAGAAGGAAAACTACAGGCTTTCCTTTTCTATTCTACTTCAAATTTGCCACGTACAGGTCAGCTTTTATCCAGATTATTATAGAATTAAATGAGGAACTATGCAGGTAAGGTCAATCATACAATCCTAGAATTTGAGAACTGAAAATAAATTGAAAGATAATTTTGTCTGTCTCCTCTGTTTTACAAATCAATCCACAGACATTTATTAAGCACCTATTACGTGCCAGCTAGGTAAGGTAGTGGATTGAGCACAAAGCCTGGAGCCAGGAAAACTCATTTTCTGAATTCAAGTCACTTAACCCTGTTTGCCTCAGTTTCCTCATCTGTAAAATGAGCTGGGGCAGGAAATATCAAACCACTCTAGTATCTTTGCCAAAAAAACCCCAAAAGGGGCCACAAAAAGTAGGACATGACTGAAAAATGACTCAACAATAAGCTGGGATGGAAGTAGTATCCTAACACATACCCTCATGCAAGTTTGAGTAGTTTTTCTTTGAAAGGTGTTGAGGTATTCATGGAAACTTGGTTGGCTCCAGGGACTTGAGGCTCAGACTGTTAGTGGCAGCTAGGTGGCTTAGTAAATAGAGCACTGGGCCAAGGGTCAGGAAGACCGAAGTTCAATTGCAGCCTCAAACACTTACTAGCTGTATGACCCTGGGCAAGTCGCTTAAACCCTGTCTGCCTCAGTTTCCTCAGCAGTCAAATGGGAATAACTACAGCAACTACCAGGATCAAATGAAATGATATTTGTAAAGTACTTATCATAGTGCCTGGTGTATAAAGCAGGCACTTAATAAATGCTTAGAGACAGCTAGGTGGAAAAGTAAAGAGAACATCCTGCGTGGAGTCAGAAAGACCCAAGTTCAAATTCAGCTTCAGACACTTGCTAACTATGTGAGCCTGGGAAATTCACTTAATCCTGTTTGCTTCAGTTTCCTCATCTGTAAAATAGTCTGGAGAAAGAAATGGCATACCACTCCAGTATCTTTGCCAAGAAAACCCAAATGGGGCCACAGAGAGTCAGACACAACTGAACAACACCAACAATAAAAATAAATGCTTGATATCTACCTTTCCTGCCTGTTTCCTTCTTCATCACCTCAGTACAAAGTAGTCAGGAAGAATAGTTTTGATGCTTGGCTGGTGGATCACCATGGGTAACTCATGCAAGGGAGCTTCACTCAGCTGGATCCATTCAAAGTGTCCTCAATGCCTATTCTAGCTGAATAGCTTTCTACTGCTATGTCTAAGTGAATCTCCTTTGTTAACTATTGAATGACTCACAAGTGTCTTATTTTGAATTTAAACTACCAGGAGATTGATCTGAGTCATACCCAGCCCCAAACAAGGGCCCAGTGTGAGGAACAGAAAGAGTATCGGTTTGGTTGGCTCACTGGATGTGGGAGGAGAGTAATGGCCAATGAGTCTGGAAAGGTTGGAAGGATAGGGTTGGCTGTGAACTGCTTTAAAAGCTTAACAGAGCAATTTATATATTATCCTAGAGGCAAAAGACTATTCTGGGAGTTGGTAGAGTAGGGAAATCACATGATCAGCTCTGTGCTTAAGGAAAATTACTTGGCAGCAGTATGTAGGACGGACTGGAGGGGGGAGAGAGGCTTCAGGCAAGGAGAACACTTAGGAAGCTGTTGCAATAATCTAATCAAGAGGTGATGAGAGCTTAAAGTAAGGTAGTAGTTGTATAAGTGGAGAAAAGTGGTCAGATTTGAGTGATTTTCTGGAAATGGCAAGATTTGACAACTGATTGAACATATGGGGTGAGCAACATCAAAGAGTCATTAATGCTATTATAAACATATTAATTTATTAATATTAATGCTAATATTAGAGCCTGGGAGACTAGAAGGATAGTGGTGTATTCAACAGGGCAATTTAGTGTGGAGGTGGGCTGGAAATGCAGAAATAATGAGATCTGATTTGTACACCTTGACTTTGGGATGACTAGAACAAATAGATATATTATCCAATAGGCAAGTCACTTAACTTGTTTGGTGGCGAGTGACTGAAGTTCGTGGGCAAGATTACAGCCGGATATGTAGATCTGTGAGTCACTGGTATAGAGATGATGACTAAAGTGTTGGTAGCTGATGAGGTCATCAAGAGAGACAACGTTCAGAAAAAAAAGAAGGCTCAGGAGGTCCAGGAACACCTGTAGATAGGGTATGATATGGTTGATAAGGCATCAGTGGACACTGAGAAGGAGCATCGAGACAAATAGGAAAAGAACAAAGAGAAAAAACCCAGAAGAGAGTATTTCCAGTAGGAAAAGGTGGTCAGTAGTGTCAAAAGCAAGAGATAGGGTGATGATGACAACTGCGAAAGACCATGAGATTTGGAAGTTAAGATCGTTGGTAACTTTGGACAAAACTATTTCAGTTAAACAGTAAAATTGGAAGCCAGATTATAAAGGGTTGACAAGGGACTGAGCAAAGAGAAGTGTGGGGACAATCTGCTCGAGAAGAGAGGGTGGGATGGGATCAAGAGCATAAGTAAAGGGATTGGCTTTGGCAAAGAGAAGGGCCACCTCATTGTCAGAGCCTGAAGGAAAGGATGAAAGCATGTATGTGTGAGTGAGGTGAAATCATGGGATCTGGAGAGGAAGAAAAAAGAAACTAAAACACATTCTTGGTGTATATGCTGATATGTGGGAAGATAGCCTCAGGAACTGAGTGACATCTGTGTTTCTCCCTTGTGTATTCTAGCAACTGCTGGGATAACTCATACTCAGCTTGCATATCAGCCTGCTATGACATTATAGTCAAGTCTATGATAAGGCCTTTCTAAAACAATTTAGTCTGCACTTCCAACAAAAAAAAAATTGTCTGAGACTCTCACCTATTAACATCAGAAAATAAGAACTTTAAACATAATCCTAAAACACTTTTGTATCTCTCCCTAATGGTAGCAAAGTGAGAATGGATAGGGTGCTAGGTTAGGAAGACCTGAGTTCAAATTTAGCCTCAGTCACTTATTACTTGTGTGACCCTAGGCAAGTGACTTACCTACTTCCTCAACTGTCAAATAGAAATGATAATGACAAAGATTGCCCCATAAGATTGTTGTAAGGATCAAATGAGATAATATTTGCAAAGCACTTAGCATAGTGCGTGGCACTCAGCAGGTACCTGAATATTATTATTAAATGATCATTTCCTCTCTTCCCCCTTCTTCTCTGTGTCTATATGAGTGAACTGGTTGCTAGAGTCAACCTTGGTTGGATAGCCACTTTATAAAAATTTCAAACTGTATTCAGTGGTGGCAAAATGCTAAGGTGGGTTATTTCATTTATATTCTAAAAAAATAGATTTGCAGGAAAATTTTTGATTGGGAAAAAGTTATATGGATTTCACATTGTCAGAGAAAAGATGCCTTATGTGGCTTTTTCCAGTTCATTCTACTTCTGCCCTGTCAGGAACAGATTGCATGAAACCTGAACAGATGGAGCATTATTAAAGTTAACTAACACCTGCTCTTTGATTATCTCATAAGCAGGCAGTTAGGTCTCTTCTGCTAGAAAGGACAAAAGCTGAAGAGATTCTGATACCAATGGAAATAACAGAGCTCTAGAACTGTGCACATATTATAGGAAGGGCTTGGGCAAAGTAGTAATATAAGCAAAGTAAGCTATTTAAAAATTGTTCTAATCCAAGTCTGCGGATTAAATTAGGAGAGTGAGAAGGAAGTGTAATATAGTGAAAAAACACTGGATTTTGACTTGAGATACTAGGATAAGAAAAGCCAAATTTTTCTCATGTAGCAGCTGCACGACCTTTCTGGATCTCAGTTTCCTTCTCTGTCAAATAAAGAGATTGGACTAGATTTCTGAAGTCCTTTGTACTTCTAACATTCTGGCTTTCTGTGAAGTTATTGATTTTAGTGAGAAAGGAGAACAATTGTACAATTGAAAGCAAACAAATGCTTGCTTTCTTTCAATCTTGTTCCATTTGTATCTTCAATGAAAATGTATTTGGCAATACTGTTAAATATATAGTTGTTATGATGCTGTTATATTTGTTACAAAAAAGATAGCAAGTGGAAAATTCTTGACTATCTGGAGCTTTCCTCAAGACAACCCTTTTAAAAGTAGGCATGGCAATTATTATTATACCCATCTTACAGATGAGGCAACTGACACTGTAAGACAGGGGTGGGGAGCCTGTGGCCCCCAGGCCACACGTGGCCCTCTAGGTCCTCAAGTGAGGTCCTTTGACTGAATCCAAACTTCACAGAACAAATCCCCTTAACGAAGGGGATTTGTTCTGTGAAGTTTGGATTCAGTCAAAGGGACACACTTGAGGATCTAGAGGACCACATGTGGCCTCAGGCCTCAGGTTCCCCATCCCTGCTCTAAGAGATCAAGTGACTTGCCCAAGGCCATATTGCTAGTAGATTGCAGGACTAGGGACTCCATCCCAGACCTGCTGACTTTGAAATTAGAACCCCTCCTTTTTTTTGTAATAGATTTGAGTGTCAGCGTATTCCAAAAGTCTTAGTAATGTTTTAAGCTTCATTAGTTTATAGTTTTAATAATTTAAAACTGCACTAAGACTTTTAAAATTTTTTTAAAAATCAGAACAATCCTATACTATATGGGAAAAATGTAGGAAGATAGGGCCAATAGAAATATAAATGTGAGAGTCTTGCTCAACTCTCTTAATAGGGCCCACGACCTTTTGGCCAGGTGACTACATTTTCTGAATCAAAAATTGAGACGTATTGGTGAAGAACTCTTTCCCTTGTTTTGTGGTCCCAGACATATGACATGGATAGTCAGAGAAAGGGACCAGGAAGAAGAGAATGTGCAAAAAGTCAAGCAAGAAAGTAGTGAAGGACAGTGAGGATTGGAGAAAATGATGAAAAGATGTTTCTCAGAGCAGGATATGGGGCTTAGAAAGTAGTCAAAGGAAAGGATAGAAACTGTTGAGTTGGTTAAAAACATGTTTCAGAGTCAAGTGCTGGTTGTCAGAGGAAGAAAGTTTTCTTTTTTTTTTTCAGGTATACATGTGAATTTATGTAAAACATATTTCCATTTTAGCTATTTTGCCAAAACAAAACAAATTAAAGTATGTATATATAATACTCAAATATACATACATATACATATATACATATATGTGTGTTTGTGTGTATATGTACTTTTTTCAGTTTACATGCAGAATTCATCAGTTCTCTCTCTGGAGGTGGATAGCATTTTTTATTATGAGTCCTTTATAGTTGTCTTGGATCATTTTATTAATTAGACTAGCTAAGTCTTTCATAGCTGATTTTTATTACATTATTGCTGTTATTTTGTATAATTATCTGGCTCTGCTCAGTTCACTCTGCATCAGTTTATATAGGTCTTTCTAGGATTTCCTGAAACCATCCTCCTCATCATTTCTTATGGCACAATAGTATATTTTTTATTATTATTTATTTAATTTATTTAGTTTTCAGCATTGATTTTCACAAGAGTTTGAATTATGAATTTTCTCCCCATTTCTACCCTCCCCCCCACTCCAAGATGGCGTATATTCTGGTTGCACTCTTCCCCAGTCTTCTCCCTTCTGTCACCCCGCTCCCCTACCATCCCCTTTTCCCTTCCTTTCTTATAGGGCAAGATAAATTTCTATGCTCCATTGCCTGTGTATCTTATTTTCTAGTTGCATGCAAAAAAATTTTTTTTTTGTTTTTGAACATCTGTTTTTAAAACTTTGAGTTCCAAATTCTCTCCCCTCTTCCCTTCCCACCCATCCTCCCTAAGAAGTCAAGTAATTCAACATAGGCCACATGCGTATCATTATGTAAAACCCTTCCACAATACTCATGATGTGAAAGACAAACTGCATTTTGCTCCTTCCTAGCCTACCCCCTTTATTGAATTTTCTCCCTTGACCCTATCCCTTTCCAAAAGTGTTTGTTTTTGATTACCTCCTCCCCCATCTGCCCTCCCTTCCATCATCCTCCCTTTTTTATCTTCTTCCTCCTTCTTTCCTGTGGGGTAAGATA
>CM053623.1:196901982-196929544 GCA_028646595.1 Phalanger gymnotis
CCACTTAATTCCTCCCACTAGGTGGGCCTGGGGCCAGAAGCAACTGCAGCTATAGTTCTGTAGCTGACCCACCTCCACTGCCCCCAGGGCAGTGACTGAACCAAGAACTCTGTCCCCCACAGCTTTTCCTACTAACCTTCTCTGTTGTCTTTGGTGTTAGTGGGTTGAGAAGTCTTGTAAATGCCACAGCTCACTGATTCAGGGCGCTAGGGCCTGCTCCACCCAGCTCCTGGTCTGGTTCGTGCGCACGGCCCACGCTGGCCTCTGCTCAGCTCTGCTCCCAGCTCCATGAACAATAGACCTCACCCAGCAACCATCCAGGCTGTCCTAGGCTGGAGCCCTGCTTCTCTCTGCTATTTTATGGGTTCTGCAGTTCTAGAATTTGTTCAGAGCCATTTTTTATAGGTTTTTGGAGAGATTTGTCGGGGAGCTCATGCTAATCCCTGCTTTCCAGCCGCCATCTTGGCTCCCAGAAAGTTTTCTTAACAGCATAGTTCTTGGAGAAGAAGATAGTCAACAGGATCATCTTACACATGAAAGACTTAAACCATGGCATGACCAGGCAGATCTGTACCTTGCCAACCTTCCATGATGCCTGTGAGCTGTTCACTTTAGATGACTGTGACTACTCTTCAGTAGTCCTACAAAAGGTCTTTACCTTGGGGGCATGTGGGGAGGGGACAGTTCTTTTCATCTTGCACATTTTTCTGTGGTCAAAGAAATCAAGTGGTTGATCCCTATATTGTACATCAGGTTCCATTGTGGGAAGAGATCCCAGATATGAGCTTTCTTTTAGAGATCTCTCTAGAGTTGTGTAGTATTAATGTGATCAAAGATCTTCCTCACCCATCTAACAGGGTCACGTGGTTCCTTGCTATAATACTATGTTATAATTTCCTTGTTACTACATTGAGGTGGGCTTACTGGTTTTGGAATGTAATTGCTACTATATTGAATTGGGAGTATTGGTTCTCAGATTTGATCCCCTGGAGTCTAAATAAATGTTATACTTCCTCTGCCTTCTACATAGTGAGTTTTTCATACTTTATGATTCTGAACCATTCAGGTATGTTCATGGTCATCCTCAAGGTCATGAATCTTGCCTTAATGATATAAGTTACTCCAGAGTGTAATCTGATAGATAACTTGACCCCTCTAGGAGTTGAGGTCCCCTGGATCAAACCTGTATCTGCATGATACCATAATCTCTTGTGGAAGATCCCTTAGCCACAAGGCACAGAGTGAGTAGGCACTGAAGCCGTGAGGATGTCCCAGCCACTCACAGCTATGGTGCATTGCATCCCAGATGTGTTTGCAGCCTTGGTGTAGGTAGGAGACAGCAAAGAAGGTGCATTTTTCTGTATTTACAAATATTTTCTTTACAGAAATCTGTAAAGTTCAAAGAGCCATTGGGATCTACTGAACAGAGCCTGAAGAGAGCTATTCTAGAGGAAAATAATCTTATTTCAAATCATCTAACAAAAGGAAGGGGAAGGGATTTTCCTAAAGTGCAGATCTAACCATGTTACCCCTCTACTCAGTAAACTCCAATGATTCCACAATACCTCCAGGACCAAGTAGAAAACCTTCTGTTTGGCATTTTAACGACTTTAACAAACTGCCCTTTTCCTACCTTTCCAGACCTCTTACTTTTTACGCTTCTCCATTCATTCTACCATCCAGCAAGATCTGATTTCTTGCTATTCTTCACACATGACCCTCTGTCTCCTAACTGATTGTCTCCATGCCTGGAATGCTTCCCATCCTCACTTCTGCCTCTTGGCTTTCCTGGCTTCCTCTAAGAGTCCATTTAAATCTCACCTTCTGCTTTTTCTGGTCCCCCTGTTCCCTCCAGTGTCTTCCTCCTCAGATTACATTCCACTCAGATTATATATCTTTTATGTGGGGCAACTAGGTGGTGTCATGGATAGAGTCCTGGGTCTGAAGTCAGGAAGACTCCTCAAATCTGGCCTCAGACCCTTACTAGCTGTGTGACCCTGGGCAAGTCATTTAACCCTGTTTGCCTCAGTTTCCTCATCTGTCAAATGAACTGGAGAAGGAAATGGCAAACCACTCCAATATCTTTGCTAAGAAAACCCCAGATGGAGTCACAAAGACTGAACAGTCACATGACTGAACAGCAACAAAAATTTTTATGTACATAATTATTTTCATAATATCTTCTCTGTTAGAATGAGAGCTTCTTGAGGGCAGGGACTGGGTTTTTGTCTATTTTTTTAATCCCCAGGCTTAGCACAGTGCCTGGCACAAAGGAAGCTCTTAATAAATGCTTGTTGATTGATTGATTGAAGAAGAGAAGGAAGAGGGGGAGGTGGTAGTGAAGCAGTAAGAAGAGGGTTGGGCCTGGAGGCAGAATAAGGGCAAAAAGAAATTCTAACTCTACATTAACAGTCTTAAGATTCAGAAAAGCTGGAGCAGCTAGGTGGCACAGTGAGTAGAGTACCAGTCCTGGAATCAGGAGGACCTGAGTTCAAATCTGGCCTCAGACACTTGACACACTTACTAGCTGTGTAACCTTGGGCAAGTCACTTAACCCCAATTGCCCTGCCTTTCCCCCTCCAAAAAAAAAAAAAGATTCAGAAAAGCTAGAAAAGGAGAATGTGCAAGAAAAGGAAGGAAAGAAGGAGAAAATAGAAAATAATGAAAGAGAGGAGAAAAACAGGGAGTGAGATATAAGGAAGAGGTAGAAGAATAGGAAACATGAAGGGAGGGACAGAAGGGTCAGAAACTGGGAAGGAGAGAGAAAAAAAGAGGTAACACGACACTAAAAAAATTTCTCCAGCTTTTTCTTCCTTCTTGCAGCTTTTCCAAAAAGAATTCTTTTGCTAAAATTGAATTGCCTCTGGCAAAACCTCAATATTTGGGACTTTTCTAGGACCCACACATGGCTGGAATTGAAAGATGAAGAATGATACTCTGGTGATAAAAATGAGGACATCTCATCACTTAATCTATTTTCAGATCACCAACTGTTTTCACCAAGAGAGTCCACAGACCTTTGACTAAGCAACACGACTAGCAAGCACATACCTCAAGGATTTCAGAGGACCCTGACACACAAATACATTTGTAGAAGCCTTTTTTTGTTTGTTTTTGTGATATTAATGAACTGGAAACATTTCTATCTGATTGGGGAATATTCAAAATATGATGCACAAATATAATAACATTATTGTGCTAATGGAATTAAGTGAATGAATGACAAAACATTTATTTACAAAGCACAGTGCTAAGGGCTGGAGATACAAATAGAAAGATGGGAGTCCTTGCTCTCTGGGAGCACAAATTCTATTGGAGGGAAATAACACAAATGGGAGATTTCAGCTGCTAGTCAGACAAAAGACTGAATTTAGCAGCCCTTTGGGTCTAGTGAAAAACAGATGATAATGTATCTTCTTTAGTATCATTTCCACTGACAAAACCTATAAATTCCAGGTTGAGAGTGCCAAGAACTTTGGCAATAAAAACTTAGTTTTCTAGGTCTACAGCAGCAATGGTTCCTAGGAGACAGGGCCTGCAGTACCTGCAGAGGTAGTTACTACATCACACCTACACAAGAATTTCTCTCTTGTACAATAGCTGTGAGAGTGGGCTAAAAGCCCATTGACTTATGGCTGTGCTGCTGTTCCCAGATTTCATTCAGCAGCTGTCATTGGTGTTTGTAGTCTCAGGAATGGTGGGCTCCCTTTCTACCAGGATTTCTCCTCTGGATGATGGCTATGATGAATTCAGAGAAACCTGGAAAGACTTATATGAACTGATGCAGAGTGAAGTAAGAAGAAACCAAAGCTTGAAGGGGGCTTCAGAGGTCATCCTGTCCAACCTGCTCATTTTATGGATGAGGAAACTAAGATTTAGAGAATCTAAGTAACTTACCCAAAGTCACTGGGGTATTGTCATAGGTATTATTTGAACCTAGGTCCTCTAATTCCAGTTATTGTTCTTCACTTTTTACTTTGCTGAAGAAAACACAAAAAGACTTTAGTCTAATGATTGCAGGGAATCAGTAAGGACTTCAGAAGCCAACAGTGAAGCACGCCTCCCAGCTCTGAGAAAGGAGATGATGGACTATTTGTGTTGAATAAGACATGCATTTTCAGACATGACTGATGGGGTTTTTTTTTCCTTGATTATATTTACTTACTAGGAAGGGCTCTGTGGGTGAAGGGCAGAGTCATTGGGAAGTGACAATGATGTAAGAAGAAAAAAATCAATAAAACATTTAACAAGGGGGAAAAACCCTCTAAAAACACTCTAGCATTATATATCTCACTGATATCCTACCCTGTCTTTATTCCAGAAACTCATTGTAGGGACAAATACAAATTCCTCCGTTCGTGGTCACTGCCTCCATCCATAAATTTTCGTTCTATCTTGTCAAGTAGGAAATCAGAAAAGATAGATGAGTGTACCAAGGCCATATAGCAACTAGGCCACACAGTGGATTGAGCACTGGGTGAGAGGTGGCAAGACCTGAGTTCAAATCCAACTCGAAGTTGGTTGGCACTTACCAACTGTGGCCTTAGGCAAACCACTTAACTTGCCTCATTGGCTTTCCTCATCTGTAAAATGGGGAAATAAAAGCACCAATCTCCCAGGCTTATTTTGAGGATTAAATAAAATAATATTTGTAACATGATTAACATAGTGGTCCTCACAGAGTAGGCATACTTGTTTTCTTCCTTCCCATGACAAAAGAAAGAAAACCCAGAGAGGTTTCATCTTACTTCAATATTATTTTATGGGAAAATCTGGGCCAAAGGCTACACAAACCCCAGGAAAGCTTTTAACATTTTGCTTTTGGCATTTTTTCCCTGGCAGCCTTTTTCTACTTCTCACTTCTCACCCCACCCCCAAATCTGGGACATTGACTTTTCTTAAAAGAAAACCAGAGAAGGTCAAAAGAATAAAAATGGGATGAGATACATGCCGTCTAAAGCTGATCCAGTCATTTCTCTCAGTTCTAATTTAACCCTGTGCCTTTGTTTCTTGTCCTAGAGTTCATTCTTGGCCCAGCAGAAGGAAAGAAAAAAATAGAAAAATTTCTAGCCCCTAAAGAAGAATTTTAGCTCTTGCATCGACAATCACTGGGCCATGTTTTTTAAAAATCCTACATGGGAGTTCTACAATATAATTTACAGCTAAGATTTATAGCTTCCTGGGTTGAAAGAGCAATAAAAAATATTTATCGTCTCTCATTTTTCTCAAACGAGCACCTGGGTTGTTCACATCTATCTCTTTTAGCATTTAGAAGGCTATACTCTTCAGGGACATCATGACATCATGACAACCCACATAAACCATCATGAACTAATAGTTTTCCTCTGACTTTAGGTCAGGAAGCATAATAGAATATAGAGAGATCTGGTCTTAGAAGACCTTAGAAGAAGGGTTCAAGTCCTGTCTCTGCAACATACCAGCTATGTGACTCTGTCTTAGGTCTCTTGCTCTCTCTGTACTCTAGATCAGTGGTATCAAACTCAAACAGGAAGGGAGAGGAAGGGGGGAGGGGGCTGCTAATCTATACTTAAAGATCCTTGCAGGCTGCATATCGAATGGGTTTTAAAATGTAGTATTATCTATGCTTTATTATATTTTTTTGAATTTTGTTAAATGTTTCCCAATTACATTTTAATCTAGTTTGGCCCTCACTCAGAAATGTTGTGGGCCTCATAAGGCCCTCAGTCCCTGTGTTTGACCTCTCTACTCCAGGCAAATCTCTCCATGACTTTTAAGTTGCAGAAAAAGTGCTGACCAGTAATGGTAGAGGGAGTTTCCTCATTTGGGAAATCCCTATGCCGACAACATCACAGGTTCAGTGTCTAACCCTGCCCCCTTTATTATAACAAGAAATGATCCATTAGATTTTGTAAATAAATAACTGGGACATAATGCTATAACATGATGGTGAAATCTTTTGTTTCTATTTCTGATGCAAAGTCCTCTATTCACCCAAAGGAAATGCCTAAGTATAGCCTTGTTAAGTTTTTCACTGTAATCTTCCTATTTGTCTAAACATCATCTTGTTTACTTCTATTGTCTGGCCCTGTCTGTAGAGTTTGTGTCAAATCACTGCCTTGTCACCAAGCATTGAAATTTGAGACTCCCTGGGTGGTTCTCTTGGTGCCTCTGAATGCATGTCCAGTCCAGAAGGTTCTCTTCTTTACCAAATAGAGGGCTCCATCTCCTCTGTTGATAAGCCAACCAGACACAAAACCTGCACATGCTCAAGTCCATATGGGAACTGTATTAATCAGGCCATGACGTTGGTCAGGACTCAACTGTCATTGGCCAATCCTGGTCACTCATGTTTCACACATTAATCTCTCTTTTTCTGATACATGACAAAGGGACTTGACAAATGTAGGTTGAGGTGACACAGACCAAGGTCAAGGTTTAAATATTTCAATGATCTGGTGATCTTCTTAGCATGGGTATTCTCACCATTGGTGTAGATTTTAACCCACTTATTATACCTTCTTATACTATGCTATTATTGTCCATGTCCTTTTGGTAATCTACAGAGGATCCTCTCAGTACCTTGAAGGGTTCCCTATATTATTTCATGCATACCAGTACAAAACTCAGAGAGATCCCATACTCTTCCTATGTAACCTGCCTCTGATCACAAATAGCCTATATAGAGACTTTTATGTCACAGCCAGCACACAGATCCTCATTGATGATTTGCTGCAGCCTCTGTATACCAAAGTCCCTGAGGGCACAATAGGTCTCAGGCTCCGTATGATTCTCAGAGTGATTTTTTTTTTTTTTTTTTTTTTTTACCATTTCTGCATCCATGATATCTTGGAGACATTCATAAAATCATAGGCTCAAAGATTTAAAGCTGGAAGGGATCGTAGAGGCTGAAACCAACTCCCTCATTTTACCCATGAGGAAAATGACTCTCACAGAGGCAAGGTGACTTCTTCAGAATCATACAGCTAGCAAGTTTGAACTCATATCTTCCTGACCCCAACCCCCATGCCCTCTCAACTCCACCATAATTTGTTTCTTTTCTCTTTGAACACTTTGTTTTGCTACCAGTCTGCTCATTCTCTTGGCCAATTCAAGTCTTAGCCTCTCTGATATTCCTGTTTGCCCGACTATCTGTAATCTTGGTGATGACTTTGTCATTTATGGATCTGCCCTTTATGAGTTAAAGCGCCGGGGGCAGCTTTAGAGAAGGATTGTTCCAGGAGGAGACACTGGGCTTTGCCAAATGACAATTGCAGCATAGGAATCAATGAGATTGATAGACCACTTTTGGGGAATTGTAGCAGTAGGGGTCATTTCACTGGAATTTATATTCTCCTCAAAAAAGCAAAGGGGCCATAAACACAAAAATCTGCTGTAAGACGGAGGGGTGAGCCTCTCCAGGCAAATGTTAGAGCTGTCCTATTTTTAGAGCTGTCCTCTTCTGTGCACTATTTTTTTTTCCCTCTAAAACCATGGGATTACATAAAGGGATGGATTAAGAAAGATAACTGTGACCCACAAAGGTTATTCTAGTGTTTGTTTCAATTTCCGGTCCCAAAAACAAAGGTGAAACAATCGGGTAGCTTAAATCCAACATTCAACAGCCAACACCAAAGCATCACTCATAATAGGTGCTTAATAAATACCAATAACATTTATATATCACTTTAGGGTTTAAAATTCCTTTCTTCACAACAGCAGCTGGGGTGGATAGTGTATGCATTATTAAATTATTATTTCACCATTACATTAATTATAAATTAATACATACCAATTAAATACCAATTAATAACCAATCAGGTTTTTTCTCCTTTATTTCCTCATTCAGGGTCCAGCCCCTGTAGGTCAGTTAGTCAATTTCTGAAGGACATGGCTGATTGATGAGATGTCTCTAGCCCTCGGGGAACATACTCCTTGATCTTGGACTCCACCCAACTAGGAGACTTTGCTTCCATTTAAAGTATAAACAGAATCTAATCTAAGTGAATTCTTGCCCTAAGGAAATGAGCCTCTGTCCTTGTACCCCCTGCACTGGAATTTAGGGTAACCCAGTTCATGAATAAGAAAACCAACCAGAGTAATCTGGATGAAGATGGACCTCCCTATCGAGATTGCTGGAGGCGGCTGAGTCTCCTGATCAAGCCGCATTCTCTACAGACTTCTAGCCCATTTCTCATTAATGTCCACCAATCAGGATTGATTTCTCTTATCAGGGTCACTGCCTTTTACAACAGTATTTAAAGCATTTAGTATGTCCATTAGAGGGGTCTTTGGTTTTCCGAGAGAAACCACTGATCATCAATATATTAATCATTAGCTAGCCTAATAAATTGATTATTAATTCATCTCATTACTATCATTTTACAGATAGGTAACAAGCTTAGAGAGGTAGGTGACTTGCCTATAGTTAAACACCTAGAATCAGAGATCAGTTATGAATGCAGGTCTCCAGACAGTGGAAACACCACTAATTTGAGAGTCAAACGGCCAGAGTTTGAATATCAATTCATCCACTAACTACCTATGTGACCATGGACAAGCCACTTAAGCTCTCCAGGTCTCAGTTCCTCATGTATCAAATGAGGGGACTGGATTAAATGGCCACTAAGGTTCCTTCCCAGTGAAATCTATGATCCTAATAGCCTGAGTCTTGCTACTATACCATATTGCCTCTCCTAAATATTTGTTGAATTGAATGATTTGTTGAATCTCATTTTGCCTTTTTGATCAAATGGTTTAGGCAATATGGGGAAGAGCATTGAATCTGGGAGAACTTGGGAGAAGAAACCTGGAGTTAAATCCATTCTATGACACTGACTAGTTAGTTTGCTATAAACAAGTCACCTTAATTCCTCTATGGCTTGGTTTCCTTATCTGTAAAATAGGGATGATAATAATCATTGTATTACTTCCCTCCCAAGTTTGGTGTGAAAAAAGCGCTATCGAAATGTGAATTATTATAGACTGAGTCGAAAGCTAAGTTTTCTTAAAGGAATTTTAATTTTGAGCTGGTTCATTTGAAAGTTTTCTATGAGGTGTGTGTGTTCCTCAGCCCCTTGGGTCTTGAAAGCTTGTGCCCTAAGGTTACATTATTATTCTGTAAAGCTTTGTTAGGTAGAAAGAAAGCTCCCTTGTCCTATGATAATAAGTTAAACCTTAACTCAATTAAGATTCATTATATTCATTATAATAATTTATCATTACTTATTAATCATGAATAAAGGTTTTAAGTCTAATGATAAATAATTTCTCTGTCATATGCTGCATACATGCATAGCTTATCAACTCTTTGTCAGGGATATTTTGGGGTGGAATGGGAATTAACTTCAAAATAGCACGTGAAGGTATACTGAAGGTAAAATAATAATAAAATATCTATTGTGCTTTGGGACTTGGAAAACACTACATTTTCACAGCAACCCTGTGAAGTAGATGCTGTTACCAATAAGAAAACTGAAGCTAGATAGGTGTCCCAGTGGATAGAGCATGGCCCTGGAGTCAGGAGAACCTAAGTTCAAATCTAGCCTCAGACATAACACTAGCTGTGTAACCTTGGGCAAGTCACTTAACCCCAATTGCCTCACAAAAGAAAGAGAGAAAGAAAGAAGGGAAGGAAGGAAGAAAGAAGGAAGGAAGGAAAGAAGGAAGGAAGGAAGGAAAGAAAGAAAGAAAAGAAAAGAAGGAAGGAGGGATGGAGGAAGGGAGTGAGGAAGGGAGGGAGGGAGGGAGGAAGATAGCTGAGGTTGAATGACTTGTCCAAAGTCATGCAGTTAGCAAATGTCAGGGGCAAGATTTGCATTCAGGTCTTTCTAGCACAGTGTCCACTATGCTATCTACTGTACCACCCAGGGGATGAATGTGAACACCTGGGTTTCATCTTAGTCCATTGGCATTGGTGACTTTGTTAATCTTGCAAATTCTCTGTCCTAAAAAACATGATAATGTTAAGCAGTGCTAACATTCCCTGGAATCTATATATCCTAAACTTTCTTTTTTCAACAATTCTTTATTTCCTTCAGAAAGTACCACCTGGAATTGGACCTGTAGCAAGCTCAAGTGACAGGTGGCTGCTAACCAAAGGGTATGTTTTTCAGGTTATTGAAATGTGATGTTTATAACTTAGTGTTTGGTTTGGTTTCGTTTTTTTTTTTTTTTTGCTTGCTAAATTCCTGGCTAGGTTAGGGCTTTAAAGCCAAGTGGCAGGACCTGGGAACTCTGAGGCTAAGAGGGAGAAAAGAAGTAGCCCTCTGGGGGGAAGTTACTGGGGTCACAACTGCTTGCAACTTCAGGGGCCTTGTTGAGGGTGTCTAAACATAGCTATAGAGTTGGTGGTGTTTTCAGAGTTTGAGCCAGGAAACATTAAAAAGGAGCACTGTGGGCACAGGGCTGGCATTTATAGTGAGGGTGGGTACATTGGGTACTCGGCTAGAGAGAGGACAGAATTGGAATCAGGGACAGAGTCTACAATAAATGAGATTGCTCTGGGCCTTATACATAGAAAAATGGTGATAGAAATAACAGATTTGGGTCAGGCCAAGTGTATTGCTCCAAGCAGCATCCCCAGAGCTTAGCACAAAGCCCGGCCCATAGTAAATGATTAACAAAATGCTTGTTGACTAACTGGATGGTTCCCAATCTTGGAGAGACTACATAAAGGGATCAGGCGATGGACTTGATTCTGGTGCTGCAGCTCTCCTTCCTTCCTACTGAGAGAAGATGGAAAGCTAGATGCTCAAACGCTGTCTTGTCTTATGCAGTATATATGAACTCCTCCTGGTCCTATTCTAGGAAAAGGTAATGGGGGAGGTCTGCTACATAGAGCCCGCCAGGCGGTACAATGGATAGAGCACTGGACCTAGAATCAGAAAGACCTCAGACACTTGCTGTGTGACCCTGGGCAAGTCACTTAACCTCTTAGATTCAGTTTCCTCTTATGGAAAATGGGGATAATAAGAGTATCTGTTTATCAGGGTTGTTGTAAGGATCAAATGTGGTAACACATGTGAAGGACTTTGCAAACCTTAAAGTATCATATAAATTTTAGCTATTATTATTATTAGATCATAGGGCACACATAATATAAGAATAGGGAGTAGGTCTGTAATTTTATTCCAGCTGAGGAAATGCCTTCTACCAACCTAAGTCAGCAATTTCTCTCTAGCTTATGGTCTTTCCGTAGGGATTCTTAACCTGAAGTTGGTGGACCTCCAAGGTATCTGTAGTCATACTTCAGGGGGTCTATGGACACATATCATGTGGTCTATGGACTTGAATGAGGGGAAAAAAGTCTCTATTTACAACTAATTTCATTTGCAATCCTATATAATTTATTTTATTCATTTAAAAACATCATTCTGGGAAATTGCTAGGTATTCCAAACTTCCCAAGGGGTCCAAGACACGAAAAAGGTTAAAAATCTTTTATCTTTATTGGTTTATTTCTTTGTTTGTTGGTGGTGGTTGGGGGGGGGGGGGTTGAGGTAATTGGGAAGAATTTTTATCTTAAAGAGCTGCCTAGGGGCACGAAGGCATTTAGTGACTTGCTCAGGATCATAATATGTGTCCAAGGCTGGAGGTGAACCAAGGCATTCGTAGCCAGCACTCTTATCTATTGCACTGCTTTGTCCCAGTGACATAAAGGGAAGAAATTTGAGGAAGTTGACGTTGCTGCAATTCTCACTGCTGGTAACTCCCACCTAGGGTTGGCAGAGTGTTGCTAGAGGGTCTACCAAACATAAATCCTTGGCCTGTGGTGGCCAAGGAGATCAACATATAGAATGAGAAGCAGCTGCTGGTGGGGAGAGACAGAGAGAGATGAGTGGGCACTGGCTAGCTTTCACCTCCTTCTCATCCAGTTACTGTCAAGAAGTCTTTAATTAGAATTCTTTTGTCTGTCCTGGCAAGGAGGGAGTATTATTTGGTCAAACTAACCCCCTGCTGGCAGTTTCCAAGGGCTGGGGAGTAGTGATGGCAGGGGAAAGGGAATTATTCTGGGAAAACATTTTTTTTTCTTGATTTCTTTCTTATGCCAAAGGTGGAAACCTAAGTAGTAAAATAGGCAAGGAAATATGAGACGCTGTGTTAAGTAAATTCTGCGCATATAACATATATATATGGCCAACGTAAATAAAAATTACTGAAATCTTCTGTGCCTCTTCAGAGAGTGAGCTTGATACAGCAGAATCTGATATCATAATCTGATAGTAGGGAATGGCATTATAAAAATCCTTCCAAAGAGGAGGAATCCTTTCCCAGGTAACAAGGTAAGGAGGCTGGCTAAAATAGCTATCTAGATCATTAAGCCTAAAACACTCGGCCTGCTTTTAACTGGCCTTTTGTTCAGGGATTCTTAACCTTTTCATGTGTGTCATAGACCCTTTGGGCAATCTGTTGAAGTCTATGGACCCCTTCTCAGAATAATGTTTTTTAAGCACATGAAATAAAATACACGGCATTGCAAAGGAAACTAAGTATGTTGAAACAAAGATGTGATTTTTTTTTCCTATCCAAATTCATAACCTCCTGAATTCTAGTCATGGATCCCGTGTGGGTCTATGGACCCAAGGTCAAAAACCTCTATTTAGATGAATGTCTTGGGGGCCTGGGTAATCCTGATAAATGTCCTCAAGTTAACTTCACTTTTTACATAAAAACGGTTCTAATGAACATAGCTATAGAACCTTTGGCTCAAAAGGAGATAATTGATAGATAGCCATCAAATATAAAGTCTGGCCCAAGTGTGGCCTGGATAGACGGATAGTTGATCTGGGATCTGACCCATCCCATCTCCAAAGGAGACTCTGATTTCTATCTTGACTGGAGGGAGCAAAAGGAGGATTGTGGCTGAACGCATGCTCCTTCGTGCTCACCTCCCAAGAGCAGTATTGGGCTATAATTATATCCATCTACCGGACATCAAATATTGGTATCTGATGCTCTCTTTTAGGCACCCACGCCGTGTTCCAGATGCCCTTGGCTGTTAGTTCCTGATTGGCTAAAAAAAGATTTAATCTTGCTGGGAGAGCTTTACTTCCAGCTATAGTTCTTTAGTGCCACCTAGAGTTTAGTAGAGGTGAGACCTCCCTGAAGTTCCTGTTGCTCTTTGCAACCCCTTTCAGAGGTTTGAGGATTTGTTGTTGTTTGTCCTTTGTTCTTGAAGAGTACCAGGGCATCAGGAAGGTGATGCCATGACTTGCAAGTGAATTGGATTTAAGTGAGGGAGGGCTGTGCAGAGTCACCGGCCTCACTTTTTCCCCCAGAGCCATCTGGGTCCAGTGGCCAGATGTAAATCAGGCCAACTGGAGATGGCCCCAGAAGTAGTGGGAGACCTTGGCTTTCTTATTGGTTAATTTATTTATTTTTAGTCTTCAACATTCACTTCCATAAGTTTTAAATTTTCTTCCCCTCTCCTTTCCCTCCCTTCCCAAGACAGCCTGCAGTCTGATATAGGCTCTACATATACATTCCTATTAAAGATAGACCTTAGCCTTCTTAAGTTAAGGTCTGTCCAAGGTCTCAGTTTGACAGAGGCAATGCCCATTCAGTGATTAAGGCTAGGTAAGAAATGAATCAAAGAATGGCCTTTTTTTACCTAATTGTTAAAAAATCAATCAGGTTTCTGGCCAAAACAGAAACAATTGTTAGATTAAAGATAAGAAGGGAAAACATTTTTACAGTTGTTTTAATATAACTGAAAAGTTGTCAACATCCTGAGAGTGAATAATCGTCTAGGCTTGTAAGTAGTACCCAGAGAAAACCAGCTCCATGACCTTTGCAGTTCTCTAGGTTAAAGAAAACTGCTAGCCAATTCAATAGTGACATTTTTTCAATGTCCTCTTAAGAATGGTGGTAAAAGTGCTAGGAAGGAAGGAATGAAGAGAGGGAGGGAGGGGGGATTTAAAGAAGGAAGGAAGGATTTATTAAGCACTTAATATGTGCCAGGCATTGTGTTAAGTTCTGGGAATACAAGTACAAGCAAAAAGAAAGACAGGCCTTTTAAACGTTTCATTGGTTTGAGAATAGAAGGGAGAGAATGACTAAACAAGAGTTAGGGAGGATCACATAAGATAAAATAGATAATTTTGATTTCATAAAATTTTTAAAAGTTTTGTACAAACAAATCCAATAAAGCTAATGTTTTAAAAGTGAAATAACTAATTAGGAAAAATCTTTGTAACATGTTTCTCTGATAAAAGTCTCAATTCCAAGATATATAAAGAACTGGTTTAAATTTGTAAGAATAAGAGCTATTCTCCGTTCATAAATGGTCTAAGGATATGAATAGGTAGTTCTCAAGGGAAAAAGCTTGGGCTATCTATAGCCGTATGAAAAAAAAAATTCTCCAAATCACCAATTAGAGAAATGCAAATTAAAGCACTTCCAAGATTTCTGCCTCGAATCAGAGTGAGACAGGTGACCAAAAAAGAAAAAGATAAATATTGGAGGGGCTATGGGAAAACAGGCACATTGATGCACTGTTGATGGATCTGTGAAAGTGCAACCATTCTGGAAAACAATTTATAATTACACAAAAAAAGTTACTAAAGAGTGTATGCCCTCTGACCCAGTTATACCACTGCTAGGCCTATACCCAAAAGTAATAAAAGAAATAGAAAAAGGTCTATGTGTACAAACATTTTTATAGCAACTATTTTTGTGGTGGCAAAAAATTAAAAAAGGAAAAGGAGACGCATGTCAATTGAGGAATGGCTGAATAAATTACATATGAATGTATATGAAGGTAATGGGACACTATTGTGCTATAAGAAAGGAAGAAACAGATGATTTCAAGAAGGTTTGGAAAGAATTATACAAACTGACACAGAGGCAAGTGAGCAGAACCAAAAGAAAAAAGTTATACCATATTAATTAAAAGTAATATTATACATTAAATTTATGATAAAATACTGTGAATTAAAGTTATTATTACATATTAAAAGTAATATTATAAAAATCAACGATTTTGAAGACTTATAAACTGATGAAGAGTGAAATCAGCAGAACCAGAATAATTTATATACCATAACAACTTTTTGAATATACAACAACATTTAAAATAACTTGGAAAGATCTAAGAACTATAATAAATATAAAGACTATCCAAGATTTTAGAGGGCATGCTAAAGTATACTACATACTCCCTCACAGAGAAGTTATAGATTTGGGGTACTGAATGAGACCTATATGTTTTTGTATTCAGCCAAAGATGTCATTTGTTTTGCTTAACTACTTATAATGGTTACAAGAATTTTTTTAAAGTTTCTCTTTTTTTTTTTCCAGTGGAGTAAGGGTGAGAGGGAGAGAAAATAGGTTTCTGTTCATTAAAAATTACTTTAAGAGTAGAGAGGTGTGGAGACTACCATAGTTGTTAAATGTTGCGTGTATTTTGTTGTTATTTTTGCTTATTTGTTCTATCTTGTTAAATGAGAGCTCTCATATTGTAATGTAAAAACTAAACACATCAATGAAACTTTTTTAAAAATGGAAAAGGATTTGCCTGGCTGGAGAGTGGTAAGCACCAGCAGACAAGCAGTTAGCAGATGTTTCTGAATGGACCAATGACATCAAAGTCTATAACCCAGAGTTGTGAATTGCTCTGTGTACATGGGTTTTCTCCTTCGTGGGCTTCCCTTTCAGGTTTCTGTGTGTGGCCACTCTCCTCTGTAGATACTGAATGCGTTGGTGAGAAAGTTTGTCCCAGGTTTATGTGTTGTGATGTATTTATTATTCATGCATTTGCTTTAATATAAGAGGGCCAATTTGTTATTTTGTACCTTTTGCCTTTTTTTTTTTTTGCAAAGTAAGTGTTAATATTTAAGATCTAAAAAGTGTCATCTTTGTGATTGGCTGGTTTGTGCAAATGGAAGAACACAGATTGGGGCTTGAGAGAACATGTGTTAAGTAGGGGGAGTCTATTGCTCCACAACAGGGTTATCCCTGTTATCCTTATAGAAGCTGAATGTAATCTTGAATATAACCATGTTGATTCTTCTTGGGGTATCTAGACCTACAAGTGTGAGGGCAGTTTGGAGTGAATGAGCTAGCCCAGAGAAGCAAGGAGTTCATACACCCACATGATAGATAAAGGTACAAATATCTTACTAAAGTGTTAAAAAAAAAAAGCAAAAATAGTCCATGCCCTCAACAACCTTAAATTCTAATGGGGGAAACAACACAAACATGCATAAGTTCTATTATAGGCAAAGCCTAATGCAGGTTCAAAGTTTAAAATGGAAAAAGCACTCAGAGCATAAAAATTTAAGACTAACTTTATTAAGAATTAAAGAATCAGTTAAAAAGGATACAAGGTTAAGAGAATACTCCTTAGTTTCTCCTAGAGAATCAACACCAGAAATAGGCAGAAAAGCATTCCTGAGAGAAGCAAGAGAGGAAGCTACTGGATTCAGCTTTTCCTGGCCTGGGTCCTTCATATCTTAAGGAACAAAAGGGTCTCTGAGTCCCCTTAAAGGACCAACCCAGCCTGCTTATGCAACAGGTGTTGATACTACCACAGGTACATACAAGATACATAACAGAGTAAATGGAAGATAGCCTTGGAGGAGAAAGCTCTATCATCCAGCGGTCTTGGGAGAGGCCTCCTGCAGAAGGTAGTACTTGAGATAAGTCTTAAAGGAAGCCAGAAATTGTGAAAAACAGAGATGAGGGAACTTTTCAGGCCTGGGAGATAGCCTGATAGAGACAAGGGCATGGCAATGAGATCTAAGAACATCCTATGTGTGAGGAACAGTAAGTTTGCCAATACGTCTGAGACAATAGACTGAGATATACTGTCTAGACTCTTCTACACTGTAGAGTGGGTGGAGGGCAGTAAATTGTAAGGAGACCAAAAAAAAATAGGAAAAGGCCAAAAAGCTTTAAATGCCAAATGGGGTTGGGGTTATATTTTATTCTAGTTGAGACAGGAAGAAATTGGGGTTCATTGATCAAGAGGTAACATAATTGGGTCTTTGCTTTGGAAAAATCATTTTGGCAACTGTGCACAGAGAGATTTGAAGCAGAGAATTAATTAGGAGACAACTTCAAGGGGCAGATAGGTGGTGCAGTGGATAGAGCACTGGCCCTGGGGTCAGGAAAACCTGAGTTCAAATCCGGCCTCAGACACTGTGTTACCCTAGACAAGTCACTTAACTCTGATTGCTGATTGCCTCCGCAGGCAAACAAAGAAGGCTGTGTGAGAGTTGATGAGGACCTGAGCTAAGATGGTGACCCGTGTGAGTGGAGAAAAGGTGTGTGTGTGTGTGTGTGTGTGTGTGTGTGTGTGTGTGTGTGTGTGCATGCATGCATTTGTATATATGTATATACATATATACACACTATATATGTATATATATATACATATAATATAGTAGAGGCAAATTGACTTTGATGCTTCTTAACATCATAAGATCATAGATTTAGAGTAAAGAAAGGGACTTTAGAGGTCATCTATCCCAACCTCCCCATTTTATTAATGAGGAAACTGAGACCAAGAGAAGTAACTGACTTACCAAGAAGTAAATGACTTACTGAATGACTCCCAGATGCAGTAGATAGCCAACCAGAAATTTGAACTCAAGTCCTCCGAATTTTACACCACCATCCCTTAGCTGCTTCAAGTGACTTTTTATTCTTACAAATGTAAATTGGGCCTGACTCTTCCTGATAATTAGAAGCTGGAGATTGGCGTGGGACACAACCACAATTTATGAGATTATGTCTCTGGGAAAAAGTGTTTCCAGTTCTGCACAACCAATTTACAAATAAACTTTTCAAACAAATACATTTTATAAGCTAAGGATATTCCATAATTCTTTTTAAACACTAGCAGAAATAAGGTCTCCTTATGTGGAAGTGAAATATCTTTATGCTTCTCTTTTTAAAGGGAAACTAGCATGCCCTTTCAAAAAAAAGACATAGTACCCTGTTAGGTTGGGGAGTCAAGGATAACATGACACACTCAATCCAGAGTCTTAATTTAACTATAAGAACCACACATTGGAAATGTCAACTTTTATCATCATTTTGTCCTTTTAATCTTCCTCTCTCTATTCTGTTTTTCTGTGGCAAATTTTTAGTAAATCTCTCTGAGGAAATACAAGAAAACATGTCTGTGTTACAAGAATCCAATTACATAGCCTTTTCATTTGAGTTCCAAGCCTTGGGGATATTGTGGAGGGGAGAGAAAACAAAGATGATTAGAAGCTTGAAACTCAAACATGTTATTTCTTCAGCATTACTGCCTATCTAGCCAGAGAAATAATAACTGTAATCTCATCTCTCCATACCAATGATTAGTCTCGGATTTGGAGTGGAACTCCCTGGGGGAAAAATATACAGGCACACAATTGGAAAAGAGGAAATTATTAGCAAAATTTATAAATTGGTAATCAGTTAGTTTCTCCCTAGAAATTAGACTAGAAATATCCGTGGCAGCTTCTTTGTCTAGCTTATTCCTAAACCCTGAATTTCATAGATTTTTGTCTTTTATCCTCTTGATGCCTTTGCTGGTTTTTAATTCTATGTGATTTGTTATTTCCCATTTTATTACATATAGCTTAGGTATTAGCTATATACAGGGTGTCCCAAAAGTCTTGGTGCATTTTAAAGCTTTAATAATTATTAAAGCTATTATTTAAGCTAAGCTTTAATAGTTATTAAGGCTTAAAACTTCACCAAGACCTCTGGGACACTCTGTATTTTACACACACACATACACACACACACACACATACCCCTTAACTTTTGCCAGAATTGTTTTTTCATTTCAATTTCCTCTCCATTTAAATTTTTTTTTCTTTTAAGCTCTTATTATTATGTTTCATCATATTTTTAGGTTCCCTACTACATCTAAAATGCCTAATGTGTATAAATTATTTTGAGGTAGCATGATTTTAAGTTGTTTTTTTACAAAAGCTATTTTTTCCAGCACTTAACATAATTCCCACTTCTATACATTTATATTATTATTCTTATTTAGCATCTTACCTTCTTTAGGGTTAATGTTAGAGTCTACAAATGAATGGCACTAATAGAATTTCATTTTAATCTTTTGAGTTAGCAAGCATTTTTTTTTCTTTCTCCCTTCCATACCCCCAACCAGTGGGGAAAAAAAATAAAAACAAAACTGTTGTAACAAATATGCAAAAAAATTCTCGTATTGACATAAGGCAGAGAGAGAGGCAGCCAGGCATAATGGATTGGGAATCAGTTCTGAAGTCAGTAAGAACTGGATTCAAATCCTGCCCCTAAAATCTACTGGCTAAGTGACTCTCGGCAAATACTTTAAGCTTTCAGTGCCACCAAGTAACTGTCTAAAATTATATGTCGTCAAACAACTGCAGATCTGAATTGATGAAGGGAGTTTCTTCATTGAGAGGTCTCTATGCCAAAGAGATCACAGATTTGGTCTCCCAAAAAATGCATTGTGAGAAAATAAAATATTATATAGATACTAATTAATTATAACAAAAAATTCTTTCTTAAATCAAGGATTGGGAAGAGTTTATTGAAGTATAGTCCATGTTCCTTAGGCTCATGTACCCTGATTTCTATATTTTAAGGCATCAAATTTGTCCCATCCTCTACAGACATATCCCCCAGGCTACCAGAGACCTAGAACTAGGCCATTCTAGGCCCTCCCTTGTCTATCTCCAGCAGCACACACATCCTTAGTCTCTAGTCAGATCATGTCCTTACCATCTACCACACATGCCCATCTTACCTCAACTTTTATGTCTTGCTCACCATTTCTTTTTTTCCTGAAGTGCACTCCCATGTCATCTTTGCCTGTCCAAGTATGCCACCTCTTTCAAGTTCTGTAAGTAAGAATAAATCTCTAGAACCTCATAGACATATGGTTTCATATATATTTGTATATATGTGTGTGTATATCTATATTGATATCTGGGTTCCCCATCTACCAGTGTAGGTTACAACCCATTGCCTGTCTTAGAAGTTGTCTTCATGCATTGCTGGGGTAAAAATGAATGAATGAATGAATGAATGAATGAATGAATGAATGAACAAAATACCCTCTGATGGGCTATTCCCCAGGTGATGATCCTATCCTAACAGCTACATAGTGTTTGGATGAGAGACCCATAATCCTTTTTGGTACTTTATTAAAGACCTTTCTAGTTTTGTATGCCCTACTGGCATAGGCTTTGGGAACCCAAGGTCACCTTTGCTCCATAATGAAGCATCAGAGTCAGACTTTAGCAGAGAAATGATTTAATGACTCACACATTAAATGCTTCTTAGTTGAAAAAATAAGAAACAGTTTTAAAAACCTGATATATTAATAACTATAATAAAGTAAAGATTGCATTAATAAATCACTAATGAATTGTTGTCATGTCATATGAATATAATAGTTTATTACATTAATGGAATTAGCTAATCCCACTGAAGCAAGAACTGTGTTAAGTGTGTTCTTAATATTTGTTGGGAAACATCACTAAGTTGCCAGGATACTTGAAAAGAGATAGAAGTTGCACAAAATAACCTCACTGAGATAAAGAAAAAGACTCTATGCAGCCTGAGAAGGATTTATAATGGCAAAAGATGACTCTTATCCAGCCTGAGACCATGCCATCACCCTGGAAGAGAACATAGAAACTTCAAACACAGTGGGTCTTGATTGTGCTAAAATAGAGCAATACCCATTTGGAATTCATTTTTTTAAGAGAATGTAGTGAGATGGGGTTTGAACGTATCTCTACTGCATGTGCACATGCGTACTCACAGCAGAAATTGTTTATTATTTTTACATATTAATTTATTTTTACAAGCATTTCTTTCTCCCCCCTCCCCCCACTGTTTGCTCTGCCCAACCCAAAGGAACAATAGAAAAGAAAAACAAAAATCAAAATCCTCACAGTAAACATGCAGAGTTGGGCAAAACAAATTGCCACATTGGCTGTGTCCAAAAATGTATGTCTCATTCTGGATTCTAAGTCTATCACTTTACTGGCAGGAGGCAGGTGGTATGATTCATCTTCAGTCTTCTGGACTCATGCATGGTTTATGATTGCATGAATTAAACTTCTAAAGTCACAGCAGAAATTTCAAGTATGTTTCAGACCTGACCCTCTGCTTCTCATCAGGGTTTAACTCTTTGAATTCAGCTGGCATGTATGAACTGGGTAGATACACATGCCTAAAAATGCCTATCCCCTATGGTAAGGAAAAAGAAAGCCTCAGACTGACTCTACTAAGTCAGCAGAGCTCAGGCCAGATTTCATCATATGCTGTTCCTACAATGACTTGAGAAGATTGAAGTCACACCTCTGCCTTATTCCCACTGCCCACAGACCAACAAGACAAAAAGGGATTCCTCCTTTCTTTGGCAGAGAGGAGGCACTTAATCAATACTCGTTGGTTGGTTGATTGATTGAACACAGATAGACAGAACCAATTCACTGGATTACAAATCCCATTGGAAGGAAAGCCCAAGTAGTGACATCAACTCAGAAATAAGAATGAGGGGAAATAGGAATCCAAGACTATCATAAGTGCTGACAGTCCTCTAGTTTTGAAGTCCTGTATCATAAAAGTTCTACAGTGATGATGACACTTTTATTTGGCTTCTTCAGAACTAAGGAAGTTGGTCTTGAGATTACCAGCATTAGAAGAGGACCTAAAGCTACCTTATCTAAGAGGCAGCTTTCATTGACCAAAGTTAGGAAAGACTTGGAAACAGCTGTCCAAGGTTCTG
Source organism: Phalanger gymnotis (assembly GCA_028646595.1). Taxonomy (NCBI): domain Eukaryota; kingdom Metazoa; phylum Chordata; class Mammalia; order Diprotodontia; family Phalangeridae; genus Phalanger; species Phalanger gymnotis. The sequence goes on from CM053623.1 coordinate 196,923,697, forward strand.
GGCTAAACAGTTGCCATATCTGTGCATTTGCCTTCTGCTTACACTATAACCTAAAAAATGTGCTGTGGTAGGTGTGTGTCAATACATCTGCTCCAACTTCACCATGCTCTTTGCATGTAGCTCAAGCTGCCCCCTACAAAGTGAGCTTTCACTTATCCAAAACACATTTGTCTGTAACACCAATAGCAGCCTCTAGAAGCATATAGTTTTTCCACAGCCAGCATCACCTGAGCAAACATTAATCTCTTCGCTTCAGAACTATACTTGCCTGTGTGCTCATGTTTATACCTGATAAGCACTTTCCTTAAACTTGAAAAATTCTATTTCTACATCTTCTCTTCCTGGACACTGATAATATGAATGAATGAATATCCATATTTGTGTACTAGATATGATGTTGCTTCTTAGTTAATAGACTCTTGTTTAGTTAATGAACATTTGGAAATTGAGATTACATGTCTTAATTTGTAGGAATTTCTGAGTTGACAGAAGGATAAATTTAAAATTCACCTCTTCCAAGGACGCTTTCTAAATAACCTCACTTATGTGATTCTTTCTACTATTTGAAATCCTTCAGTGCTTTTGACTACTCTGAGCCACACGTCCCCATTTAGTTGTTTGCATATTGTCACGTTCTATAGTTGTTTTAGAGGTATATGTGCTACCTTTAAACTCAGTTATAAACTCCTTAAGAATATGAATTTTAAGTGTTTTTTTAATCCATTGGGCCAAGTAAAGCATTGGGAAATGTTAGCAGACTATTTACTGGTAATAAAAAACATGCTGAAGCCATAATAACGGGGGAATACATAGGAACAGTGGGAAAGACTGGAGAAATGGCCTCATGCAGGTGATAGCAAGACTTTTCTAAAGTTTTCTATTGTTTCCCTGTCTTGAAAGGGGTAACCTGCTCTTGACCAGAGACGTGACTATGAATTGTCATCGAATTACTGGAAGACATATTGCAGGAATTAACAGTCCTGGAAGCAAACTTTGCTCAGGATTAAAATAGCATAAAGGAAAGAAGGCCCAGAAATGTTATATAAGATCAGTTTGCAATTTCCAAATCAACATTTGGCAGAACACAGTTTACAATAGGTACCCACAGGTGTCCTTTTATCTGGCTTCCATAGTAAATTTAGCTGGTCTTTGAAGAGTTGCCTGAGTCCTCTGTAATGAGCACTCTTTTGTTCAGCTATCTAACTTGCATAGGTAGAAAAGCACCTGTTTGCAAGACAAAAAATACTGGAATAGAAACAGATACATGAGAGCAAGAAGTCTCACATATATACATACGATATTTCTATGTATCTATGTATTTTAGTTTACATATGTGCATGTATGGGTATATTTGTATTTTTGCATATACATGTATAAACATGTGGGGGGGGTGCACCCAGAGATTGTCCCAAAAGTCTTAAGCTTTAATAGCTTAAAACTACACTAAGAGTTCTGGAACATCCTGTATCCATCCATCCATCCATCCATCCATCCATCCATCCATATATACACTCATTATGATAGGGCGATATTTCTCCCTATCATGGAAAAGTAAAGAGTGCCAATGATATCTTTATTTTCTCTCATGTACGCATGATAAGGAGACATATCTACCTACCATGGAAAAGTAAACAGTCAGGATGCTGTCTATATACCATCTCCTTACCATCTATGTATCATCTAGGGTCTCCCTCCCCCCTTCTTCTTTCTCACTGCCTTTTGTTTGGGGTGAAGTCAAAACTAACCCAATGGGACTCTGGGAAATATATCTTTATTACTCTGTTCTGTCTTCCTGGAGAAAATTTTACTGAAAGTTGCAATCATCTTTTCTGTTCCCAGCATCTTATCTCTGTGTTTGCATATGTCACCACCCTATCATCATCCTTAACTTTGTTCTCCTTTCTGGCTACAATTTTTTCTGCATGACTGCAATATTTGATTTATTATTAAACACTGTTAAAAACTAAGTTCTTAACAAAGTAGTTATTGGTTGAGTTCATTCTCATTTTGAAGAATAATAATTGTCATCTTTGTCTTTGAACCAAAAATGACAGAGGCTGAAGGAGTAGATCCATTGACAATCTGGATATTGGGATGGCGATGCTATGTTGTGTTGGGCACAGAACTATATGATTGCTCTAAGGAGAAGATAGCTTTTGTTGTCCAGATGGGCTCTTTGTGCCACTTAGAGTAACAATTTAAATGGCCTTCAACCTGCCTCTAATTGGCAAAATGGCATTCTCCCACCTCAGGGCAAGATGTTGCCACTGATAACAAACAGCTGCATCATCAGCTATGTGCTGTGTAGATCACGTGTACATGTGTACAACTTTTCAGAAGCCACATCTGTGATGCATCAACACCACCCTAGGAAGGGGAAAGCTCTTTGGTTGAGCAGTTTCTTGGATCTGGATTCCAAGAAGATCTACCTGGTAAAAAATGATTGCTTTTCATTGTGTTTCTGCCTTATAGTCTTAAGACCTTCCTTATTTCTTTTCCAGTGCAGAATTGCCTTGGTCCCAAGGTCTTTTCCCCCTCAGAGAACTCCATATGCTCTAGAAAAATACCTTAGCCACCCCTCAGTTGAAAGATTTCCTTTCCTCCGGGATAATTCAGACAGTTCCTTCCCAGAAAGGGCTTGGAAACTGAAAGATGGTGTTGTCAAGAGATGATTTGCTTTTTTTTTCAATTATCAAGTATGCAATTTGTTTTTCTTTAGAATGCCTTATATTTAGAAATTTTTATTTTCATTAATCAGAATCAACCAAAAAAAAAGTAAAGGCACATGAAATAAAAAAGAAGGAAATGTCCACTTGATCAGCTCTGGGATGGGAGGAAGGGGAGGAAGATGCACAAGCAGAAATATTCAATAAGTGATGGTTGGGAGAAAAATTGGCTGTTAGTCAGGGAAAGAATGGTTGGTAAAGAAGCTGGAGCTGAATAAGAGGAAGAGATGGTGAACTAAGAATGATAGAAGAGAGGCTGGTCATAGTAGAAGATTATACTGGTATATACACATATACATATATACGTATACACACACACACATATAAAATGTTTATCTTCTTAAACAAAAGAACCTCTTCTCCACCACATTCCAAAAGATAAAATGCTTTGCTTTCTAACAGCATAAAAGAGGTAAAATTATTACTTCATAACTATAAATGTATACTTAAAAGAAAGAGAATCTCCTAGCTGACTTGGTGGCAATTCTAAATTACTAGATGAGAGTGAGTCCTTATTTGGCCACTGTGGAAGAAGGTGAATGCCACCCCACGGAAGTCTCTAAGGGGGCAAAGAATTGTTCCCTTTGATGTGGTTCTCAGGGGTGGATAAGTTTTGGTGGGTGAATCAGGGACCACTGAATACTGGGGAGAGCCTCAGTATCAACTGAGATCCCAAGACAGGTTGCACACAAGATGATTATAACCTCTAAGCTACTTCATAGAGAGAATCCTGCAATATTGTGAGGAATTGTAAATTATGTGTTTCAACAGTCTTGCTAACAGCTACTGTGGCTGTGTGAAACCAACAATGACCAGCACACAGAATGCTGCAAGCCCAGGTTCTTTTGATCTGCTTTACTAAGGAAAGCAATGTTAAGGGGTTAACAATCTTACTTTAATCCAGCATACAAATATCATTCACTTAGTTCAGGGGGAAAAGCCAGCACGCTGAGCTTCAGAGCAAATACAAACAAATTAAAAACATCAACAGACAGACCCTGTCTGATTCAAATCTCAATGCATATTTACCAGAGTTTAACAAGTCTGAACATCCAGGTTTACAAGCTGGAGGGCTTTTAACTACAGCTGCTCAGCATCTCCACATCAGCTCACCACCAAGAGTGAGAGCCCTAAGCAAATAGTTCTGTTCTCTCTTTTTATGCACTCTTTAGCCATCATCAAACATCATCTGAGCCACCAGAACTCAGGCTCTTACTATTGGCTCTGGTCTTAGCAACTCCCCTTAGGACCCTGAGGGCTTTACTCCCACATAGGCTTAGCACCTAATAGATATGGGTTTGGGCCTGGGGCTTAGCACCTAATAAGACTCAATCAAAGACACTCAACTTAATTGATATTACACTATGCCAGAGACATCATCATCAACGCTGAGGCCCTGATGTCTCTGATGCTGTTTCTGCTCATTGTTATCCCCTTACACCAGGACATTCACTGTAAACCGTGATGATTTGGCCTCATTAATCAGATGGAAATGATTGTTGAGATCTGAGATTCCATTCTTCCAAAGGGGAGAGGAAAAGCCTAGGATTTCTGACCTGTGTTTTCCTCCATGTATTTTTTCTTCTTTTGCTTTATGGTGACTTCTTCAGGGAGCTTGCCAAAATTTTTTGTTCTTGTTCTCTGTGTTTTCTTTTTTATTTTTGGTTTTGTTTTCTCTTTTCTCCCTTTAGTACTTACTATCCAGATTGTCCAGTAAGAGCCCTAAAAGCATTCAAATGTTTGAAGATCCTTAGAACCTTGACACCATGGGGAAACTCACTCCAACATATGACAGAAACAGAGAGGCAAAAGCTTTGTGAATCCTAAAGCTCTACATGACTGCTAGTTGTTGTTGTTGTGGTGGTGGTGGTTGTTACACTCTGGTTCTGAATGTGAGTGGCAGAAAAGAGTTTGATGGGGATGAGAAATGGAGAAGGGAACACAATGGGTGTCATGTTAAATTTGAAGTGAAGGTAAGATTTAGAAATGGTATGCGAGACCATTTGAGATGTTCTTCTGGAGATAAATGAAAAGATGAAGTAATAACTTAAAATTTTTTTGTTCGGTTGTTTTCAGTCATGTCTAACTCTTTGCAACCGCCTTTTTGGGTGTTCTTGGAAAGATACTAGAGTGATTTGCCATTTCCTTCTCCAGTTCATTTTACAGATAAGGAAAGTGAAAAGTTAAGTGACTTGCCTAGAGTCACACTGCTAGTAAATGTCTGTGGCCAAATTTGAACTCAGGTCTTTCTGACTCCAGGCCCAGCACTCTATCATTGTGCCACCTAGCTGCTGCAACTTTAAGTTTATAGAATAATAACTAAACTTGGGTGAAAGATTTATGGTTGCCAGAGTTTCCTTTCAAGCAAAGAGAAGTTTGTTTTCTTTTCTTTTTTTTTTTTTTTTTACTTTATCCTCAACCAGTTTTATGTGACTTCAGGTTTGACACATGATCACAAAGCCAGGTGTTGTTTGCTGTATTTTTTAAAAATCTGGCTCCTGCTGTATTAGCCGAGGAAAGTCTGAGAGTTTCCCCTTTTAGAGTAAATCTTTTTCTTGAATATAGAAACAGTATGGTGGTACAGCAATTTGATTCAATTCAATGAGCATAGTGCCAATGTTTTCAAAGATATACATTTTCCTCTGAAGACTGCTTTAACCCTATTCCATAAATTTTTTTTACATTGTCTCGTTATTAATCTCTTCACTTATTATTCAAGAATTTGTTATTTAGTCTCCATTTAGTTCTGCATCTTTTGCTTATGTTCACTTTATTTATTTATTTATTTATTTGGACTTTTGAACATCTATTTTTTTAAAACCTTGAGTTCCAAATTCTCTCCCCTCTTCCCTTCCCATCCACCCTCCCTAAGAAGTCAAGCAATTCAACATGGGCTACATGCGTATCATTATGTATAACCCTTCCACAATACTCATGTTGTGAAAGACTAACTATGTTTTGCTTCTTCCTAACCTATCCCCCTTTATTGAATTTTCTCCCTTGACCCTGACCCTTTTCGAAAGTGTTTGTTTTTGATTATCTTCATCCCCATCTGCCCTCCTTTCCATCATCCCCCCCTTTTTTTATCTTCTTCCTCCTTCTTTCCTGTGGGGTAAGCTACA
>CM053623.1:196930044-196966439 GCA_028646595.1 Phalanger gymnotis
CGCTGCCTCACCAGCACTCCTCCTTCCCCAAGAACCCCCTACATGGACTGGGCTTAAATCTTCAGCAGGCTCTTCACTCCTGCTCTGATCAGCCACTTAATTCCTCCCACCAGGTGGGCCTGGGGCCAGAAGCAACTGCAGCTGTAGTTCTAAAGCTGCCCCACCTCCGCTGTCCCAGGGGCGGTGGCCAAACCGCAAACTCAGTCCCGCAGCTTTTCCCACTAACCTTCTCTGTTGTCTTTGCTGTTCGTGGGTTGTGAGGTCTGGTAAATGCCACTGCTCAGTAATTCAGGATGCTAGGGCACTCCCCGCTTGCCTCCTGGTCTCATCGGTCCTCGGTCTGGTCGGCCCGCGCCACGTGGGCTGGGCTCTGCTTGGCTCAGCTCCACTCCCCTCAGCTGGGAGCTGGGAGCTCCGTGCGGGACAGACCTTACCCAGAGACCATTCAGGCTGTCCGGGGCTGGAACCCTGCTTCCCTGTGCCACTTTGTGGGTTCTGCAGCTCTAGAATTGGTTCAGAGCCATTTTTTAATAGGTTTTTGGAGGGACTTGGTGGGGAGCTCATGCCAGTCACTGCTTTCCAGCCACCATCTTACAGAAGTTTGTTTTCTAAAGGAAAGGATGAATGTTGGGGGGTTTCATCTATCTTATAAAGTTTTTTGACATATAGGGCAAACTGTAATACATACATCTTTTAATTAGCTAATCTAGGTGGATAAAAATGAAATGCGGCAAACTTCCTATCAAAGATATTTATTTCCTGCTATTAATGGATTTTAAAATGCCATGTTATTCCAAGAGATCTTTCATTGCATTGAGTTCTCTTTGAAAAATCTAACCAAAAAAAATCAAATCCATGTAAATGGACTGGCCATGGACCTCACAGCAGAAAAAATTATTCCCAAAACTCAGTTCCATTTTCTCATTTAACACAATTGGTCCCAAGAATGCACACAGTGATACTGAGTAAGTCTAGGTAATGCTCACTCCTGTCAGAAAAAGAATCCTCATGAAATCTGGGAGCTTGGGCAAGGGAGGGACATGTAAATTCTTTTTTTCCTAAATGATGCCTCAATAATAAAATTTCAAATGGTCTTTATGAATTTAATCAGTAAAAATATCTCATAAGAATTAATATAAGATGCTGACAGTAGTCCAATAGTTCATTCTGAGAACAGTTCGTTTGTCTCTACATATGCTTATCTAATTAGAAATAAGATAAATGAAATAAATCACAGTGACAGGTGGAAGGTCAGGGTGGCTTCCGAAGTGATTGAATCGAATGCTTTAAGCAAAGCATAAAATTTTACAGAGATAGGAACTAATGAGGTAGTGAAAAAAGGCATTAATGGAATTTAAAAGCCCCAGTTTATAAAATCCATAAAGTCCTGGGTACTTTGGCTTGTTTGTTTATTTCATGGGTGTATCTATTTCACTAAAAAAAATTAACGCCAGTCTTCTCCCAGAGCTACCCACAGAATCATGAAGACCTGGGTTCAAGTCCCACTTCTGACATAAACACTAACTGTTTGACACAATCATTTAATTTCTCAGGTTACCAGGAAACTCTTTAAGAGTATGTATTGCTGAACTATAGTGGTAGTACCTTCACAGAGATTTCTTTTTTAAAAATTTATTTATTTGTTTATTTTCAGTTTTCAACATTCACTTTTTTGTATTTTTATTAGATTTCTTATTTTTGGTTTGCATCACTCAGTTCCACAAGTTGTTGAGTTCCCAATTTTCTTCCCCTCCTTCCCCTCGCCTTCCCCCCCCCCAGATGGTATGGAAGGTGATATATGTTCTACATATACCTTCGAACTAAACTTATTTACATAATAGCCAAGTTGCAAAGAAGAATTATGACCAATGGAATGAATCATGAGAGAGAAGAAACAAAACAAAAAAAGAAGAGAAAAAAAAGAGAGAGAATAAGTAGTTTGCCTCAGTCTGCATCCAGACTCCACAATTCTTTCTCTGGATGTAGCTAGCTTTTTCCATCATGAGTCCTTTGGAGCTGTCTCTGAGCCTTGTATTGCTGAGAAGAGCCAAGTCTATCAAAGTTAGTCATCACAGAATCAATATGTCTGTGGTTGTGTATAATGATCTCCTGGTTCTTCTCCTCTCACTCAGCATCAGATAATGTAGGTCTTTCCAGGTTATTATGAAGTCCGTATCTTCCCCGTTTCTTAAAGTACGATAGCATTCCATTTCATTCATATACCACAACTTATTTAGCCATTCCCCAATTGATGGGCATCCCCTTGATTTCCACTTCTTTGCTACCACAAAAAGAGCTGCTATTAATATTTTTGTACATATGGGTCCCTTTCCTACTTCTGTGATCTCCTTGTGATACAGCCCTAGAAGTGGTATTGCTGGATCAAAGAGTATGCCCATTTTTATAGACCTTTGGACATAGTTCTGAATTGCTCTCTAGAATGGCTAGATCCTTTCACAACTCCATCAACAATGTAATGGTATTCCAACTTTCCCACATCCTCTCCAGCATTTATCATTTTCCTGTTTTGTCATCAACATTCACGTTTATAAGAATTTGAGTTCCAAATTTTTCTGCCTCCCTTCTCTCCCTGCTCCCCAAGACAGCATGCAATCTGATACAGGCTAAACATGTACAATCATATTAAACATATTTCCACATTAGTTATGTTGTGATAGAAGAATCAGAACAAAAGGGAAAACCCATGAGAAAGAAAAAGAGAAAGAAAATAGTATACCTCGATCTGCATTCAGACTCCACAGTTCTTTCTCTGGATGTGGATAGCATTTTCCATCATGAGTCTTTTGGAGTTGTCTTAGATCATTGTATTGCTGAGAAGAGCTAAGTCTATCAAAGTTGGTCATCTCACAGTGTTGCTGTAACTATGGACAATGTTCTCCCACCAGGAGATTTCTTCACCCGTGGAAGCATAGGTCCAGTCCCCCCCGCCAAAAAAAGGTTTTTCCAGTTATGCCAAACAGTTTTAGGTAAAAGGAATATTTATATAGCCCCTACTGTGTCCTGGGCACTGTGCTAAGTGTTTTACAAATATCTCAGCAATCTCACAGTGACCCTGGTAGGTAGGTGCTATTATGATTGCCATTTTACATTTGAGGAAACTGAGGCAATCAGAGGTTAAGTCACTTGTTCAAGGTCGCACAGCAGGTTACTGTCTGTGGGTGGATTTAAAGTCAGGTCTTAATGACTCCAGACCTAGAGATCTCTCCATTGTTCTACCTACATGCCTATAAGTCATGGAATGCTACTGTCTCCACAGAAGAGAAATTATGGGTGATTACAAAAACTAAAAAGAGACACATCGTCAGTGTGAACTGGACGAAGCATTTTTACCAAAGAAACTCCAGTATAAGGAGAAGCACGTGAAGTATCTGGCCAGGAATGGTTGGTATGATCATATAGGAAGGGTGAATTAGTGCTTCACTAGCATTCAAAGAATATTGAAAGACCGAGTACAACAGTTACTGATCTTTTGTGTGTGTGTGTCTTGGATCCTTTTCACAGTCTGATAAAGCTTACAGACGCCGTCTCAAAATAAGATTTTGTTGCCTACATTAGGAGAATTAGGAGAAATACTAACTTTCAGTTACAGTGTAGTGGGGAAAAAAAGATGTAATTTTTCCCTATCCAACTTCACTGACCCCTATCCCCCAGAAATCTATCCAAGGTCCTTATGGGGATCCATAGACCCTGGGTTAAGACCATTGTTGTTTTTGTTGTTGTGTTTGTTCTTCATTCTCGAAGAGGATCACGACCCAGGTTAAGAACTCCTGGCCTAAAGGAAGGCTTCTAAAATACTGGATAGATTCTCTGTAGGGAACTAATAAATTGGAATGGCTAAAAATGACACAGGATGAGTAGGAAGGGATGGATTTCTTCTTGTCATGGTAAAAAAAAATAAGAGATCTTAATCTTTATTATATGTTGTGATCCTTTCTGTAGATGGCAAGGGATGTCAGTCTATAGAATTCCTACTAATCCTTTATCAAATGCCACTTCTTTCAGCAAGATTTCCCTGGTCCCCCAGGTGTCAATTGCCTTCTCCCTCAGACCTCATATGGTACCTATACTTCTCACGTACTTAATTATGTATTATTTTGTATTATAGTCATCTATACATCTCATATACTTTTATTAGACTATGAGCTTTGGGAGGGCAAGGACCAGGCCTTATGTAAACTTTTATCTTGACCACTACCTAGCACGGGGTCCTATACATGGTAAGAGTTTAAAAAAAAAATAATGTTTGCTGAATTGTAATTAAATAAATAAATCATTTACTAAGTGTCTGCTGTGGGCAGAGTCCAACGGCAGCTAGGTGGTACAGAACTGGACCTGGGAACAGGAAGACCTGGGCGAGTCACTTAACCCTGTTTGTTTCCATTTTCTCATCTGTAGAAAGAACTGGAGAAGGAAATGGCAAACCACTCCAGTATCTTTGCCAAGAAGGCCCCAAATGGGATCACAAAAAGTGTGTCTGTGTGTGTGCATTTCTTGTCTCCTTCGTTAGAATTTAAATCCCTTGAGAGAATGTCTTGCTTCATTCATTGCACTTGTATCCTCAGTGCCTAGCACAAAGGGCACACAGTAAGCACTTAGTAAATATTTGTTGCTTGACTCTGCATTTTCTGTGGGAGAAGGGAAGGGAATAAGGATTTTGTTGTTGTTGTTGTCCAGCCACTTTGGTAATGTCCAGCTCATCGTGACCCCATTTGGAGTTTTTTTGGCAAAGATACTGGAGTGGCTTGCCATTTCCTTCTCCAGCTCATTTTACAGATGAGGCAACTTGTGTAGCCCCTAATATGTGCTGGCACTATGCTAAACAACCTTTGGAGGTAGGTCCAATTTTACAATTGAAGAAACTGAGGCAAACACAAATTTGCCCAGAGGCACATAGCTATTATCTGAAGCTAAATTTGAATTCAGGTCTTCCTGATTCCAGGTGCAATGCTGTGCCACTAGCTGCCTCAGTGGGATGAAATAAAGGGCTGTTTTAAAACCCAAAAACATTTTTAAAAGAAAAAAAATCTTTCTCCATAGTTAACACCAAAAATGAAATTTCCATGGGTGTTGGTGGAGGTGGACTGAGGAAGAGTCCCAAATAATTCTGATTGGCTTGGAGTTGCACAGAAAACTCCTTCTGTGAAATATGGATATAAAGGAGGAAAAAAATATTAAACTACATGGTTTCTAAGGTTTCTTCGAGCTCTAACATTCTATGATTCAATGACTAAATATATGTCTCCCTGGCTAAGATACAAGCATATGTAAAGAAGATGAGGACAATGAAGCCAGGAGGGGTGGATATTCTGGGTTTTCACACTAGAACCTGAATGTATGAACTTGTTAGGTCTTGAAATGAAAAGAACCAAAGGAACTGTTTGAAAGACTGGTGCTGAGAAAGCAGTTTGATTTGATCCCTGCAAGAAGACTAGGAAGAAGAACCAGTTAGGAAAATCTGGGCAGGGAGCTGTGGATTAGAGTTGGTTACCTAGGTTCATGTGACTCAGGAAGAAAGCCTAGTGAAGATACATTTTTGTCAGTGGAAGACCAGAGAAGCATATTCAGGTAAGGGGCTTCTCAGGAGTGCAGTTTGACCTCAAAGACAAAACAGAAAAACAAGAAATATGACAGGTCTTATTTATATAGTGACCAGGAAAATTAAGAGCAAGTTCAATATGGGTTACAATGAAACCAAGAAATAAAATAAAGTCTATGTTGTTAACCAATGTTTTACTAATCTTCATTAAGATGCATTCAATGAATAATCCAGAGTTCCAACTGGCAGAGAGTGTGATTCAAGATGTCTTCACACTGGGACAAAATAGTCGTATTGTATTTTAAATATCTCATGGAGGGTTTGTACTGTTCAGTAGGGAGAGAGAGAGCATAGAGAGAAATAAAGGGGAAATTGATCCTAAGGTTTTTAGGTTTTTGGAAAGTCTCATGAGTTTCCTCCTTGCCATGAGACCCTCCTAAGGCAGAGATCCCGGGGGAATGATGGTGCTGATGGAGGCCAGAGAGGTAGAAGGTGATTGCCAAATAACTAATCACACCTGGAAGATGCCTTTGGGAAAGATGTCACCCAATCCTGGACCATGTTGTTTCTCCCATCTGATCCACAACTCTTCCCATATTTACCATTTGAATCTTCTCTGATATAAGATAGTGTATTTTTTAATGTACAATGTACCTGGGACAGGAAGAGGGATTGGGCCCATGATTTCACTAATGTAGGAAATTCTAACATGCCTTTTGTCACTTTCTCTAAAATTAAGTTTGTAGAGAATTTGCCTGGAGCATCACCCAGGGTCATACAGCCATGCTATGTGGCTTGGACCTGGGTTCCAAGACCAGGTCTCTATGCCTCTCTCAGTTAGGTATATCACATGTATTGTCTATTATTTCACTTTTTTTGGTTGGGGGAAAAAACAGAAACTTTTGTGTTTCACTCTTGGGAGATGGTAGCAGACACTTCTCAAGGATAGAACACCAGGAAGCATTCTGTTGGGGAATGCCTTGGACAAAGGTATCCCAGACCCATAGCCCAAATTCTGCAAATAACCTGCAGCCCTCTTCACAGGTTAGAGACCTGGTTTAAATGGCCACAAGCTTCCTCCAACAGAAGCAGGCAAAACCCAAATATTCTTTTTAAAAGAATTATAAACACAGGGAAGGCAAAATATATTACTTTCTTCATCCCTTGGGGGAGGAATGACTTGATCTTCAAAAATGACTTTTTTTTTCCTAAAACGATTTTACAGAGAGCCCTCAGCTCCCCGAAGAGAAGGCAACTATCAAAACACATTTCCTATCATTCATGTTCAGCCCCCAGTGGTGCTTTCAGACAGCAAGCCCACATTACAGAGGCTGGAAGCTCATGTCTTCTACATGCCTTCTGGGAAATGAGTAGGAGATGCAGACCACTGGATAACATTTCACATGGCTTTAACCCAGAAATTCAAATGATTTCCCCAGGATCATAGATCAGGGAAGGAAAATAGATTGGGTGGTAGCAAAAAAAAAATACCATGGAGATGCGGAGTGCTACGGTAATGAACGCTGGTTTGCATTCATAGATGAAACTTTTGTGGAATTGAATATCAACACTGGGAAGTCATTATAAAATGCTCAGGAAAAGCTGAGGTCATTGTTTTGAGAATTATGTGTATTATTTGACATGTTGTATCCAGCCAGATATACACCGCACAAAATGCAGTGGAAAGTCAGCGATTTTATCTGACAAATTTTTACTGCAGAAACACTAAAATAAGTATTCTTTTTTTGTAAGATCTACAGTATATCTGGTTTGGGAGTCTGTGTAGTCCAAGGATTATAACCATATTTTCTTTCTTTTAAAAAATCTACAGTATATCTGGTTCGGGAGTCTATGTAGTCCAAGGATTACAACTATATTTTCTTTCTTTTAAAAAATGTAATGATTTGTTTTTGTTGATATCATTTCCATTTCTTAGTATAGCCCTCTCCTCTGTCCTACTTGGTGAGTCATCCCTTATAACAAAGAATAAAAAAAGAAAAGATGAAAAAATCACGTCAACAAAACCAACCAACATATCCAGTGTGTCCGACAACATAAGCAATACACTACTCTGTTTTCAAAAAAATTATTAAATCTCTTTGTTGTTAATTCCTCATAATAACCTTCTGAGATATTATTATTCTGATTTTTCAAAAGGGGCCTCTGAGGGTTAAGTAACTAACTCAAGTTCAAAGACTGAGAAAATGGTAGAGTCGGGATGTGTCTCTCATACATAAAAAGCAAGCATTCGATTTTCTGTCATGTTTTCTCTTCCTTCCACTCCCTGCCTGAAATCCTTCGTCATTGCTCTCTACTTGTGATTTGTCCTGTCTGTGCTGAAGCAGTTACCTTGGAAATGGCACTAATTTTAGGAGAAGATGATTGACTGCAAAGATTTTCTCATCTCTGTAGGTTTTGCAGAAGGCATCTGGACAGCATCTCAGGCTGTGGAACAGCCCGACAACAGAACTGGCAAAATAGTGGGACTGAATGATAGTCCCTCTCCTCGACTCCAAGAAGAAATCGCACAGGGTGGGAAAAGGGTCCATATGTTTAACTCAGTAAACAGTGGGTTCACAACAATAAAGTATATTGAATGATACTTTGAATAATTTTAAGTTATTAGCTGAAATAATAATCCTCAATTGTTAGAGGCAGTGTGCTAGCTGTTATTTGAAATTATTGGAAAAGTGACTTGGAGTCAGTAGACGCCTGAGATCAAAACCTATCTCTTACAAATATTGACTTTATGACTGTGGGGAAGTCTTCCTAACTCTCTAAGCCTCAGTTTCCTCATCTGTAAATTGGAGATAATCATATTTCTAAATGTTTACTCCGTAGGTTTGTTATGAAGATCAAGTGAGATAATATATGTAAAAAAGTTTGCAAACTTTAAAGTATAATATAATAGGCATGTGGAAAAGTGCTATATTTTTCATGAGTCTCTAGTCCCAAGAGTGGATCTAACATAATTTCCTATGATTCTATTTTCTATGAGGTCACATGCCTGGAGCAGGATGATTGTGTTAAGAAGGTAACAGAGACTTGTGAGAAGCCACCCTCCTTATCCTCTTTCTGTCTCTGTCTCTCTCCTTCTCCCTCTTTACCTCCCTCCTTCCCTCCCTCTCTTTGTCTGTCTGTCTTTGTCTCTCTCTCTCTTTGTGTCTCTCTCTGTCTCTCTCTCTCTCATCTCTCTCCTCTTCCTCTCTATCTCCCCCTTCTCCTTGTCTTTTCACTTTCTCTCCTTTTTCTCCTCTTCTTTCTCTCTCTTCCTCTGCTCCTCTCTCTTGTCTTGTCTTCTCTGCTCTTGTCCTCTTCTCTTTCTCTGTCTCTCTCTGTTTCTCTGTCTCTTTCTGTCTGTCTCTGTCTCTCTGTCTCTCTCTCTGTGCCATCCATTAACATAGCAATGATTCTCCAAGAACTGTCATTAAAATCATAGAACTATACGATGTCCTCTCTCTCTTCCCTCCTCCACTCATGATAATTTTGCCCCATGGCAAAGTGGAAAGAAAGTAAATTGGATTTGAAGTCTGAGATCCTGAGTTTGAACCTAGACTCTGCTACTTACTTGTGAATTTGGGTAAGAACCCAAGCTGCCCTGTTTGAAAAATAAAAATGACAGTATCGCAGAGCATTGTTAGGAGGAATTAATAGCAATATACATTTAGCTCGTTTTTGAAAAGAGTTTTTGACTGCATATACTATCAGACGTAGTTGACGTGTGTATTGGTTTTGCTAATTTGCTTTTTTTCATCCTTTTTTATTCTTTGTTGTAAAGGATAGCTCACTGAGTAGGGCATAGGAGAGGGCTATATTCAGAAATGAAAGTGATATAAAAACAACTCCCTGGGTCTTTGTTTCCTCATGTGTAAAATGAGGGGGTCGGAAAGATGAATTGTTCATAAGGGTCGGGGGTAAATTCTTGCTTAAGTTTCTTGTGCCATACCTCTGGTGTCCAATGGAAATCAAAGCAAAGGCCCATCTTTTCAAAACTAACATTTTACCCACGCTGTCAAATGGCAATAAGAAATAAAAGACCCCAGCCACCAAAGAACTAAAGATGAGTCTCACACAGAGGGCAATGGAAAGGTGCATGGTGGGAGTGAGCAAGCTGGCACATAGAGCCAGTGAGGAACTTTGAAGAAGAAAAAGACTAAACGACATCATGAAGAAGTTGTGTGACTGGAAGAGAAGATGGCAGGTCACATGGGAAGAGTGAGGGACAACAGGTAGACAGTCAGAGGGCTCCGCTCATTCCTTGTGCTATCGGGATAAAGCAAGGAAGGCCTCTAGCATGTTGGGTGGACTCCCTAGGGTGAACCTTAGGGACAATATGGTTACACAGGAGGATGGGTGGACATGGATAGCTATGACCTATGTTGCTAGAAGCATCATCTAAACCTAAATCTAAAAGACTGCAAATCCATTTGAAGATTTGAGATTACAATGGAAGGTATGGCAATTATGCAACAATTCTATGAAAGGTGATGACAGGACAGAAAACCTAGGGCTGAAGCAGGAGTTATCTCTTAATAAGCTTAACAAACATTGTAGGTTTTTCACTGTTCCTCCTCCAATACAGCTTCGTTGTTGTAAGTGGAACTGGACATGTTCCCCGTCGGCCCCTTAGGTATGCAGGGAATTCCCTTTCTTCCTTCAGAGATGAGCATTCCTCCAACTTAGCAAATAGTTAGTGTTGGTTGGGGCCCTGGATCACAGGCCATATAAATTCATTGCACTGGGCAGGGTTCCATCAGTAAAGCAGGATGCTACAAAGATTAACGACTGCTTCTTGGCTCAGTGGTTCTTGCAATATGATATTCGTGTCTATTTGACAAACTATAGCAGTGCTATTTAAGCCAAATGTATAACCTGGTGTTCATACAGGTGACAATGGGTCTGGAAGGCCTTCTTCTATCCATTATTTTCATTGCTTTCCTGCACCTGGATCAAATTAAATGACCCTCCCACCTCTCCTTTCTGAGGCCCAGATTGGTGAAAAACTATCATTGCTGCTGTCAGGTTGAATATCAGGGGGTAGGAGGCTTTGGTCCTAGATGGTTATAATGTTTCAGATTTTGAAGTTGTGACAGAACCATGACTCCAACAGGGCTTTATTAAGTGCCTCCTATGTGTAAGACAACAAGATCTGTTAGCATGGGACTTGGAGTCAGGAAGACCTGAATTCAAATCTTGCTTCTGGCACTGGTAGTAGCGGTGAGACCCTGCCAAGACACTTAACCTCTCTCAGCCTCAGTTTCCTCATCTGTCAAATGGGGATAATAATAATAGCGCCTACCTCCCAGGTCTGCTGTGAGGATCAAATGAGCTAACACACACACACACATACACACACACCCCTATAGTGTACTGTGCAAATCTTAAAATGCTGTATATAAAAATGCTATATAAATGATAGTTATTATTGTCATTATTATTATTGCTTTTAGATGCTTGAGATATAAAGACAAAATGGGGGAAAAAAAGCCCCTTAATAGAGACTACAGTCTCATAGAGGAACAGGGGTTGAGGTAACATTTAAGCAGATGAATAAATACTATATAATTTGAGAGACTGCAAAGCATGCTAGATAGAGAGCTGGTCTTGGAATTAGGATATCCTGCCTCTGACACATATTGATTATGTGACCTTCAGCAAGTCACTTGATCTCTCAGTGCCCTCAGGCAACTCTCTATGACATATATATTATTAGCCATGTCCGAAAAAAGTATGTTTTTTCTCTGATCTCATCACCTTTCTGTCAGGATGTGAATAACATGTTTCATCATCAGTCATCTGGAATTGTGGGTTATGATGTGGTTCCATTTTGGTCCGATTCCATGGATCAAAGCTCTTGATTCTTTCAATGTTGTTTTTGTATAGATTGTGCTTACTTCACTCTGCATCAGTTCATACAAGTCTTCTCACAGCTCTCTGAAACTATCTCTTTCATCATTTCTTATAGCACAATAATATTCTGCTATATTCATGTTATAACCTGTTTAGCCATTCCCCAGTTGATAGACATTTCCTTGGTTTTCATTTCTTTGACACCACAAAAATAGCTACTATGAATATTTTTGAACATATCAGTGTTTTTCTTCTTTCTTTAATCTCTTTGGGTTTATAGAACAAATAGTGGGGTATTGCTGGGTCAAAGGGTTACTATACAAAAAGTTTGAGGACATAGTTCCAAATTCAACCTTTTCCTCATCTTCACTTGTCTTAATGCCTTCTGCCTCTAACTACTGCAAATTTATTTCGTATTTATTCTGTATATTTTTATGTGCAAGTGTTGTCACCTATGACAAAATATAAACTTCCTGAGAGTAGAGATTTTCTTTTTTTTAAATTTGTATCTCTAGCACCTCGTGCTGTGCCAGGGACATAGAAAACACTTAATATTGCTTATTGATCGATCAATTGAAACATTTTGGATTGTGCCAAAAACCCTAGGAGATCCTTTGCCCACCCATGGACAAATCTGCGGAACTCACTGAATTACTGGTTGGCAGGATGGCTGACTCCCACTGTTTGTGGAGTCATTCATTTGCTTTCAGCAAATGTTCCCTGGTCTGTGGCCAATTCTGCAGCAGGCTTATTCAACTATCTGTTCCCACGGTTTTGTAATTCCTGTTGAGAAGGCCTACTTAGAGGTAGGTGACTTACCTTGTTTTTGTTTTGAGGAAGAGCCAATATTGTTGAATCCAGTGCCCCCATCAGGGTGAGTGTGAGTAGAGTGTGAAAGGTGCCAATTAGCGCCTTAAATGGAAGGGTACACCCTAGAGGTAGGAAATGGAGAGAGGGTCAGGAGTATGGTTCAAAGGCCAGAATGGTTAAATAATTCACCCTAGACCAGAGTTTCTTAAATTGTGGGTTATGACCCCATATAGGATCACATAACCGAATGTGAGGGGTTGCAAAAATTCTGAATGCACAATGACCAAAATATCAGTATCAGATATTTCACCAAGATTTAATTCTTTATGTAAAAATAAACAGGTACAACCACCTCATTAGCAATTTGCTTTCATCTTTAATAAATGATAAATTATATGTATACTAAAGGATTATTTTAAAATAAATTTTCTTTATGATTTTTTATCAGTAAATGTTTGATTTATATACCTATTTTATATACCTATATACCTGGGGCTGCATAAAAATTTCTCAAATGAAAAGTGGTCCAGAGTGGAAAAAGTTTAAGAAGCCCTATCCTAGACCATACAGCCAATAAGTGGCAGTCAGAATCAGATCAGAAGTCATCAATTCTCTTTCTATCATATTCTGTTTTCTTCTGGCTCCCTTTGTTGAGCCTTAAGTCACAGAACACTTTTGATCTTATGTAACGTATGGTCTTATATACCACACCCAATCTCTGGGTATACATGGACTGAATCCAATCTTAAGGACAGCATGCCAAAATTATATCTCATTGCCCCTACCCAGAGATGTCTCTTGGAAATCTCAGACATAGCTTGTGTCTTAGGCCTGTCCAGATGTGAACAAAAGGTATCCTAGGTACCCTTTATGAGCACTCGAGGTAATAATATAGCACCAAATATAATATAGCACCAAAAGGTACCCTTTATAAGCACTCAAGGTAATAATATACATCAGGTATGGGACAGTCATCCGACAGAAAATGAAAAACAATATTAAAGACTCACACTAATAATAACAACTTAACATTTATACGGCACTATGTGCCAGGCACTTTGCTAAGCACTTTACATATATTATCTTGTTAGAACTTCACAACAACCCTGGAAGGTAGATGCTATTATTATCATCCTCGCTTTAGGAAACTGAGGCAAACAGAGGTTAAATTACTTGCCCAGGATTGCACAGCTAGTAAGTATGTAAGGCCAGATTTGAACCTAGGTCCTCCTAACTCCAGGCTTAGCACTGTATTTATTGTGCCACCTGGCTGTCTTAGCACTAGTACCCAAACTCTAATACTTAAATGAATCTATGTTCGCATCAATGTGGATGCTCTCTGCAATGATGCAAAGTGCAATTGCTCATGCATCCACCACAACTCTTGTCCACATGCTCTTGCAATGGATTCACACAATGTGCTAGGGACCTTCCTCACTTTTTTCCTGACATTACAAGAATACCAGGGGAGCCCAGGTGTGCTGGGCATTGGTTCTTCTTTGCACTCGCCATATGCCCAGATGATATTGTTTAATCATGTATTTCTTTGATGATATCCTTTAATCCACTTCTTTGAAGCTCCTTATCTGTTGTTGCATGTCACAGCCTCCTCAAAACCTCTCAACGCGTCTTTGCATTGCCTTCTCAGTGGCACTTATTTTTAATTCTTCAGAGAGTGTCACATTCTATGATTCACAGCCATATAGCATGGCAGAATTTTGACATTAAAAAGCTGAGTCTTGCTTTAGGGAGAAATGTGGAGTTAGTAAAGGAGCACTGTCATTTCCTGAAAGCAATTAGGCCCAGTTTCCCTTTGCTGTTTAGTTCTGGGTTCGACTCATTGTCTTATTACAGTATCACTCCAAGACCTATATATGGATGGATAAATTCTATAGGTTTTCCATCTCACTGGGTGTCATAATCTGAATCTGAACAATAGGCATTCTTCATTCCACTTTTATTCCTGTGTAGATGGTTAGGCCAAACTTTTGAGTGGTTACATATTCCTTCCAGGAGGCTCTGCAACAACCAGGAGGCTTGATACACCCAGCATACTATCACCCACAAGTAGGAGAATCTGGAGGACCTTATCATCCAGAACAAATCCCTCTTCAACTTGGTCTCTGAACAGGTTTGCCTCCATAAGAGTCCCAAACACTTTGGCAAGTATACGTCTTAATGTCTTACCTAATATTAATGATCAGAGGATCATCGGATTGGTTGTCACATCTTTTAAAGTATGTTATATAATTTTGATGTATGGATGAGAGATACCTGGTGGGAAGAGAATCTTTAAAGTAGCATTTTGATGTACCAAACCAAATGCACTTTATAAACAATAAGTGCAATGAGATCCTGTATTCTTTACATCTTTCAGTCAATTATGTGATGGTAAAGGTGTAGTCTACTGTGGAATATCATTTTTTTAAAGCCTGCCTCTTCTCTGCTAAGACAGCTAGGTGGCTCAATGGATAAAGCACCAGGTCAAGAATTAGAAAAACTCGAGTTCAAACCTGACCTCAGACACTTATTAGCTCTGTGACTCTAGGCAAGTCACTTAACTGCCGTCTGCCTCAGTTTCTTCATCTGCAAAATGAGCTAGAGAAGGAAACAGCAAACCACTCCAATATCTTTGCTAAAAAAAATCTCAAATAAGGTCACACAGAGTTGGAGACAACTAAAGTGACAGAACATACTTCTCTACTCGTATAATCATCAAAGGCCTATATGTTGCTGATTATTTTCATAAAATTGTATATAGTAAGTAATTGTATATAACGTAAGTGTAAAGGTCAGTAGTTATTTTATCATGGACGGTACTTTTTAACAGTATTAAGTATTAACTTAATTTTTAAAATATTAACGTTTTAACAGCATTAAGGTTCAGGATTTCCCCCATATCCTTTCCTTCAGATAATTTATGATTCAATCCCTTAAAACCCTCATAACTGTATTGCCTCTAGCACAGGTCACCTCTATATGCAATTAGTTCTATCTGTCTGCTTCTGCCATCTTTCTTTACTTCAGTGCCTTTTCTACTTTCTTTAAGCAACCCCAAGATTATTTTTGAGTATAAATGTAATGGCCACAGTGTTCTCAATGGTGAAAACAGTATGTTATATACATTTTAAAATCTTTGCAAGTCTTTTCTATTTTTCTTCTGCCTATTTTCTTCCTTCAATTTTATCTTTAGATGTCCTTGTGATAATTTAAATAGCTGTATCTCTCACCAAATTTTCTTTATAGTGGTTTTATCCTTCGCTACTTCTCTCTGTTTCATGAGGGAGATGCAGCTCATAAAGTTCTTTCATCCTTTGTTGTAAGATTTTACAGTTGACTTGATATCCTAAACTGGCGTTACCCTTGTTTGTATCTCTCTCCATTTGGTAAAAAGAAAGTCATGTTTGCTAACTAAAACATTTCTTAGGCTCTTTGGTCTCCTTATTATGGTAACTGAGTTACATTGGTTAAATTTCAGTGTGAAGTTTGTGTAGTCTGTCTCAATATCTTTTCTTCTGTTCATATCCAAATTTTGACATTAAAAACTCATAAAAAAGATTGAGTGGTTTTTATTTTTTCTTCTAGTTTTATACTAATTTCAATTTTTGTTCTAGAAAGTTGGTGATCTGACTATACACAGTTGGTTCTAGAATGAATCTCACATTAATAATGCATTGGCTTTTGCCTGTTAAAGCACAATCAATTTCATTTCCTGTGATGTTACTTTGTGTTCACTTTATCCAATGCCTTCTGATCATTTTCTCAAAGAAAGTTTTCATGATATATAGGCATGACTTCTTTATATTCCACAACTCTTTAACCTCTCTCATTTATTATTCCTGATTCATATTTTCCAATATATTGCTCACAGTCCTCACCTATTCCCCATTTTGCATTGAAATCACAGATTATCAAAGGATATGTTGATTTTTAATCTGGAGTATCTTATTAAGTTTCATAGTATTTCTTTATCTCTTCATCTATTGCACCAGTCTTATATTTTGAATCTTCAATGACTTTCATGGTGGTCATAACCCATAAATAGGCAATAGAATTCTCCTTCTCCAGGGAGTCTAACCTTACTGCTAGGACTGCGGCAATCCCATAGGGTTCTTAACCTGGAGGGGGTGGGGGGTCTGTGAACTTTTTTTAAATTGATAATCATATTTCAATACAGTTGGTTTCCTTTGTAATCCTATGTATGTTATTTTATACATTTGAAATATTATTCTGAGGAATCCACAGGCTCACTGCCAAAGAGGACCAAGACACACAAACAAAGATAAAAACACCTGCTCTAAATTTAGAGTACCACCCTATAGTTTGAACTTCTCTGGAAAGTCCAGAATGGAAGGAAAAAACATACTGTCAGACTTGTACTGTCTGAATAACTCACAATAATAGAGATCAAAATTGAGTTTTTTTGCTCCCTCATATCACGCCTTCAGTCTCTTGCTAAACTTCCCAGCTCTGGGGGCCATATGCATGATCCTCTTTTTCTTCAAGAAATTGGCACTGCCCAAGAACTCCCTTTATTTCTGTAGAAGTCTGGATTCCAAGATCATTCTTTCTCTCTGAGAAACTGGAACCACCCAGAAATTTCCCTTCTTTCTTTAAAATTAAGGTTGCTGACCAAGGGTCCATGAATAGAGTTCAGGGATCCTTGAACTGGTTGGTAAAAAAAAAAATGCATCTTTATTTTCACTAACCTCTAGTTGAAATTTGACATTTCCTTCTGTTATGAATGTAGGAATCAAAGTATTGTCCTGAGAAGGGATCCATAGGCTTCACTAGACTACCAAAGCAGTCTGTGGCACACTCAAAAAAGTTAAAAACCTTTGCTCTGGAATTAGGCAAATAAAGTGATTAAAATGTTCATACCCTTCAACCCAGAGATTCTGCTACTAGGATATATACCAAAGAGATCATTGATAAGAAGGAAGTCTCCATATACACCATAGTATTTATAGCAGCATTTTTTTTTGTGGTAGCAAAGAACTGGAAATGGAGAAGATGTCCATTGATTGGGAAATGCTTAAACAAATTGTGGTAGAGGAAAGGAATGGAATATTTACTGTGCTATAAAAAACGATGAATATGATGAACACAGAGAAGCATAGAAAGGCATATATGAACTGATACAAACTGAAGTAAGCAGAGGCAAGAAAACGATAAACACAATAGCTACAACAACATAAATTGAAAGAACAACCACAATGTAATTTTAAAAAATGAATGTTGCAAAATTATGAAGAGCAAGCATGACCCCAAAGAAGAGACATGAGACGACTTCTCTCGGGCCCCCTCCCTGACTCCTTTGCAGAGGTGGGAGGTCCAGAGGAGTGGAGTATTGCATATATTTTCACATTTTTAAAATATATTTGATAAGGTTTTTAGAATTTTTCCTTTTTTTCTTTAAAAAGTTTTTTTTTATTATATGGGGAAGGTGAGGTACAGGGGAAAATTTAACATAAAAATAAAAGATATCAATAAGAATTTTTTAAAATAAAAAGCCCTGCCGTAATTGGATTGGTTTGGACAAAATCTCAAACTTGGGGTTACTAGCAAGGCAACTCGAAGGCTGACACCTTCCAGGAGCTCCCTTTATCTTTCTGAAGATTTGGGGTTTAGGGACTCCCCACTTATTGGTTACAACATTTGTCTCACCTGGAGTCATGAGGCTAAGAGCATGAGTACCTACCCTCTTGTCTCTACAGTGTGGGTCCAGAGCACATAGAGTCCAGGAATATGGGGTCCATGAACTCTTCTCTCAGGCTTCACAGAAGAGAGCCCATCTCTCAGGCTACATGGAACACTGCTCTCCCATCTGCCTCTACCTCCAGGCAATCATTCCTGCTGAGCAGCCTTTCCCCCAACTAACCTAGTTTCTTGGGTCTGCTATTAACTCTGCTGCTTTCTTGTCTGTTCTCTGAAAAATGGAAGGCGAAGTGAAAAAGAGGAAAAAAGTTTGAGTTGGGTAGACAACAAAAGCTCCCTTTTATAAGCCTAACACACACACACAAACACACACACACACACACACACACACACACACACACACACACACACACACACAACTTAGATACATATAGCCTGAGTCAATCAAATCCTTCCTACTGTTCAGGAGACATTCTGAATTCTCCCCAAGTTGTTTTCCCACCCCTCTACAGAGAGATGTAATCAAAGTCCCAAACAAAGGCTCATCATCCACTAAACACATCAGATTGATCGCACAGCTCCTCCGATCAATCTCCTACGCTTATTTTTCTAAGTCAATTGACTCAGATTATCTGGGACACACTGCAATTGTGAAGATGGACAGGCCACAGAGGATAGAGTTGAAGAAATTCTGAGAACATTGGAAAGCAGAAACTAAACTCAGTGAGAATATTATACTTTATTGCACTAATGTTTCTCTAGGCACATCTGCTACATCCCCATGGAGCCATCCTGTTAAGCCTGTCCCTATTCGTTTGCTCCAAATAACTGGTTAACAGCTGGGCAGATGGTTAGGCAGGGTGTCACTGTGAGCAGAGAGCTGGCCTGGGAGCTGGATTCAAGGCCTGCCTCTGACACTTACTGGCTGTGTGAGCCTGGGCAAGTCACTTAACCTTAGTTCATAAGAAACTCTCTAAATAAATGCTCGCTGCTGTGTTGGTAGAAGGTATTTCCTCAACAGGTGCTCCATATACCAATGAAATCCAAGACCCACACCCATCCCTTTCCCTAGAGACTTAGCAATGATTAGGAGGGAGAGGGGACAGATTATTCCATGAAATTATCATTGTTCATCCACTGGTAAATCCATGGTTTACTAAAGCATCAGCAAAACCGGGAGATTCAACTGTGTCAACTAACACATGAATTTTTTTTTCTGTAATTTTACTCTAATTTGATACCAATTTCTCCTCTTCATACAAATATACTGTAAAGACAAATAATTACAAGCAGATATATGTTTACCTTGAAATAAAAATGTTCATTCTTTGATCTCCAATATGTGAAAATGCACCACATGAATTGACACAGCTTTGTCCTTTAAGGTATTCTGAAATTCTGCTTCTTCCAGTGTTTTTAAAAAAAATAACAACACTGTAATTGAAAGGCCTACGTCCAAGTCTTTGCAACTTATTACTTATGTAACTGGCCAAGTCACTTAATCTCTGTCTGCTTCTATCTCCTCTTCTGTAAGAAGAAGGACAATTATACGACTTCACCAGAATGTTTGATCAATGAATGAATGAATCAGCAAGCATTTATGAAACACTTAATATGTTCCAGGAATTGTGCCACGCACCAGAGATACAAAGAAAGGTAAAAATAGCCCCTGTATTCGAGGAGCTTACATTCTAATGGGAAAATGTAATGAGGATAGTGCTTGTAAAATGATAAGGCTCTCTACATAAATGTGTAATGATCTTATTACTACATGGATTAGTGAGTGTAAAGTTAATTTTCCTATAGGAAAAATGTCACTTTGTGATCCAAATCGATTTTAAAAGTCCATCTTGACATTTATATGCTTCCAAAAAAATTAAGCCTAAAGTTTCACTGGTGGATTTTTGTATGTTTCTGAAATTGATGAGTAATAGGTGAGTTTGTTAGTCAAAGCCTTTTTTTTCCATTCTGTCTTAAACCCTTGTGCTCAGTACAGTGCCTTGTGCATGATAAGTAAGCACTTAATAATTGTTTGTTTCTTGTTTCCTCGTTGCCCTAAATACAGCTTCCATTTAAAAGATCCGAAGCACTCAGCCAGCTGCCAAGATGCTTGTGGTTTCCTCAAATATGCTTTTCATTCCTCCTGGCTTCTCTACAGGTTGGCGTCCAGGACGGTGAAAAACAATGAAGGTTCCAATTTCTATTTGTTCTGTTGCTGTGGAACGTCTGCCACCTGGTGGAGAACGTGTCCAATTACTTTCAGCGTTACCTCATTTCATCAGAGGCACCCAACAATTCAGCAAGCGCTTTTTGAACACCTCCGTATGTGCAAAGGGCTATTCTAAGTGCCTATACTTGCAAAGACAGCTGTGAAATGAATTCTATTAAGCAGATGATATTTTCTCATTGATTCACATTAAAAATTGGAGTTGCCTTCCAATGGGGGAGAGTGTCTAGAACGAATAAAAACTCAACGAATCCTTAAAAGGAATTTCTTGAAAGAAAAATTGATTTTAAGAAACTGATAGTTTTCTTATGGTAATGATTTTTTGTATTGTGTTTTTTTCTGGACCAGTGATTTCATCAATGTAGGGAGTGTCTTGGTGTGGAAACTCCCTCCGCTTCCTAGAGAGTCACCTGAGGAACTGAGATGTTAAAGACTGGACAGTATGTGCCAAGGGCAGGACTTGAACGCAAGTCTTACTGAGTCCAGGACCGGCCCTATAACTACTACTCCATGCTGTCTCATCTAATCCCTCCTCTCTTCTAGCAATTCAGGCACCACCTTCTTCAGGAAGCCGGATCTGATCCCTCTAGCCCCATTTTCTAGTACCCTCCCTCATAACTACCCTGTAATTAACTACATCCTCCTCAATAACTACCTTGTACTTGATTACTTTGTATTCATTCTATATATACTTATATGTGAACTATATTTATCTCCCTTGCTAGAATGTAAGCTCTTTACACGGAGGGATTCATTAATTCTTTGTATTTCTGTCCTAGTACTTGCAACATAATAGTTAATAAATGCTTATTGATACACATAGCATATGTGTGTGTACATATACATATGTAATATATTTTTGCAATTACATGTAAAGATAATTTTAGCATTCTTTTTTTTTAAATTTTGAGTTCCAAATTTTCTCCCTCCCTCCTTTACCTCCCCTCTCCCTAAAATGGTAAGCAATTTGATATAGGTTATATATATTTTCATATATACAATCATATAAAACATATTTCCACATTAGTTACATTGTAAAAGAAAAAACAGACCAAAAGGAAAAAAAACTACAAAAAATTAAGAAAATGAAAATAACATGCTGCAATCTGCGTTTAGACTATAGTAGTTCTTTCTCTGGAGGTGGATAGCATTTTCCGTTATGAATCCTTTGGAATTGTCTTGGATCATTGTCTTGCAAAGGAGAGCTAAGTTAGTGATAGTTGATCATTGCACAATGTCGCTGTTACTACAAGCAATGTTCTCCTGGTTCTCCTCACTTCATTTTATACATACATATTTGATTGTATCTATATCCCTAATCCCCACACTTATAGAAGATGACCTGATCACCCATGGGACTGAGGAGATTCAAACCATCCAACATACACTCCCTCAACTCTCTTCTATTCTTCAGACCTCTGGATCATTGCCTTCCCTCTTCTTCTTCCCTCTGTTCACAAAAGAAAAAAGAAAAGACATCCCCATTCCTCACTAAGGCTAATCATCTTGTTTCTATCCTCCTACCTGGTGAAGCAGTCATCTCTCTTATCTATTTTCTATAGATTGTGTTTTCTATTCTATTAAGCAGCAGAGATTTTATTTACAGAAGCAGTAGTAACAGCTTAGCTCAGTTGAGTTAGTTTAAAATTTTTTTCATTTATAGGTTGACAGAAATTGTGCTAAACCACATATTCAATTAGATCTGTGTCAACTTGAATTAGATATTTCTGTAATTCTAGAACCCTGGGGCAGCTAGGTGGCTCAGTAGATAGAGCATTGGACCTGGAGTCAAGAAAATCTGAGTTCAAATTTGGTCTCAGACACTTATTAACTGTGTGACCTTAAGAAAGTCACTTAACCTTTGTTTGCCTTCATCCACTGAAGAAGGAAATGGCAAACTACTCCAGGATTTTTTTTGGCAAAAGAGTTTGGGCTGAGAGTTCTGAAAACTGCCTCTGCTGAATCATTCACCCCCAAAGCCCTCTACTGGCTTGCCAGGGATGGGCCTGTGGCCTGTGCTGGTCTGTGCTCCACTTTCACCCCAATGAGACCTTTCTTGTCGACTTCCCCATTTGTCAAGGACTGGAAAATTGTTTCACTCTAACCTTTCATTGGTTCTGCTGTTCCAGAATTCCTTTTGAGGTGTTATTTTAAAGTTGTTTAGAGGAGAACTTGGGAGAGTTCAAGTGAATCCCTGCTTTTGCTTTGCCATCTTGTCTCCATTCTTACGTCAGAACCCAAAATTGTAAAAAAAAAAAAAAGGGAATGTTTTATTGTTCTATGTACAATTGGAAAAAGTAAAATGTAATTGGGAAATGTTTAACAAACTAAATAAAAATACACCAGAGATAATGTGAAGAAAAAAAAACCTGTAGATATACCTCAAAGTTTTGTCCTAGATCTCTTTTTCTTTTCCATCTAACACTTTCTCTCAACCTTATTTGTGCATGTAACTTGGTTTTTTGCTATTATTGTCTTTAACTATATAGTAATAATCATTATTTACATCGTTCTTTTAGTTCTTTCTTTGCCATATCACTCCCTATTATCGTATCTTTAAAAATTCATCAAGTTTGTTGTTTCTTACGTTACAATAAAGTGCTATATATAGCACTTTAAGGTTTTCAAAGCACTACATAATGATATATGTATGTGTGTGTGTATACACACACACACACACACACCCACACACACAGGGCAGCTAAGTAGCAAACTGGATAGAGTGCCAAGCCTGGAATCAGGAAGACTCCATTTTCCTGAGTTCAATTCTGGCCTCAGACACTTAGTCTGGGCAAGTCACTTAACCCTGTTTGCCTCAGTTTCCTCACCTATAAAATGAGCAAACCATTCCAACACCTTTGACAAGAAAATCCAAATGGAGTCACAAAAAAAAGTTAGACACAACTAAAATGACTAAACAACTACTCCCTCTCTCTCTCTCTCTCTCTTTCTCTCTCTCTCTCTCTCTCTCTGTATATATATGCATATACATACATAAACATATGCATATATATGTATATACATACATACGTATACATATATATGTATCATTTGATCAACAAGATGCACCATTAAATTCATGTGTTGTGACTTGTTTGGCCATTCCTCAAATTTTGGATACTGTTCTAGATTAGGCCTGACTCAGGCCAATCCCCTAGCAGTTTAGATTTTATAATGGGAAAAAAAAATGAGACACTTGTAGGCAGTGCTATGCTGGAACTGCCAGCTTGATTTTTAAATTTTCAGCGCGAACATTGTCACCTCAGAAGGTGACAAGTGTTATAAATCAGGGTTTAATATATTGTTTTGTTGTTTATCTAGACTTAAGAAAGTGGAGAAAAATGAAAGTCATTCAGACTAACTTTAAAGTGTGTCCTGCATGTATCACCTCCCCCCAAGCTGATAGTTATACATTTACCAGCATATCACTGCCCATAAATCATCTGAAAGTTAACTAAAAGTTATTTGCTTAGTTTTTAAAAATCTATATCAGGGAAACATTGCATATAATATTGGATTTGGTTGATGCATTGAATGGTTTTGTTGAGCTGCTTTTTTTTTTCTTTTTTGTTATACTGAATGCTTTGGAAAAGGGAGGGCCAGGGGAGAGCTATACTGGAAAAACAAGGTGAGGTAAAAACAAAATTTATCAATAAAAAAATTCATTTTAAAAAGGTAAAAGAGAATCAAAGAAGGGATAGGACTGTTTCTTAGTGTGGATGGGATAATGATCACTAATGGCAAAGAAAAGGCAGAGCTGCTCAATTCTTAACTTTGCTTCTGCCTTCTCTGTCAAGAAAAATCATCGTTGTAGTAGAAAGCACAGAACAAAAATGGCGGTCTGGGAGTGGATGTCCAAGATAAGTAAGGAGATAATAGGAGAGCACCTACCTGCCTTTGATGAATTCAAGTCACCTGGCCTTCAAGAACCACATCCTTGAGAGTACCGGCAGATATGATCACTGGGACAAGGTTAATGATCTTTGAAAGATCATGGAGTCCAAGGGAAGAAAGATGGAGCTGGAGTCCAAAAGATCTGGAATGTTTAAGGAGGACCAGCATCTCTGGTATAAGGATTTGCTGAGCCCTTTTCAGGCTGCTCATCCACCTTTGGGTGGCCACCTGTCACCCAACTCTCACCTCTGGCTCCAAGAAGCTGTAGCATGCTCAGTGGCCACATCCCAGTAAAACAAACAAGTACTTTCCAGGTAAATGAGAATGTGCTTAACAACAACAGCTAATATTTATATAGCACTTTAAGTTTTTCAAAGTGTTTGTATATGTCTCATTTGATTGTAATCTCTTTAAGTCTCAGTTCACTCATCTGTAAAGTCAAGTCACTGGCAGTACTTAATACTACTAAATGTACCCATAGCTTGATATATGAATGGATAAATTTCCTTTAAGTCTCAATTAAAATTCTACCTTCTACAGGAAGCCTTCCCCAATCCCTCTGAATTCCAATACTTTCCCTTCATTAATTATTTCCTGTTTATCTAATATATAGCTTGCTTTGTATATATTTGTTTGCAAATTGTCTTACCCATTAGATCATAAATTCCTTGAGGACAGACTGTCTTTTTGTATTCCCTACTATAATGGTAATCAGTACAGGATTTTTTGCTGTTCTTCTCTTAAGTGCCTTTGATGAGTCTGGCCTTTGTTTGGGTCAGGTAAAGTGGGATCTTTTGTCTTCTAGTGTTTCTCAGCACTAAGACAACAGAGAGTCGTTGATTAGAAACAATGTATGTGATGTGGTATTAGTGATACCAGAGCTTTCCCACACCCTAAATGGTAAGCGTTGAGCCCTCAGGGTCCTGAATAGGTTATATGTACAGGAAGAAGTACACTCATTGAAAGAATAAGGGTGATGAGACTCTGAGCAAGCTGTTGAAGCTGCCCCCCCCCAGCCCCAGCTTTGTAACCCAGGTGTTGGTGTTTCATTGGTAACTATGAATTGTGATTTGATCAGACAAGATCTGTGATGTTTGTAATTTCTGTTTGTATTTGCCCTGAAGTTCAAAGTGCTGATCATTTCCCCCTGAACTAAGTAAGTAATACATATTTGTTTGGTTAAACTGAGTTTGTTAACCCCTTAAAGTTGCTTTCCTTAGAAAAGAAGATCAAAGAACTTGTGTTGGCAGCCCTTCCTGTGTGCTGTTGTTGTTGGTCTTACACAGCCACGGTAGCTGCTAGCAACATTGTGGTTACACCTACTAAATTCCTGGCACATAGTAGGCACTTAACAAATGTTTATTGACTGATTGAATAAGTCCTACAACTCTGTGGACTTATAAGACTACATTTGGAATATCATATTCAGTTCAGAATACCACGTGATGGTGGAATGATGATAAATGGGAGTTTTCCAGACAAGAGCTGGTGATGGTATGGATATCTCCAAACCATTTCATATGGTGACTGATCAAAGAAGTTAAAGATGTTTAGCCTGGAGAAGGTAAGGAAGAACTTTGAGGAGTACATGATTTTTATCTTCCACCAATTGTAGGTTTGTCATGAAAAAAGGAAAAATATTTTTATGAAAATACTATTGTAATATCATAAATAATAAGATATTTGTATGTTTATATATGTGAAGGTGTATATGTGTTCGTGCATGGATAGATTTGGCTCCAGAGGGTAGAATTAAGATTAATGACTGGAATTTGTAGAGATACTAATTTTAACTTAAGGGAAACTTTCCAAGAATCCAAATAATTCAAAAATGGAATAGTCTAAGTTATATTTATACCAAGGATGCAAGAATGGTTTAGCACTAGAGGAAAATTAACATAATCATATAAGCCTCAAAGATAACAAAAAGTACTAACAAAAAAAGCAGTGCTTACATCTGAAACTATAAAAGGGCCCTTCCTTAATATGACTAATGCTTATTGATAGCTCTAATTTCTTCCTTTGAAAATTGCATACTCATATCCTTTGACCAGTTAACTATTGGTGAAAGTCTCTTGTTCCTATCAATTTGAATTAGTTCCTTATATCTCTTAGATATGGGACCTTTAGCAGAGAAACTTTCTGCAAAGATTTTTTTGACATAACTGTTTCCTTTCTAATTATAACTTTATTGGTTTTGTTTGCAAAAAACTTTTAAATTTTATGTAATCAAAATTGTTTCTTTTGTCTGCTGTGGTTTTCTCTATTCCTTGTTTGGTGATGAACTCTTTCCCTATCCATAGTTGCAAAAGGCATTTTCTTCTCTGCTCCTCTGTTTATGTTGTGACCTTTTCATCTATCCTGTAACCACTTGGAGCTTATCTTGGTATAAGATTTCTTCATAGCATAGTATGAAGTGCTGGAACATACTTAATTTCTCCTAGACAGTAATTTTTGTCAAATAGTAAGTCCTTGTTCTAAGAATTGAGGTCTTTGGGTATATCAAATATTATATTTTTATGTTTCTTTTCTTCTATATTTTGTATATCTGATCTGTTTCATTTATGAACCTCTCAATTTTTTAAGTAACACCAAACCATTTTGAAGATTACTACTTTGTAGTATAGTTTGATATCTAGTCCTACTATGCCATCTTAAGTCCTATTTCTTCGATATTTCTCCTAAAATTCTTGACCTTTTGTTCTTCTGGATGAGTTTTATTATTATTTTTCCTAGCTCTATAAAGTAATCCTTTGGTACTTTGATTGGTATGGCATTTAATAAGTACTGGCACAGCCTATCTAATTAAGAAATTAACATTTCTTCAATTATTTAGGTCTGTCTTCATTTCTGTAGAGAGTGTTTTGTAGTTGTATTCCTATAGCTCCTATTTATGTTTTGGTGGATAGACCTCTGGGGGCAAAATAGGAACCATGATTATATTGCAAGAGCTTGATGGACTAATCCACCAACCACATGATGGCCTAACATGAGAAAGTCCCCAGTCCCTATGCAAGGATACGGTAAATAGATCATCTATCATTCACTGCTTTAACTACCACTTGAGGACCTTGGATAAGAGACCCTGCAGTTTTGTCTGCAAGGACTTCTTTCATATTTAGAAATATATTTATCTCTTCCTCTTCTTTCCTGTCCTTGAAAAGAGAATGTTTTCTTATTCTGATAATAAATCCTACCAGTTGTATTCCAAATATTCCCCTTTTCTCCCTTGGCTAATTCTCCTCTTTCTCCACACCTCTCTATCTTGTGAAATGTTTTACTTTATTGCGCTAGATACCATTGGTTGGCAGCATACTTTAAGCAAGCCTAAAAAGTTATGAAACCCAATCTGTACCCTAAGAAGCTGAAATGCTATCATCCAGATATTAATCTTCCACGGTGTTAAATCTCGTTGCTTTCGGTTCAGCCTCCTATCTTTGACCCACAGTCATTGGACCCCTATTGATAGATATGCCTCTCCCAAAAGGTCTCATTTCTCTCAGTTGAGGAAATTTTCCAGACAGATCTTTAATATGATCAATAACACATATTTAAAACCAAGGGCTATCACTGCTTGCAGTATAAAGACAGAAAAGGGAAGGAAATGGCCTGTCTTCACTGTTTGACTTTGTTGGCCTTAGAAACAAAACAAGAAAACAAAATCAGAGGTGAAAAGAGGAGACAAAGTTATCCCTATTTGAAGATGATATGACATTATATTTAGAAAATGCCAGAGAATCAGTAAAGAAACTGAGATGATTAATAGATGGAGCAAGGTTGTAGAGTTCAAAATAAATCCATAAAAATCACCAACATTTCATTTCTATTTCTAACAAAAGACAGGAAAAAGTTAATTCAGTTCCAGATAGTTCCAAAATACATAACATATCTGGTACTTAATCAAGACCCACATTTATTGAAATATATCTACAAAATACCAATTACAGATGTTAGATTATGAGCCTGCATGTAAAATTATGTGTTATATATACACATATATCTACATACACATATGCATATGTGTTTATGCTTATACGTCTTCAACACATATGCATATATGTAGGTAGATATGTAGCCAGACACTAATGAGAAATGACTGAGCAACAATAAAATATATCTTTATATGCATTGTTGTTCTTGTTCTGTCACGTACCACTCTTCATGCCCCCATTTGGAGTTTTCTTGGCAAAGATCTTGGATTGGTTTGCCATTTCTTTCTCCATTTCATTTTACAGATGAAAAAAATAAGACAAACAGGGTTAAGTGACTTGCCCAGGGTCACACAGCTAGTAAGTGTCTGAGGCCATATTTGAACTCAGGAAGATGAATTTTCCCAATTCCAGGCACTATCCATTGTACAACTTAGAATCCCCATGCATACACATGCTCTATCCACTGTGCAACCTAGCCTCTCCATGCATACACATATGCATATATGTGTAGCCTTATGTTGAAGGAAGTCTGTAAATGAATAGTCTGCAAGCCATTTGGGGACAGAGGCAAGTAATTTAGCCTCTAGTCTCCAAGACAGATCCCAAGCTAGAATTATATCTATCTGCCTCAGTCTAACATCTCTGGTCTCTGATATAAGTTCAGGTTCAGAAGAAAAGCTACTTCTGTGATCCCTCTTCATGAGGAACATAACTTTTATCTCATGTTCACCAGCTCAGCTCCTCCCCACAGAACTCTAATTATATAAAAGACCATCACAAACAACAAGTAACCAATTTATCCAAGCACAACAGCAAACAAAACTTGGAGGATATACAGGTTAGACTATAACAGAAAACATACAAGAGTTATAAAAAGCTCTTCATCTGGGAGTGAGATCAAATCTTAGTTCAAATAAATAAAGAACAAATGATCACATCAAAGCGTGGTTTTCTCTCAGTCTCTAAAATCGTAGGCCCCAGAAGTCAAGGACCATGTATGGGGTAGCTCAGAGGGATGCCGTCCACCATTCAAAGTCTTTCTCTTGTCACCACCTTCCTGGAGCTCTTCCTAAAAGTGATGGGAACCAATTCACATGGCTCTTATGGCAAGTATGTTGCAGCATCTTCATCGTCTACAGCTACTTTGTAGTTACAGCTTCCTCTGCATATGCAACCACAGGCAAAACTACCCCAGACTAAGTTACACATAAAGGAAGACAAATAATTGGAGAGATATTCACTGTTCGATATAGAGCTATATGAAAATAACAAAAACTGTAATACTTCTTAAATTAATGTATTGATTTAGTACTATATACTAATCGAATTAAGAAAGGCATTTTTTTTAGAACTAGACCAAATGATGACAAAGTTAATTTGGAAGAACATAAAGTCTAGAATCTCAAAGTAAATAATAAGAAAAGATATGAATCAAAGGGGCTTAGAATGATCAGACCTCAAAATATGTTATAAAGTATTAGTCATCAAAATTATTTGGTAATAGCTCAAAAACCAAAGAAGTATGTCAGTCCCAAACTAGATAAGCAAGAAACAGGAGCAATAAAAAATAGTCCACTTTTTAACAAACTCTAGAACAAAAATTACTAGGGGTTAGGATTCCCTTTTTCACAAGAATTGCTGGAAAAATCGGAAAGAAAGTTGGCAGAAATTAGGTTTAGATTAGTACATTATACCATATACCATAATAAGTTCCCCAAAATACAGAATTTAGGCATAAAAGATCATATAAGTGATGTTTAATATGATTATACATGTATAACCTATATCAGATTACATGCTGTTTTGGGGAGGGAGGAGAAGAGGGAAAGGAAAAAAATTAGAACTCAAAATCTTATAAAAGTGAATGTAGAAAACTAAAAATAAATAAATAAATTTGATTTAAAAAAAAGATCAACTACCTTTGACAAATGTAAGTTGGGGGAATTTTTTAAAATCAATTTGTTTTTACATCACATGTATTTCTAATTTATTCTTCCCCTTCCTCTCCATAGAACTATCACTTATTTCATTGAATATAAAAGAGGGAGGGAAACAGCTAAGCAAAACCCTCCAATAATTGTAACAGTCTAACATTATCTGTAATATTCCACACTTATCATCCCCACCTCTTCAAAGAAACAGGGGAATATGTCTATTTATGTCACTGGAGATAAGGTTAGACGTTGTAATTTCACTAAATGAAGTTCAATTATTTTCTTGTTCATTCCTTTTACATGTTTGAAATTAAACTATATATCATTTTCCTGCTTCTGCTTACTTCTTTGCATCAATTCATATGTCTTCCTATGCTACTAAATATTCATCATATTCACATTTTTTAACAGCATACTAACATTCCATTCCATTCCATTCCTATACCATAATTTATTTAGCCATTCCCCTAAGGAATAAATATCTACTTTTTTCCAGGGTTGTTTTTTTTAAAAACTTTTACCCAAAAAGGGCTGCTATAATTAGTATATATGGAATACATATATACACATATGTATACACATATACATACCATAACATAGATGTGATATATATGAATGTAACATTAATCTCTTTGGGTTATATGCCTAGCAGTGGAATCTCTAAATTGATAGGTTTGGACACTTTAGACACTTTCTTTGAATAATTTCAAACTGTTTTCTAGAATGTTTAAAACAGTTCATAGCATCACCAACAATGCATTTAATGATCTTGTCTTTCCATAATTTGCTGTTTCCATCCTTTATGATCTTTAATAATTTGCTTGTCATGAAGTAGACCCTCAGAGTTCTTTTGATTCCTATTTCTCTTATTATTAGTGGTTTGAAGCGATCCTTCATGAAATTGTTAGTTGACAATTCTTTCAAAGACTTTTCATATCTTTTGCCCACTTCTCTTTTGGGCGCTAACTTTTGGTCCTATATGTTTCTGTTAGATATCTCTTTATCTTGAATATCAGAAATGTACTAAAGATATTGGATACAAAGATTTTTTCCCAATCAGTTGCTCTCCTTATTTTAGTTGCATCAATTTTGCACATACAAAACCTTTTCAATTTCATATAATTGAAATGACTTTATTTTTCATAATATCCTTTAATGTTGGTTTGGTTAAGAATTCATTCCCTGTTCATAGGTGTGAAAGGTACTTGATCTGATTTTTTCCAGATTTTAAAAATGATATGATTTTTATATTCAGGTCTTGGATCCCTTTCAAGTTTATCATGGTATTTGATGTAATATGTTGGTCTAAACCTAATTTCTTCCTGACTGCCTTCCATTTCTTATCATTCTTGTCAAATAGAAAGTTCTTTCCTAGATAATTTATGTTTTCAGGGTCTACCAAATACTGCATTATTGAGGTAATTATTTCTATTTCTTCCTACTCACCTATTGCCATAATTTTCTATTTTTAAATCAGTACCAAATAGTTATATACTTTGTAACATAATTTGAAGTCTGGAAGTGCCATCCCTTTTGGAGGTTGAGAGAAGAGATTCTTAATCACATAAGAGGTAGAAGAAAGCATAAAAGATAAAATAGACAATTTTGTCTACATATTAATAAAAAGCTTTTGTATGAATAAAATCAGTGGAGACATAATTAGAAGAGAAATGGCAGAGCTGTAAAACCTTTGCATCACCGATATCAGTTTGATATTCAAAATATACAGGGAACTGACAAAAATTTGTAACACTAAGAATCATTCCTCAATCAATAGGTGGACAAAGAATAGAAACAAAGTTTTCAAAAGATTTGCAGACTATAAATGACCACATGAAAAATGTGTCCCAAATCACTAATAGTAAGAGGAAAGCAAATTAAAATAATTCTATGCTTTCAACACACACCATGAAAATTGGCAAACATATTACAAAAGATGGGAACAATCAATATTGGAGGGACTATGGGAAGATAGACTCCCTGGGGCACTGTTGGTGGAGCTGTAAAATGGTCTGACCACTCTGGATTTCAATTTGGAATTATACAAGTAAAGGAATATATGCCATATATACCCATTTGACCCAACAATCCCACTAAAATACAACTGGGAAGTCAACAAGAAATAAAGGTCTTATAAGTATTAAAATATTTAAAGCAACACTTAATGGTAGCTCATTAATTGAGGAATGGCTAAAAAAAATAATATATGAATGCAATGGAATATTATTGCACAATCAGAAATGACATATATGAAGAATTCAAGGAAACATGGAAATATATGTATAAATGAATACAAATCAAAATAGGGACCAAGAGAACAATATTCATGTAATAGGTCTTTACACATTCCAAGATCACCTAATATTAAGGCACCCATGTGGGAAATGGCTGTACAACATTGGGTAAGTTGTAACCTTTCACTGCCCCCAAATAATTCTCTAAGATTATAAGTTGCAGAGAAGGTATTGACCTGCATTAAGCAAAAGAAGTTTCTCATAATGCTAAAATAATAACTCTCAAGCAAACAAAATATAATATATATGCTACATACATCATATATGTGTATGTATATGTATTTGTATACATATCTGTGTAACCATATGTGTATGAATGTATGTATATATATAAAATATATAAATACATTATTGTAGGCATAATTCCAACAACATCTTTTTAGTTCTAGTTCAATGTTGGGATAAAACGAGGCACTCACAAGTCACTGAACATTTAACAAAGGCAATTTACTTTGCCCTAAGTCAGCAAGGATGTACAACAGGGATATAGGGTCACTTAGCTTCTCTGGCTAAGATTCTCCTCCTCTATCTCCATCTGGAAACATGTCTGGTTGATGAGTCATCAGAGCATAGCACTTGGCGTGATCTTGGGCTCCCACCAAGTCTGAGAGGTCCAGACTACACATGGCTGAATGAACCAGAAGCCAGCTAACAGAAGCCAGTGCCAATTCAGTCCCAGGACAGCTTTGTCCCATCATACACATATTAAGGGGCAGCTTCGTGGTACAGTGAATAGAACAGGGGCAAGTCACTTAATGCTGTTTGCCTCCGTTTCTTCATCTATAAAATGAGCTGGAGAAAGAAATGGCAAACCACTCCAGTATCTTTGCCAAGAAAACCACTAATGGGGTCACAAAGAGTTGGATACAACTGAAATGACTCAACAAAAACAAACACATATTAAGAAGTACGATTGGACAATAGCTAAGGTCACTTCCAATTTTAAGTTTCTATTATTCCATAATTCAAACACTTTAAATTTGCCTTTAAAATATGAAGGCAGTTTGTTAAGGTCCATTCAAAGTATATAATTCTTTGGAAAAACCACAGATTGTAATTAAATTCAACCACATGTCTCTTTTAAAGTCACTGTTACCTACTTGTTAGTATCTACAAGAATGAAATATGGAATTAGGCAAATTATGTTAATGTCTTGTCTTTATGGTTTTTCCTTTGTGTCTAAAACCACAATGAAAATGTAGACCCACCTCATGGGAATGACTGTAAGAATCATATGTTGGTATTATATTAATTACATATGATATATATCAATTATATATAGTGAATTATATATAATATACATATAATTAATTATATTTCATGATTTTTTTAGTTTCATAAAGTTACCTTATTTGTTGTTTTAGTTGTAACTGACTTTTCTTGGCAAAGATGGTTTGCCATTTCCTTCTCCAGCTCATTTTACAGATAGGGAACTGAGGCAAACAGGGATAAGTGACTTGCCCACGGACACACAGCTAGCAAATGTCTGAGGCCAGATTTGAACTCACAAAGATGAGTTTTCCTGACTCCAAGCTCAGTGTTCTATCCGAGGCACCCCTTAGCTGCCCTGAAGACTTATTAAGCCCCTACTATGTTCCAGACACTATACTAAGCACTGGGGATACAAAAGGAAAGGAAAGACATTCCCTACCCTCAAGGGGCTCATGATCTAAGGAGCAGGTCTTGAAGCATTGGGAGGTGATATAAAAAACAAAAATCATTGATAGATCAAAAGTTGTTGGAAGGGTAGGCAAAACCACATCTGAGGGCCAAATCCATGACTTGTTTTTTTTGTTTTTGTTTTTGGTTTTTTTTTTATGGTCCCAGCCAGCTAAGAATGATTTCTACATTCTTAATTACAATAAAACTTTATTTTAAAATGTAAAAACTACTCTTGGTTCCTGAGTCTTATGAAAATGAGCCACTAATCTGGCTATAGTTTGCTGACTTCTAGAGCATCACAACTACCAGTAGGAAAGGGAAGCATTCGATCATCTGGTTGCTTTATCTCTATGGTGCTAAATAAATGGTTGAATTTAATTCACCTTAACTGTTGGATATCTGTTGTTGTTGCTGTTGTCATGGAAGTAACTGATTAACCTTGCTCTCTGGGTAGAGGGAGACACTTAAACATTCTTTCTCTGACTCAAGAGTCAAAAGTATTACAACAGAATTTTTATTCAATCCATCTGAAATTAGACTCTTGGGAATGGATAAAGTTTTAGACCATGAATAAAAATTTTATTGTCCCCATTCACAAATTATGACTATGTAATATATTTAATCTTTTTATCATACAATAAAGATGTAACTATAATCTCATAAAACAAAAGGGCCTAGAACTGTGTGATCATTTAATCTCCTACCTGTATTTGAATACATACAGAATAGGGCATGTAGGTGGCACCATAACACACAGAGTGCCAAGCCTGGCGTTAAGAAGACTCATCTTCCTAAGTTCAAATCTAGACTCAGAAACTTACTAGCTGTGTGACCTTAGACAAGTCACTTAACCCTGTTTGCCTTAGTTTACTCATCTGTTAAAATGAGCTAGAGAAGGAAATGGTAGACCACTCTAACATCTTTGGTAAGAAAACCCCAAATGGGGTCATAAAGAGTTAGTTCTGAATGAAAAAACTACTGAATAACAATAGACATAAAAAAGAAAACCACAATGAGGCCAGGTGAAAGACCACTAGCTTTGGAGTCAGAGGGCCTGAGTTCACATCCTGCCTCTGATCGCTATCCAAAGATCTTGAACAAGTTACTCAGTTTTGTGGGCCTCAGTTTCCTCATCTGTAAAATGAAAGGTATGGATCCAGTAATCTCTCAGCTCTCAATCTATAGTTCTATAATAAGGCAGAGTTGTATGTGAAGTGGTGTCAAGTGAGAACAAAACAAATTTTCAATTCAGTCATGTCATCACAAAACCAAACCAAAACCCAACATTAAGATTATCAATTTGGGGCATGGTTTAGATACTACATAGCTGATTAAAATTTAAGACTTTTTAATTCAGTGTTTTAATCTTATTGAGTCATAATAGGAATTAATGAGTTGATTTTCATATCTATAACTTGGCATGTATGCCTGAG
Source organism: Phalanger gymnotis (assembly GCA_028646595.1). Taxonomy (NCBI): domain Eukaryota; kingdom Metazoa; phylum Chordata; class Mammalia; order Diprotodontia; family Phalangeridae; genus Phalanger; species Phalanger gymnotis. Next base: position 196,965,296 of record CM053623.1, read on the forward strand.
CACAGATGAAAATTAGCTTTAATGACTTTCATTAGTGAGTTCAGGGTCCCAGGAAACTACTCTATCTAGATTTGATCTTTATTTGGAGAAAAATAGCAAATAAGATGATAAAAGGAAATGAAATCAGATTTATATTGTACTACACATCTGAGGGGATGTGATAATTGTCTTTGAATATTTAAAGAGCCTTCAAGCAGAAGACAGATTATGCCAAATTGCTCAATGTGGCCTCAGAAGTTAGAAATAGAAGCAATGGGTAGAAGTTAGAGAGTCACAAGTTCTTTTTTTTTTTCTTGACTTAAGGAGATATTTCTTAATCATTGGAGCTTTCAAAGAGTGGGATGGGCTACTTTGGAAGGTAGTGAACCTCCTACCACAGGAGGTTTTCAAGTAGAAGCTGGATGACAAGTTGTAGGGAATATTATAAATGATGATACTGAGGTTAAGGCTGAACTCAATGAGTCTTAATTCTGAGAGTTTGTGATGTCCCCTGGGGGGCACCCTTTCCCTAAGGAATAATTCAGTGGATAGAATTCAAATCAAAAGCTTTATGCTAAAGCTGAACATAGTTTTATCATCATATAACTTAATTCTGGTGCAGACAATACCTTGGCTCTGGAGCAGCATGGTCGTAGAACCTCAACAATACAGTTAGCCTTGAACATCCTCCACTCAAGACACAACAGGAAAGAGACCCAATCTATAATATCATGGATATTGCAGTATTGCCCCTCCCAGTAACTTTTCCCTCTAGATTCCTCTAGATTCCATCATCACCATTTGCTCTCTATACATCCAACTCTCTATAAACTGGTCTGATCTATGACACATCAAATTCTCCCACCCATTTTTTGTTGGTTTTTTTAAATAGTATTTTATTTTTCCTCCAATTACATATTAAGAAAATTTTGAGCATTTGTGCCAGTAAGGCAAAATGGGCTTAGTTTAACGGGTGCCCTTGAGGAGTTTGGCTTTTGTTTAAAGTGAAAGTACTTTCACCTGTTAAATGCTAAGCCCCAGGCCCAAAGCCCTATCAGGTGTGAAACCTGTGTGGGCCTAGATTAATCACTTAAGAGGGGCCAACTCGGGAACCAATGGGTCTCTGGACTCTGGTCTCTAGTCGTTGAGGCGGGGCTTGGGAACG
>CM053623.1:196966539-197018538 GCA_028646595.1 Phalanger gymnotis
CTAATTTGTTGCTCTGGGCCCTGAATAAATTTTTTGATGCCTTCTACTTGGAGAATTCTGTATACCCAATGATTTCGAACCATTCAGATATTTATATGATCCTTTTTGAGATCATAAATTCGGCCTTCCTACTACAGCATTCATCTTTACAAGATTTTGAGCTCTAAATTTTTCTCCCTCCCTCTCTCCCTACTCTTCTTCCTAAAATGGTAGGCAATTTTATATAGGTTATATGTGTGCTATCGTGTAAAATATATTTCCATATTAGTTATACATGTGAAAGAAGAAACAGATCAAAAGAAAAAACACAAAAAAAGAATAAAGTGAATGAAAAAAGTATGCTTTGATCTGCATTCAGAATCCATCAGTTCTTTATCTGGGTGTGGACAGCATTTTCCTTGGTGAGACATTTGTACCTGTCTTGGATCATTCTGATGCTGAGATGAGCTGAGTCATTCATAGTTGATCATCAGGCAATGCTGCTGAAACTGTGTATAATATTTTCCTGGTTCTGCTCATTTCACTTTGTATGAGTTTATACAAGTCTTTCCAGGTTTTTCTGAAATCTGCCTGTTCATCATTTTTTATTGCACTGTAATATTCCATTACATTTGTATACCACAGCTTGTTCAGTCATTCTCCCATCCATTTTTAATTCCAACATTTGGTGGCTAATGCTTCTGTAAATGAGTAATTGTATAGTAAATACACATTAGGAAGGGAAAAGAAAAAACCCACAAAACTCATGCGTTCAAATAATATTTATTAAAGAGTATTCTACATAGTCAACTGAAGCTAGGAAGGGCATACTATATTCTATATATTTATCAAAGGGTATTTTATATAGCCAACTGAAACTACGGGAAAACTAAAGACAAACTAAAGACGTGCTATAAATTTCCAAGTCTGCCTCCAGCATAATTTGCTAAGGGGAGCATGTTTCTAAAGGTGGCTTTCTAACTTTCTTCTCTTGCGCAAGAAAGGTTACATCTCTATAGCACCAGACCTTCTTTACAAGTCATATACGTCCTTGAGGATTTCTTCAGTGCTACTTCTTGCATGTAAGTCATCATTTATAATCCTATTCATAGGATTCATATCTGTAATACGCCTCACCCTAATTATGTCACCGTATGTACTCTTTGAGCCATTTGCAAACTTTATGCCCCTGATATCATTATTCCCATGATTCATAGCAATATAGCATTGATAAAGGAGTATTGGTCTTAGAGAAATTAAGGTTTAGCAGCAAGGAATAGTCTGAGATTATCCAGAGCACTATGCAGTTTCCCACTGTTTACAGGGAATCATTCGTTTGAAAGTGAACTCAGATTCTTGAGAAATATACCTATAGGGGCAGCAAGGTGGCACAGTGAGTGGAATACTGGCCCTGGAGTCAGGAGGACCTGAGTTCAAATGCGGCCTTAGGCACTTGACACATGTACTAGCTGTGTGACCTTGGGTAAGTTACTTAATCCCAATTGCCTTGCCAAAAAAAAAAGGAAAAACAGAAATACTTCTACTGGGCACTGCATTAAAATCTGAGGTTTCAAAGAAAGGTAAAAGATAATCTCTGCTCCCACAATCTGATGGGGGAGACAACATACAAACTACTATGTACAAATAAGATTTTATATAAGTGTGTGTGCATGTATGTATTTATATGTATATATACACATGTATTATTGTTATACATACTATATGTTATTATAGTATATATTATGTACACATAGATAATACGTGTGTATACTATATATATATATATATATATATATATAATATGTATGTATGTAGTAGATAATAAACACAGGGAAGGTACTAGCCTTAAGGGGGATCAAGAAGGGCTTCTTATAGATGGTGAGATTTTAGCTGGGGCTTGAAGGAAGCCAGGAGGTACAGAAGAGGAGGGAGAGAATTCCAGGCATGGAGGATAGTCAACAAAGTTGGAAGTTTTTTAATTGGAGGAACAGCAAGGAGGCCAATGTCACTGGATCTCAGAGTATGTGGAGGGAAGTAAGATGTAAGAAGACTTGCAGAGGTAATGGAGGGTCAGGTTGTGAAGTGCTCTGAATGCTAAATAGAGGATTTTCTATTTGGTCCTGGAAGAGAGAGATAGTCATCATCTATTGAGCAGTAGAAGTTTTTATCTACATTAGTGGAGGGAGAATGTACCTGTATCCATGACATCACAAATCCTTACATTGTTTAACGGTGTATATAACTTGTAATTTAAGCTTGTTTATTTTGCTATCCTGAGCTAGAGAAGGGAATGACACACCACTCCACTTCTGTGACCCTGAGCAAGTCACTTAAATCTGCCTCAGTTTCCTCATCTGTAAAGTGAGCTGGAGAAGGCAATGGCAAACCACTCCAGTATCTCTGCCAAGGAAACCCCAAATGGAGTCATGAAGAGTCAGACATGACTGAAAGGACCCCATAGTAACAACAATATTTTGCTATCCATACTATTAATTTCCTCAAAACTCAAATGAACAGCTTTATGCTTGCTTCACACATTTTAATTTGCTATTTCTTTTTCTTCTTTTTTTTTTTTGGAGAAAGTACTACTTTTGTCCAGAGGTCACCACATTAATCATCTGATAAATCAATATCAAAGTCTAATTTTCAAATTTACAGCCAGTGGTTCTTGGTCTATGAGCTAGCTAGCCTCTGACTTAATAATGGTACTTGGAAAGGTGCCATCACAAGTTTCTTTAGATCTTTATAAGGACTTATTATACAACTTAGGGTTGTCATTAGTATAGCTTATGTATCTTCCTTGGAAAACTGTAAATGACAAATGAAAGGAATAGTCAGGCAACAATGCATACTGACATCTGACTAAATCACTGAATGTCTTACAAGAACATACCTGATACTTATGATTTCCATATGTTCTAAATCTGTTTGTAATATTCAGCTTAAGAGAAGAGAATATAACATTTTTATTCACACATGCCAGTTAATGTCCTGCGTATTTTATAACAATTGTCATTATCTACATATTTAAAATGATATAATGATGGAAAAAAGCCAGATTTTAAAAACGAATTCTACTGAGTTTTTTCGACAGATGGCCATTGTGGTAATTTCAAACCATGTAACCTCCTCCTCCTTGGAGGAAGGATGGGTAGTTTTTCCAGTAACATACTTTGGGAAGATAGGCAGTTCTTATCACTACTTTTACAGAAGAAGAAGCTAAAGTACAGAGAGATAAGAGAAATTGGTCAGGGTCATAGAGCATCTCAGTAGCTAAGATGGGCATAAAAGCATCATTCTTTTTTCATTCTTTAACTATTAGAAATCATTTTCTCTAGGAATTTAACTCTATATTGCTGCTGGCATTTTGAAAGCACTCTCCTTGCTTAGTCTGTACACCGGTTTTTATTGCTCTTAATTCCTCTGCAGGGGTATATCTGGAGGGCGAGCACAATTTTAAGTGACTTGGGTACTTTTAAAAAACACATCACCTAAGTTCAAACAATATTGAAGTGATCACTGGGTATATAGTATTGTGCAAGTTGTCCTGTAGGAAAGAGAGATTAGTAATAAAGTAGTGATAACAATGGGCAGCTAGGTGGCACAGCCGATAGAGTGCTGGGCCTGGAGTCAGAAATACTCATCTTTCTGAGTTCAAATTTGGCCTCAGGCATTTACTAGCTATGTGACTCTGGGCAAGTACCCCAGTTTGCCTCAGTGTCTTCATCTATAAAATGAGATGGAGAAGGAAATGGCAAATCAATACAATTTTGCCCCCAAAATTCAAATGGGGTCATGAATAGTTGGACATGACTGAAACAACTAAACAGCATAAAGTTTTGCAGACTATCCCTTACACTTGACTTACCAGAAAGCATTTCTTTTAAAGTTTTTAAAAAAAAGTCCGAAAAGAATACACAACATGAAGGACCTTCCCCTTCTACAAAGGGTTGAGTTGAAAGTATTCTCTCATATCTCTTCTTTAGAGCCATGACTGATCTTTATTATTTTTTATTCAATCTCTTTGGTGAAGGTACTGAAAACTATCCCCAGACGAGGATAAAGGCATTCCTCACATAGATTTCAGGAGAGTTAAAGGTCACAAGGTACAAAGACAGACTATGAGAAGACAGGGTAAGATTGTAAAGATAAAGATGGAGGCAGTGAATGTAAGGATGAGGCCCTTTCAGGTAGAGACCAACAATTCTATATTTTGGAAGGGATTCCAAGGCTCTAAGTACTCCCATTGTAAATGAAGAGACCAGCAAAGACAATGAACTTGCCCCCCACCCCAAAGACTGCTTCATGACCTTGGTCCTCAGGTACTCATTTTGCATAAGATCCAACAGGAATCCAGGAAGTATAACTGGATGGCCACCATAATTTAGGACAGGGTCCCTCCCTGAGGGAACTCAGCTCTGAACCAGGAGGAAATGTTGAACAGAAAGGACTATAGTTTTCCTCCTTCCTGCCTAGGAGGTGGCAAAACTTCAGAGTTGAAACCCTGAGGGAACAGAATTACAAATGCTTCTGCCATTCCTAGGCTAAGAATCTCTGATATGATGTTTGTCTTCTCTCAGGCAGGAAGTGAGGAAGGGGAAAGGAAGGAAATAAGCATTTGCATAGTGCCTACTTTGTGCCAGACATCGTGTTGTGGGATTAGCATAGCTTCTTTTTATTCAGTGATTCCTCCTGTTTCAGATCTCGGTTCCTTCAATGAAGCACCCCACCCTGATTTATGGTGACCATACTAGTTTATTTACCAGATCCCTGTTGAGTTTCTTCCAGCCATAATTCCATAAATCTGGAGAGAAGCTCTTCAGAATTCTAAACCAATGATTATGCTGATCACCCTCTCTCACTGAATAAAGATAGTCTATAAATACAACTTAGCAAAAAGTATATTCCAAAGACTTAATATTGATTTACTGTCTAGCTGTGTTTGCATATCTTCTAATGTCTGATTAGGATCAAATTCATACAAACACTGTGGAGGTATGATGGTTTAGCCACTTGCCTAGCAAAAGTAATAATTAAGACAGGTAAATAGTTGAGAGGATCCTGATTTTATTTTTTACTACTTATAATCCCACTTCTAGAGAGAGCAGGGTTATTAGCATTTTAAGATTTCAAAAGATGAAAGTATTATTACAGTCATATTACTGAGAGAACAAAAGATGCTGCTGAGTCTATTGTTTATTGATTTTTTAAAAAGGCATTTTACTCAATAGAACAAAATGTGGCCTTAAAGGCCTTCCTCAGACAAAGTTGTCTCCTACACATATGTTAAAATTACATAAGATTCTGTGACAGATGCAACTGCAGAGATAATTTTCTTCAACAACCAGCTGAATATTGACATCAAGCCAGGCATAAAACAGAGAGACATGTGTTCACCTAAGGTGTTCACCAGTTCTATGAAGATGTCCTACACAGAGTACAAAAAAGGCTTCCTTACCGATTCTTCAGCTGTTCCTATTCCAAGATAACCTTGTACTAATTGTATCAAATCCCAGGGTACAAAGCTTTCCCCATGAAATCCACTGTAACTAAAGAGAGAATGTTTTAACCATTCACCGTGAAAAAACAAAGTAGATAAGAAAAACACATGTTGCTTGGACTGACATGCAGCTGGAAGACAGACCATTGAGAAATATGGTAGTGTGTGTGTGTGTGTGTGTATGTGTGTGTGTGTGTGTATGTGTGTGTGTGTGTACATTCCATAATACAAATTCACCAATTAATTCTAATCTTGCTTGCAATTAGTCAAGATTATGTTGCAACTGAGAAGCATTGTAACGTAATAGAAACACATACACAAGTTAGATAGGCTGTAACATCTGTATATATGCACATGTGGCATATATGTATACATATATGCATACATAATATATATATTAAATAAATATCATTATGTTTAGTAAGGTGCTAGTATGTTTATATGTTGTATGTATTTGAACCAGACCTATGACTTCATTGGGTAAGAAAATCTTGATGAGGAAATTGCATCTACTAAAGCAGATTGGCATCTGATCTAAAAATTATGGTCTTAGAAAATTACTTGGGGCACTGAGAAGTTAGGTGCCTTACTCAAGGTCACATAGCCAGTCATGATCAGAAGTAGGACTTGAATACAGATCTTCCTGATCCTTAGGTCAACTCTATCCATTATGCACATCACCGTGGACATGTGCGTGTGTATGTATACATGTGTGTGTGCATGTGTATATTTATAGATGTATTTACAGATATTATGTATAAATATATGTATTTCATATATATATATATATAAATCTGTATATAAAACATGTAATATGCTTTTGGGATAAATAATAAAGATGAACAATGATTTGGGTCCAGAATCAAAAAGTAGGAAGATAACGGGTTGTATTACACTTAGGAGATGACCTAGGACTTTGAATGCTCCCAAACCGTCAACTGTTAAAAAAAAAGTCCATCTTTTTAATACAAACAGTCTCCAAGGGATAGGATATGCATTAATACAATGATCTTAAAAGAACTGAAATTATAAATAACCTGAAGGGCAAAGGAAAAGTACAAGATAAGTACATATAAGCCCTAACGTATTACCCCAGAACCAGAAACATCAACTGAATGCACATCTGTAAATTCTTTTTTTGCAGATAAAATACTGGCATATATTTTATCTTGCTTGCAAGCATGGTGATTGCCTACCTTACTTTTTTCTTTATGCTTGAGACACTAAAACACAAAGTCTTTGGAACTGAGCTCTTTATGTGAGCAGGTGACAGCGCCCGAGACTCTAAATCAACTAGAGGAAAGTATCCAGTACATTGGATGGACCCTCCATGGATGACAATGGAAAAACAGTGCTAAGAATTTCACTGAGGGGGAAGTCATGGATGGATTGCAATTTCTATCTGCGCTGGAATGTCTGCACTGTTGAGATCACAGAACCATTTAAGTAAATATGAAAAACTAGTGTCTTTGTACTGAATCGTGTTATTGAGACTCTATACCCCTAAAACTCACTAATTAAGGCTACCTCTGATAAAGTCCTACTCATCATGGCATGGAAATTACCCTGGCTCCTTGAAGAATGTGCCAAGTCCATCATGCTCTTCTACTAAAAGATGGTTGTGGTTTGTATCAGCACTGGCAGAGAGGAAATCGCAAGTTTTTGGAGGTCTTTGCGATATAAAGATAGGAACTAGACCTATTTCTCCAGTGTTAAGAACTTTCATATGAAGAAATTCTCTCTATCAATGTTGGCTGACACTTTTTCTGTCTTGATTATCTTAGAGTGTTGCCTAAAGCACCAAAAGATAAGGTAATTAATGCACAGTCACATAGCCAGTATGTGACAGTAGCAGGATTAGAGCCCATGCTGTCTTGGTTCTGAGGCCAGCTTTCTATCCACTCTGTTATGCTGCCTCTCATTTGTAATATAATCATGAGTAATTGGAGGCAAAGGTGCAATTAACTGGTGACGAGTATGAATTCTGGGATTATATTGAATAAAGTTCAGCTTTTGAGAAGTCTTCTAATGAGTGGCTCGTTTGTAATGAATGGCATCAATAGCCATGCAGGTAATGTACTGAAGTCCTTAGGGGGAAAAAAAAAAAAAACAAAACCTGTTATTTATGTAGGTTAGACACGCCTTTCTAGTCTTATCATCTCTTATAAATATGACAAAATAAACTTTAGCCCAACTGAACTTGAACATCATCAAATATGAAACAGTAGAACTCATTGAACACTAGAACTGTTAGGGCCAGAAGGGACCTTTTTTAATATCTAGTCAGGAATGTTGTAGAGGGATTTCACATTCTTGCCTGGGGTTGGCCTGATGGCTCAGATCTCTAACAGTTCTGAGAGTCTATGATTCTTAGAACACTCATCTTTGTAGATGAAGAAAATGAAACTCAAAGGGTTGATAAGACTTTCCCAAGGGTCGCCCAGTTAGTTAAACAAAAACTAACACTATTTGCCAAGGATATTGACCATTCTTCCAGTTCAAGGCTCTTTTATACTACAATACACTTTTTCAATTAACAGTGTTTTACTCAAGAGTAACTAAATTAGCTTTCACTTAGAAAAACTAGAGTAGAACACAGATGGTCTATTTATGAAATTTACATAATTCTCTAGCATTGAAAAAGACTTCATAGAGGGGGTAACCATAGTTAGAATCCAAAAATTTCTTGACAGCCTGAAATGTTGGACTGAATCTAATAGATGACATTAAATAGGAATAAATGAATCCAAGTCTTATACTTGGATTCAAAAAGTCAGCTTCATAAGAATAGGATAGCAATTCTATGTCTAGACAGTAGTTCCTCTAAAAATGATCTGGAAGGGATAGCAGTTTGCAAATGCAATATAAGTAATGAATATAAGATGGTGGCCAGGAAAGGTAACATATTAGGCTGCATTAAGGGCAGCAGAGTGTCCTTGTCTAGAGAAGTGATACTGTCATACTTTGGACCACATCTGAAAGACTGTATTGATTGTTTTTGTTTTAGTTCTGAGTATTCCATTTTGGGAAAGATTGGTTGGTTGGTGTTGTCCACGCTGTTGGAGTCAAGGTACAGTGTGTCTGACTGTGGCTGATCAGACCAATACAAGCTCAGAAGGTGTTGGGCACATGTTGGGCCCAGAAGTCCACATGCTGGGCACAAATAATCCACATAAACATTTGGAGTGGGAATGTATGAATTTGTGCATCTCATATTTCTTTTGAGTTACTGTATTGGTAATTAAGGTGGGACTTTTTTTACTGTTTTCTCTTTTAGAAATGTTAAAGTAGTCAAATGCCTTTGATTAAACCTTATTAGATGCAAAGCCACAGTCCCGCACCCTTTTTCTGATTAGATATGAATCCTTTGGGCCCTGACGTGGGTATATAAGATCCAAGGTTGGCCTTTGACTTTGGGGGCCCTTAGTCACTGGAAGAGTGGCGTGGGACTGTGGGCAGCCATTTTCAGAGCCCCCAGCTTGTAAACCCAGATATTGATGCTTTCCTGGTAGCTATGAATTGTGATTTGGTCTGTTTATATTGTATATGTTTGTAATTTGTTTGTATTTACTCTGAAATTTAGGGTGATGGCTTTTCCCCCTGAACTAAGTGAATGATATTTGTATGTTGGATTAGAGTAAGATTGTTAACCCCTTAACATTACTTTTCTTAGTAAAGCTGATGAAAGAACCTGTGCTGGCAGCTCTTGTTGCTGGTCTTGTTGGGATTTACACAGCCACAGTAGCCTCTACTCAAATTTTTATTACAGTTACTGCAATCCTGCTTTGCTCACAGAGTACAGTGCCTTCACTGATGTCACGTGCCATATGAGGTGGTCCTTTGCCAGTGTCTCTCATGTCATTCAATTGATTCCAAAGTTCTAAATAAGAAGGATATTGATAAACTGAAGATGGTCCAGAGAAGGGCAGCCAGAATGTTGTATGCTATATTGGGATCAGTGGAAGGAATTGCTGATATTAAGCTTAGAGAAGAAAAGACCTAGGAGAAACATTATAACTATCTGCAAATACATGAAGGACAATCTTGTGGAAGAGGAGATAATGCCTATCCTGATTGGTACAGGAGGCAGAGCTAGGAGTAACAGGTAGAAATTACAAAGAGGCAGACTTGGGCGGAAGTCCAAAAAATAGTCCAAACAATGAGATCCATCCCAAAATGGAGGGCATTGCCTCTGGAGATAAAAAGGCCATCCATTCAGTAAATGTCCTAGAGCAAATATCAGATGACCCTTCAACAACTATGTTTAAAGGGAGATTCTTCTGCACTTAGGAGTTGGATGAACTCTGGGTCCTGAAAATCCCATGATTCCATGATTCTGTGGTATGAAGGTCGCCTTGGTAGAGCAGTGACGGCCTTGTAGTCAGGAAGACCTTAGGTCAAGTTCTGCCTCCAGTGCTTACTAGCTATGTAACCCTTGCCAAGTCATTTAACCTCTTTCAGGCTCAGCTTCTTCATTCATAAAATGAGAAGGTTGTATTCAATGGCCTCTAACGTCCCTTCCAGCTCTCAATCTATGATAAGTCACCACAGTCATGGGTCACTATAAAACGACCTGTGGGCAAATATTTTTCATTTTGACAAACATACAGTTTTCTCCTTTAATATTTTAGTTTAAGGATATTTTTATACGATCAAATTAGGTCTCTTGAAGGAACTAGAGTAATATACTTATTTTATTAATCAGTTTATTAAAATGCTGCTTATTGATCTTTGAAGCAAATATGGAAAGAGTGTGGGGGAGATGATCCTTCACAGCCTTAATTGGAGGAAAGGGATCAGATAGCATGATACTGAACTATAAAAAAGTGGCAACCAGAAAAGGGGGCAGATAATATGACTGAACTATAAGAATGTGGCCAACAGATTATCCATTTCTGAAGTGTGAAAGAGTCCCTTAAGCGAATCAGAAATGAAGCAATGCTATAGGATAGAGAAGGATAGCCTAGGCTTTTGGGTGACAATTAAAACAATCCAGTGAGTCTAGAAGACAGACTCAAAGGAGGAAGCAGCTCTTGTCAGAATGAATAGAAGACTCCTGGAACTGGTTAAAAAAAAGGAACTTGTAAGAAGCCATATGGAGTTGGGAGGGTGCAAACAGAGGCAGAGACAGAAAAGGGCCCAGGCTCTGGTGGTGATGCTACTTGGACCAATCAGACAGAAAGTGTCAGGATAGATGTTATGTCACTGAAACTTGCCAGTACTAAAGACCCCAAAATGGTAATTCTGTATCTACCTACTTCCTTTGGTCCTTTGGAATAAAGAGAGAAAGATGGAAAGAGAAATAGAGAGGAGGAGAGAGAGGGAAAGAAAGACAGACAGAGACAGAGAGAGTGAGAGAAAAACGGGGGGGGGGGAGGGCAGAGAAAGTGAATAAGAAACAGAGAGACAGGCAGAGAGACAGAGACAGACAGCGAAACAGAGAGATGAAGAAAGAATGAGAGAGAGGAGGAAGAGAGGGAGAGAGAGACAGAGAGAGATAGAGACAGACAGAGACAGAGACAGATTTGAGTGGGTAGGTGACTTCTTAGACTCAATCCCAGGACCAGATTCCATGGATTCTGTGATCTAAATGTCACCCTATCATTAAAAACTAGTTATACTGCATGAAAATCCACAAACAAGGTGATATTCATTGGTACTTTAACAATTTTCTTTCAAGCTTTCCAGAATCTTGAAAACTTAGTCTCTCTTTTATCCAATTTCTAAAGATTTACTTGATTTAATAGAACATAATTTCATAAAGGAAAATCAGAGAATGTAGAGGGGGGAAAGTATTTTCTTCATTTGCAAAATGACTAGCAAATCAAGTAAGTAAAACTCAAAGAAGGAAAAATTCTGAAGACAACAAAACTCCACATCTATTCTTTCTATGTTTTGATGTGAAGGAAAATTGATTGGTTTAATTAAAATTAAGTTAATTGGTTTAATGAAGTTGGCTCTAAACCCACTGATGTTTCAGAGACAAACATTTTATACAGAAATATATTTAGCTGGGGAAAATTCAAGGCTTCTTTGGGAGCCTCATGGGTATTTGCATCGAGACTATTATCATACATGGTAACTGTTGCTATGTGGATAGTGCAAGAAGGTTAAGTCCTGATTTAGTCAGCATTCTTCTACTTTTTCTGCAGCATTCTTGTGCCTGTGCTCAGACATCCATAGAGAAGCTCTGAAGAACCACAGTGCCTAAGATATAAAAGTTCATTCTTCAAGCTCTTTTTTTCATAAGAATGAAAAATTTACATTTCCAGAGCATCTCAAATGTTTCATATTACCTCATGTTGTCCTCTTAACTAACACGTTAGAAGTTGTTATCTTCATTTTATAAATTTAGAAATAAATAGGCATGTGGAGGTAAAAATTAACTTGTCCCTGGATTCCCTAATTAGTGGTGGCAAAGTTGGAAATCGGAAGCCAGGTTTCCCGACTTCTACACAACTGAGCTTTATACCAAAATTGGGGATTAAATTAAATGCGCTTTCAACAGCCTTTGCAGAAAACACATGATGGAAAGTCAGCTGATTCAGCAAGACAAACATATCTTCTTAAATTGTTGATGACGGAGTCACCAATGTAACTTCATAGGGTCTGCCTCCGGATCATTAAGCCATTAAAACCAGAATTCTGAAGTGAAATGTCTCTTGGATAGTGAATGATGTGTCCTCGTGGCAGAGAGGTGAGAGGTTCCTAGGACATAATATAGTCTACATTTTCTGATGAGGTTTTAATGTTGGACATTTGAAAAACGACTGTCAAATGCAGACAGAAAGCATCAGTGAAACTTTTTTTTTTTTTAATGACTGCTCTGATTTACAATAGCTCAGGGTAGACCTATACCAGAACCATAGGAATCATTAGTATTTGACTGCTCCCTCTGCCATTCACCCCACCTGCCCTGCCCCACAGCATTTTAATGAAGACCCTGTTTGGAAGCCAGAAAGGCCAGAATGTCCTTTCTTATCAAGGGCATTACATTGATATTGACATGGTGATGTCAGTGTCAGCAGAAATGTCATTCTGTTCTGCCCAGGTCATACATTTTTGTACTGTGTCTAGTGGATTTTACCTTGAAAATTCCACCACAGAGAAGGGTAAAATTAATGTATGAGAAATCTATTGCTAGATAATACATGGGATATAACATCTTGGGAATACAGTTTATTGAGGAAGCATATAATTTTACTTACATGTACTGAACAGTGCATGTTTGTTGATCATTCTCTTGCAATCTGGCCTCTGACCTCACCACTCAGGTGAAATTGCTCTCTCCAAGGTTGTCAGTGATCTCTTAATTGCTAAATGTAAGGGTCTTTTCAATCCTCATCCTCATTGACTTAGTGAAAGGGAGGAGGACTAAGATTTGTGACTTTACTAATAGAGGAAACTCCCATGTTAAAAGACGGTTACAACATCCTTTAGATTGCCTTCTTAAATGCATTGACCTAAAGAATTATAGCAAAGTCCATGTGATGCTGGTTTAAATAATCCAGAAATTAACATTCGTGTATGAGAACTCAGTCCTACTGTCACTGATGGACCTTGGAGTTACATCACCCTCAAATACATGGTTATACAATTTAACAGATACATAATCTTATGAAATTATCATAGATTACTATCTGGTGCTCACAAAGGTCTGACTCAATCCAAAGACAAAAAGGAAAGAAAAAAATGAAAAGTATAATCAAGCTTCTCCTTTCAGAGAGAAAGTCTTATCCCATTAGGGTTCCCAACAGGGCTAGTAATACTGGGGTTAGCTGAAAGTTACCACCCCTCCCACTTTGAGATGAGAAACCAAACTGTCTAGGTGGAAAATTCTTGGGGTCCCTGCAATTCATTCAGCATCTGAAATTTTTCTAGGAATGATTACAAGATATATAACATTTTAACTGGAGATCTGGACAAAAAATTTCCAATGGGTCCCTTCAACATGGAGGGTATCCAAAATTTCCCCAATGTATAGGAAATTCCAACCCATGGAAAATTCCAAATGGAGATTTGAACTCACTAGGACCAGCAGGCTTGCTTAAACCAAATCGAATTCAGGAATGTCCCAAAGTGATGGCGGAAAATGGGCTCCCAAAAAGGGATTAAGCACTTTGGGCAAATTATTAAGTATTCCTAGGCCATCAAGCAAATGTCATCCTAGAGACCTATAGTCCATAAGGATTTCAGGGGAATTTTCTGTACTCATGTCACAATAAGGCAAACAGTCTAGATCTGTTCAAAAATTTTTTTTTTTAATTAACATGGATGAGCTACCATGGTGTTCTCATTAGATTGTGGTAAGCTCATTGAAAACAGGAACTATTTCTTGTTTTTTCTTGTATCTGCAACACTTAACACAGGGCCTGGCATGTGATGAGTTTTTAATAAATTCTTGTTGACTGACTGATTGTTGGCTGATGTTATCTGTTATATGACTTAGCTGATTATGAGCATGGAAGTTGATATGAGCAGTATCTAACATCACTGACATCACTTAAATGTAAACGCAAAAGTTCTATCAAAGAAACTGACTTGAATCATAAAGGAAACACATCAGAAAACAATCTAAAAGAAAAGAAAAAAATGCTAATTTTTCTTCAGTGGATCCCTATAATCCTAGGCCATTCAAGAAGATTCTCATGTAGAGTTTCTCTGAAAGTACCCCACCAATGTGTAGGATGCCCAGATACATCCTGGATACAATTGCCACTACCAGAAAGCAACAGAAACAAGGAAGGGCTTTCTTTCTTCTGCCCATCTCCAACCCTTCTCATCAGCCATGACATCTTATAATTGAGCCACCCAGTTGGAGACACCATATCCAAAAGGGATCAGAGACAGCATCAGAGAAAGACACAGATTGTTGGGTCAGGAAGTACCTCAGGGGAAGGACAGACCCAGGGAATCCAGTAAAATGACCAACCCAGAAGAAATACTATACCTAGTGAGTATATGTGAGGATTCCACAGAACAGGAAAAACACTGAGGCCTTTTACTGCTAAAGGTGTGAATTGCCTTGGATACCTGTTTCCTATATATATATGCTTTGCTAGTTGTATTTTAGGTTTATACCTACTCTTACCATTGATGCAGAGAGTATTCATGGGAAAGAGAAAGCAAGAACCTTATTAGACATTATTCCCTTTTCTATATTCCATAACCTATCCAAACTTGTTTTCTTAGGTAACTGGGAACACCTGAAAATTTAATGTTAAAGAGGGAAAAGAAATTCCAAGTGTGAGATACTTTTCTAAAGACCAACGAGTGGACACAGTGTCGGAAGCTGTATCTTAGAGATCTTGACACTCTTGCTAAAAACAAAATCAGAAGAAGAAAATCAAAGATACGTGAAAGGATGGGTCACAAGTCCTTCCTGGGGAGTGAAAGAAAGGAGCTGGTGAAGTTGGTTCTATTATACATCCAGAGGCAAGAAGAAACATCATTTCATGAGATATTTGGTCATCCCATGTTGTGATACTTATGATAAGTGTTTATAAAAGACTACTGGGAAAATAATTGGGAAAATTGGGAAAACTGGGAAAATAACCAAAATCAGTTGCTGAGGATGAAGAGGTAGAGAATTAATATGAAGAACTTGCTAAGACACTTCAAATTAAATCAACATACACTCAATGACTACAAAGCAAGGGGTGGAGGTAGGTGAGGAAGACAAGGATATGGAAAAATATATCGGAAAGCATGGCTGAGGAAAAAGGAATAATGTAAGTCAAAAACTTAGAGAATATACAGGGAGCCTCACAACTTTATCAGTCAGTCAGTCAATAAACATTTATTAAGCACCTGTTATGTGCCAGGCACTGCATGCTAAGGTGCTGTGAATACAAAGAAAAGCAAAAGACATTCTCTGCCCTTGAAGAGTTTACAATCTCAAGAGAGAAAGACATGCAAATAACTGTGTTATAAACGCTTTCTTTGAGGAAAGAAAATAGACACAGGTCATGGAAAGTACTAAGTAACACCACAAAAATGAAAGCAGTAATACCAAAATAAGAATAATTATACTATCTTAGACGTATAGTGCTTTACAATTTACGAAGTGCTTGCATATACTTTGCCTGATTTTATTTTCATAAACTACTATGTATGAAGTAAATGCTCCGAGAGTTTATCTGTACCCTTCAATCTAGATTCTGAGATATGTTTGTATTGATGTGAATTTTGAATGAAGTTCTTTGGGGAGCTGGAAGTGATCACAACGCAGACCATTGAGTAACTGTTTTCCAAGAATTTCGCAGCTGGTGAGATGATGTGTGACCAGTAGGGGGCAACTAAATAATTCAACAAGCAACAGTTTGGTAAAGAAGAGCAAGTTAAAATAACACTTGGTCTAGTGCTCAATCATGTTGGAAAAGGGAATTCCATTTTAAATGATAATTAACACCTAACCACATACTCTCACAACATGAATTTGTGAAGATAATTGCAACACTCCTCTAAGCTGGCAGTTTCTAAAACACACCCTGGAGGCTTGTAAAATGCAGTGAAATGTTTGGGTTTCTTTTCAGTCTGTAAGTTCTTTGTATTAAAGAAGAAAAGAAAAGAAAAGAAAGGAGTTGGAGAAGGAAGCAGATCTGTGATTTTTTAAGTTTAAGTTTAAGGGAACTCCCAATGTGGAAACTCCATTCAGCTGATGCAGATTGTCAATTTCGTTACCACTCAGAGCATTGAGAGTTGCCTGTGGCACTGAGAAGTTAAATTTGTCCGTTGTTGTTTTTCAATTGTGTCCGACTTTTTGTGACTCCATGTGGGTGTTCAGTTGTGGTTTTTTTTTTGGCAGAGATACTGGAGTGGTTTGCCATTTCCTTCTCCAGCTTATTTGACAGATGAGGAAACTGGGGGTTTCCTCAGGGTTAAGTGACTTGCCCAGGGTCACAAAGCTAGAAGTGTCTGAGGTCAGCTTTGAACTCAGGTCTTCCTGACTCCAGGGCTTGCATTCTATCCACTGTGAGACTTAGCTGCCCTGTAGTCACACCGCTAATTTGAAGTCATCTTTTCTTCCAAGAACAGTCTTCTAGCTAAACCAAGTTTCCTCTCTCTGTCGATATACACTCGTATTCAGCAGGCTGATTTTTCTCCCTTTCACTTCTCTTATAATTTCATAGAAGGAATTTTTTTAATTGACTTTTTCACGGGTAGACACTAAAGCTCTCCAAAGCTTTGGACTGGCTGCCTCAGGAAAGGGCCAGGAATGGAGCTAAACAGGGAGAAGAGAAAATGATTTTTATCTCTTGGACTTAGCTAGTCTTTATTCTTTTTCCTATTCAATCATCTGCATGGGAGAAGATGAGTGTTCAAGAATTGGGAAAGCAGGAGCCCCAAATGTGTTTGGTAGTTATTGGACAAATAACCATTGCCTGGTTTGTAATCTAACTTTCAGAGATCAAAGATTGTGAGACAAATGGAATTCTTACCAGGGGCTACAGTGGCGACCCCAAGCTCAGGGACCACAAAGTTTAAAATAGAGAAGAGATGAAGTCTAAATGCACAGATAGCAGGAAGGACGCTATCTAATCCAGTCTAGTCTAGATATCTAGTCTAAAGAGTTTGGTTTCTGGGCCAGAGACTCTGCTGAGGAAGTGAGACTTTCTGGTTTAAATGCTGAGTGAATAAGACAGGAAAACCTGAGTAGGGGCTTTTGGTGCTCACAGCTTTTCTGAGGAAAAAAAAAACCGTAGTAGGAAAAAAGCCTCTGGGCTTTAAGATATAAGATCACGGCAGCTCCTGTCTTTCATGTGAAGACTGATAGTCAAGAATTTCAACTGAATCAAGAGTGACAGAGCAGTATCCAACAGAGACCATGAAAGGTCCTTGTTCCTGACAGTGTCCATCTGAGACAATGTGTCTGGCTGAAGAGTGAGAGGAGGCCCTGGTGAGCTGTGTGACCCACAAATAGAAGACATGAGGGGCTATGCAAAGTCAGAAGTATGATTTACCACTCTGCACATTTGCCTTCACCACCATTCCATGTGCACGTATCCCTTCCTGTGTATATGTATGTGTAATGGCAAGCAAAATGGGACTTTCTGCTGTTTTTTCTTTTGAAGTGCTTCTCAGCACTAAGGCAGTCAAGTGCCTTTGATTGAGTCTTGCCTTTATTTGAATCAAGAGTCTTTGATGACCTGCTTAAGTCACAAGAAAGCCTAAGTCACATGAGTTTGCATCACATGGTTGTGACGGATGGCCTCTGTGGGCTGACCCTGAAGAAGTGTATATACACTCTGAGGTAGCATTCTGCTTTGGGGCTCACTCATTGGAAGAGTTTGTGTAATTTGGCCAGGCGAGACTCTGGGTAGCCATTAAGGAGCCCCTCAGCTTTGAAAACCCAGATGTTGGTGCTTCTTTCTCTGGTAACTATGTGTGTATTGCTACAGACAGACAGTTAGAAGTCCTGGCTGTTGATTTGTGTTATTTGCTCTGTTTATATAATTTCTGCTTGTAATTTCTGTTTGTGTTTTCTCTGAAGTTCAGGGTGTTGACTTTTTTCCTTGAACTAAGTGAATGATATATGTATGTTTAATTAAAGTGAGATTGTAAAGCCCTTTAAGTTGCTTTCCTTCCGAAAAGAAAATCAAAGAACTTGTGCTAGGAGCCCTCCTGTGTGCTGGTGTTGTTGGTCTTACACCTCCACAGCAGCCGCTAGTAACATTGGTATTATAGTGTGTATATGTGTGTGTGTGTGTGTGTGTGTGTGTGTGTGTGTGTGTGTGTAGGGGTGGGAGGTCCATACTATCACCTGCCAGGCCCAGAAGTGCTGTTGCTGCTCCTGATGAGGAGGAGAAGGCAAACCCCACTAGCCAATCTGTTGCCACTGAAGGCATGGAAATTGAAAAATGCAATGTGAGGACAGAGAGAGAACACGCTACTCACATTCTTTCTGGGAAGAGTTACGCCTTTCCAGTGATGAGTCCTCTGCTTGAACTCATGTTGTAATAGTTAGCAATCTCTCACCCCTCCTTTTCTTCCCATTAGCAGCTAGGTGAGTTGTTAGAGCATTAACCATTGTTAGAGCATTGGGCCCTGAGTCAGGAAGACCTGATTTCAAATCTGCCCTCAGATACTTACTAGCTGTATGACCTTGGCCAAGTCACTTAACTTCACTTTGCCTCAGTTTCTTCAATTACAAAATGGAGACAATGTAACAGCACCCACCTCAAAGGGTTTTTGTGAGGATCAAATGAGGTCATATTTGGGAAGTTCTTAGCACACAGTGCCTGGCACATAGTAGGCACTATATAAATGCTTATTCCTTCTGCACTCCCACCCCTGTGATACTGAATCACAAGATATTGAAGAACAAACTCCTACTTTCCATTCTCTCATCCCCGTCAACTTTGGCATTATTCTCATAATGCCCCATTCCTTATTTGCCCACCAATTCCCCTGTGCCCTCTGGACCTTCTACTGTATAATGAACAAACAGCCTTTCATTCTATACCCTTCCTCATACAATTCTTCTGGCTCTCATTGAGACCTACCTCCTCTAGGATGATGGAATCAGATCTTCCATTCTAGGTCTGTTTGCATCCCCTCAATCCACTGAGTTACTGGTCCCAGAGGTAGACTTGGAATGCTCCTTCCCCCCATTCCCCCATTGTCACTGCCAGATTCTCCCACTACGTTCTCTCATCAACCTCTCATCCTTTGACATACACTCTCTCCAAAATGATCAACAGTCTAAATCCTTAGGGCCATTGTCTTCCAGCCCCTAGGAAAAGTTCTGTCCTTTGTCAATGAATTCAGTGTTTGGCTCCCCTCATTCTAGATAAATTCAACATACATGATGTTGTTCCCTCATGTAACTAGAGCCACCAGACTCTCGACAGCCTCAGCTTCTATGTTGTATTCCTTCACTTCACCTCATTTACACATAGGAATGAATGGTCACACCCTTGACCTTGTTCCACTACTATAATCAATATCTCCAAAATTCTTTTATCCAATCACAGTTTCCTACTGTTCCATCTTTCCTTCTATGTTTCTTTTCTCAAATCCATTCTTTGTTATCATGGTCACCTATAATCTCACCTCCCATCACTTTACCACCCCTTTGTATATTCCCAGGCAATCATCCCTTCTCCCACTCTATTCTCTTCCCATTCTAATTTTGATCCTTTCATGAGCCAATTCAACCCCATACTATCTTCTATTCTTGGCTCCCTTGTTTTGTCATCCTACTTCTGCTCCAGTCTTGCCAAACCCCAACCTTAGATTATTTTTACCATCTACCTCCTTATGTGCTACGGAATGACGCTGGAGGAGATAATCTAATTGTACTGAGTGGATCCCCTCCAAATTTATGTTGCATAATCTCAACTAGGACCTTACTGCAGTGGGAAATCCTTTTACTGCCTCTGCCCTCCCCCATGCCCTTCCAGCTTCCTTTCGCATGTCATCTTCCTCCATTAAATTGTACACTTCTTGACTATCTTTGTTTTAATTTGCTTTCATATCTCCAGTACTTAGCACAGTGCCTGGCACAACATAGGACCTCAATAAATGTTTATGGATTTATTAATGAATTGATTCTCTCTTTGGCACCATTATTTTAGTCACCTAGATTTACAACCTCGATCACCCAATGAGATCTGCAACTCCTCTCATTCCATAACATATCTAATCCTGTCAATTCAAGCTCTACAACCTCTCTTGAATACATCCTTGTCTTAGCCTTAACCCTAGTTTAAGTCCTCTGACCTGAACTATTGTGATAGCTGTTTGATCTCCTGGCCTCAAGCCTCTCTCTCCACTCAGCTCCACCCTCCACAAAGCCACCATTTTGTTTTCCTAAAGCACAGGTCTGACATGTAGCTCTACCTACCGCAGCAAACTTTATTGCATCTAGAATCAATACCTGCTCTTCCATTTGGCATTTAATTATCTTCCTGACCTGACCCCCTTTTAACCTTCCAAGTCTTTTTACACATTACTCCCCTTTTGGCATTCTACGATGCAGCTGTGCTGGCCTATTTGCTCGTCTATGAATAGGACATTTCCGCCTTCCATTTCTATATCTTTGCAATAGCTATCCCTAATACTTCAAATGCTCTCTCTCCTCACTTCTGCCTCTTGGAAACCATTGTTTTCCTCGTTTCCCATTGTTTCTCAGTTCAAGGGCCACCTTGCACATGAAGCCTTTTCTGACCTGACCCCCAGACTACTAGTCCCCTCCCTTCAGTCTTTGTATGTATTTTATACTTACATGTATACATGTTCTCTCTTCCTTTAGAACATAAGGTCTTTGATTGAAGGGGAGGTATCCTGGTAGAAAGGGTGTGGGATTTGGAATCAGAGGATCTGGATTGTAATCTTAATTCTACAATTTACTGCCTGAGTCACTTTGGACAAATCACTTAATTTCTTGGTGCCTCAGTTTCCTCATTTGTAAAAGGAAAGGGTTACATTTGAGGTCTTGTCCAGCTCTAAATCTACCATGAGGTACTGTTTTACCTTTGTCTTTGTATCCCCAGTGCTCACTATGATACTTAGCATAGGACCTACTTAATAAATATATGCTGATTAGTTGATTATATGCCCTGGTCATATGTGGTCCCTAGTTGCATGCCTCTTCATTCACATACTTTGGCCATGTGTTCCTTCTATTTGCTCTCCAGACTCCAGCTCCTGCTTTCCAACCAGCCTTCACAGTCACCAAAGAAAGGAGCAAAGCTTTTGGAGGAGGAGCCCACCATTCCCACTACCACCACCATCAACTGGCAACTAACTGCTACCTACAGGCAGATAACCCTGACAGTTCTAAGAACAACAGCATTTCCAGATCACCAGTCCTATGGCCAATCTGAGTCCTATAGCCATCATCTTAGGGAGCAAACCCTATGGAGAAGGAGCCCAACATCCCTACCACCACCATGCCCACTGAATGCAAACCAACTGCCATTAACAGAGTAATCAAACTGTGGTAGTAAGGTACAGATGAGAAACATATGTCTGAGGTAATTCCTATCTCCCGTACTACAGGACCCCAATGTGCTTTCTCTTCTTGTGGTGTCCGAACACTTCTCTGTGGACATATCATCCTGCCAAGCAAGTCATTAATGTGGTCTCCCTGGGATTGCTCTTTTCTTCGATCACCAGCACTAATTTTCCCTTGAATCCATGGTGAGCCCTCTTCATTGCTTCCTGGGACCATGCTCCTTGAAGGTACTCCCTTCCTTTCATGTCTCTCAGGCTGGCAAAATTATCCTTTTAGAGTCCATAAGACCCATCGTCAATCTTTGGCTAGTCAATGATCACCTATCTGGAAGAACCCCTTCACACTTCATAAAGGAATAACAGGATATAGACCTATCTTGGTAATTCTTTTACACTTTATAGCATTGTTATTTACATCTTACTTCCTGTGATCTCATCAAATTGACTTAGGATCAGGGGAACCAGCTTTCTCATCTCACCAAGAAATGGCTATCCCCTAGAAATTTGCAAATAAAAAGAAATTATTAGCAGGTTATGACAATATTATGTTGTTTTCAAATATCCCTCTACATTGAAGTTTCCTGTATAGAAGAACAAGATCTTTAAGCTGATTTTAAAATAAAGTTGGAAAATATTTTTAACTTTCTAAAACTTAAAAATGCCAAGAAAAAAATCAAGAGTTGATACTCTCTGGTGATAAGTATATCCTAACATTTAGCTTATTCAAAGTCTTTTCCTGTAAGAGGAGGCCCTTTACATTTTCCAAGGATAGGTTTTAGAGGTCCTTGCAGAATAAGGGAAACTAATGAGCATCCATAAGGAGGAAAGCATTTTCAAAACTGAAAAGTGCTTATCGATTACTCAGAGGGAAGCACTTCACGTTGCACTGAAGAGCAAGATCACATGAGAGGAACTGTCTGAAGTAGTTGGCTCTTGTCTGTTTCCTCTCCTTCTTTGCTCTAATCAAAACTCCTTTTCGAAGAGTATATACCTGCTGGGTATTGATTTGACTATAGTGCCTCAGCTAATGTCAGAAAGATTAAGAGATTTAATCCTCCTGTTAAGAACTTCATGAATTTATTTTGGTTGGAATGTAGGGGAGAAAGACTTGATTTTGACTGAGTGCACTTCTGGCTTTCTTGGCTTACTCCAGGAGAGTAACTCCTCACTGTTCTCTGTCCTCTCCTCCCCCCACCAAGATAAATTACTCCTTGTCTTCAAGGAGTTTAAAACTGAGTTAGGGAAAATAGATGAACCTATCTGAAACAATTTGGTGCCATGTAAAGAAAGGAAAGAATGGACAAACCATTGGACTAGAATTCAAGGGTGAGGAACCTGCAGCCTCAAGGTTACATGTGGCCCTCCAGATCCTCAAATATGGCCCTTTGACTGAATCCAAGCTTCAGTTTGTTATTTAATAATAATTTCTTTCAAGGGGCAATCATCAAGTTTGGATTCAGTCAAACTTGAGGACTTAGAAGGCAACATGTGGCCTTGAGGCCCCAGGTTCCCTACCCCGATCTAGATGTTGAGACATTACCTTTACCACTGGTTCTGCCACTGCCTGCTCAATCTCAGGAAAGTTATTGAACCATTTTGTCCCTCCATTTCCTCATTTTTAAAGGCTATTGGTTAGATTAAATGATCACTAAAGGTCTATGAATAAAGAAAATATCCCATATGTTATTTCTTCCAGAGTAATACAGTGAAGTCATCGGCAATTCTTACATTGCAACGATTCTGTGATTTCAGCACTGTGGATACTTCCTTCACCGGTGCAGATTAGTAACTGTTCAAATCGTTTTATCTTGTGCCATCCTTATCTGTCTTTCCACAAATAAATAAAATAAATCTTCCAAAAGAGAGAAAATTAGTTTCCCTGGTCCAAGTTCTTCTTCCTGACTGATCTCCCTGCTGCAAATCTCTCACCATTCTAGTCCATTCTCCACACAGCTGCCAAAGTGATTTTCCTTAAGCTTAGATCTGATCGTGTTATTCCTCTACTCGATAAACCTAAAATATAAACTCTCCTATTTAGCTTTTAAAGCTCTTCACAAACTGACTACAACCTCACTATATGTTCTTAAATTATTTTATTTATTTATTTTAAAATAGAAAAAATATTTTTTTTTATTTATTTA
This sequence comes from Phalanger gymnotis, assembly GCA_028646595.1. Lineage (NCBI taxonomy): Eukaryota > Metazoa > Chordata > Mammalia > Diprotodontia > Phalangeridae > Phalanger > Phalanger gymnotis. Next base: position 196,990,120 of record CM053623.1, read on the forward strand.
AAAATTAATATTTTATTTTTAATTTGCTTAACCTCACTCTATATTACTTCCCCTCCCATATTTGGCAATTCAACCAAACTGTCCTTTTTTTCTCTTCTTCACATATGACATTGCATCTCCCATCTCTTTGTCTTTATTTTGACTCCCTAGTATTCTCCTCCAAGATGTAAGTCAAGAACCACCTGAAGTCTATCCTGATCCCCTCAAATGTTAGTGCGCTCCCTCTCTAACCAACTTGTATTAATTTGTATTTGTTCTGCACTTATTTATGTAACCCTATTTCTTTCCAAGTCTCAGGAGGTTTTCCTCAAGTACAGCCTCAAGTTATTCTTATATATGTATATGAGTTAGTCGTGGATGAGGAGATACAAGAAGAACTATAAATACTCAAAGGATCGTGACTCAGGTAGCTTGGTATTCAGAGGCATAACAAAGTGTGTATGGTTGCCCCCATCTGCAGACCTATGGGCACACGATGACCATGGTGGCTAAGTGGCCTGTGTGCCCTGATTTCCTGAGTTTCTGCCCTATGTCTAGTGTGCAGATTCATAGGGACTGATTGGGAGGGGGACTCTAGGGTGTGACATATAAAAAGTTCAAGAGATATGGTTTCTGGATAATTAGTCATTTTATTAAGTATGCTAGTGGATAACTAATAAAAGGGGTCGGTGGCACTCTTGAATGCCAAAGACCCCTCATGGAACTCACTCAATGCTTATATGCCCTTGGAAGAGTGGGTGTTCCTGAGGGTGGCAATCAACTCTAATTGGTTAACAATTAATGAGAAGAATGAACATTATCATGAGAAGTGGTCTTATTCTAATGAGGCATTGAGGGACCAAGACTGAATGCTCAGTCTTGGACCAAGACACTTATCTTTTATCCAGACTGCCCAGTCCCCCTACCTAGGGCAATCTAGACAAAAGGGGGTCCATCTCTACTTAGACCTGGCTGACTAAAACACATTGGGGCAGGTTTCACCAGACTGGAATCTCTTTGTAAGGTTTTTCTAGCTACTCTACCTAGATAAGATGGTCTAGATGGGGTAAATTTTTTGGGCAAGGTCAGAGATCGCCCCAATAATTTGTTATTTAATAATCATTTTTTCAAGGAGCAATCATTAAGTGGTTTGGACTGAAACTCATCTTATTAACCAGAAGGATATTGTGATTAGTAATGTTTGTTAACCTTACACACCTGGATTAGAAGAAGTTGAGTAAAATCATTGAGTAAAGCAAACAACTAAACAGTAACTTGACTTCTCCATGAGCTTGATGCTTTAGGTGAGAAAGAAGTGAACAGCTAGGCTAATAGTTTGCTAATTTTGCTTTCCTGTCCCTAAATGTAGCTGATCAAGACAGTTTTTCAGCACACAGGAACTTCCTGGCATATGGGTCAATCAGTAATAAAACATAGATTCGCTTCTCTCGGCTTTTTGTTATTTAGTTTTTTCAGTTGCGTCTGACTCTTGGTGATCCCATTTGGGGTTTTCTTGGCAAAGATACTGGAGTGGTTTGCCATTTCCTTCTCCAGATCATTTTACAGATGAGGAAACTGAGGCAAAAAAGAGTGAAGTGACTTGCCCAGAGTCACATAGCTACTAAACTTCTGAGGCCAGATTTGAACTCAAGAAGATGAGATTTCCTGACTCCAGGCCCAGTGCTCTGTGCACTATGGAGCTCCTAGCTGCTTCTCTCAGTGGGGGCCTAGCGACAGGCCAATCTTCACAATATACAACTCTAACTCCTACCCCTTCCCCTTACTATTCCAACGTAAGCTCCTTTGTTCTTCTAGTCCTTAGCACAATGTCTAGCACATAGAAGGTGCTTCATGGAGATTTGTGGATTGAAAGAGGATCTACTACCCACCTTCCTGACAGTCTTTCTCTAGTTGTCTTAATATTTTGTGGATTACAGTGCAAATAGTATGTTTATACAACAATAAACTTGTTTGTAAGTCATGGAATATCAGCACCCCTAAAATATATAAAACTGAGTTATTCCAAGTACAAGGGAAGCATGATAGGCATAAAGTAACCTGTAGTGCATTACCAACCAAAAAGAAAATAGAGTAAAGGATGTCATGGAAGAGGTGTATGAGAAAAGAATTGGGATGGTCATATGGAGAGAGTGAGAGATCATGGGTGGATAGCCAATGTGCTCCGTTGGTATTCATGCACTGTCAAGAAAACTAGAGAAAGACAACCCTGCCCCCCTCCCCAATCACCACCATGTTACATTGATCCTTTGCGGAAGATTTATGGGAAGGCATGGAAAAGAGTTGTGGAAGATGAAATAGGGAAGTACATTGAAGCACTTGTGCTGCTCATGGACTATTGATCCGTGACTGGCCCACCTTGTTTCCCACATGTCCCTGATGATGCCTTTTCATCTGCAATGCATTGTTTGTAACACGCTGCACCCTTCTTACACACAGCATGTTTTTCCATTGTTATTTGGGTCACCTATAATTTTCATTGAAATTTTGGTGTTCCATGATTTGTTGCCCAATAGCATTGCTGGAAGAGCACTTGTGTATCACATATAGATATATACTATACACGCATGCACACATACAATGTAACACAGTGCACATATAAACACATGTATACAATATACAAGTGCATGTATATGCACACATGTATATTTAGATAGGCCATAAATACCTATGCACAACACACACACACATAGATACACGTGTATATATTACCTATGTATACATGCATGTATACATGTAACTGTATGTGCATGGCATATATATGCATTTGTATGTCTATATGTGTATACATAGGTATAACATACCTACATGTACATATATAAATACCCATATATAATGCACATACATACATACAATGCATATAGGCATATACATACGTATGCAATAATATACGTGTATAGATATATGTAAGTATATGTGTGTAACATTTGTGTGTGCGTAATGGTAGTAAGTATATTGAGATCACTGAATCAGCAATTTTGTGTACAGAATTTGGTGATATGGGACTGGATATGGGATTTCATTGGTACAGGAAATTCTTGATAAGAAAACATACTATACAACTACAGATTGGCACCTTCTCTTTAGAAAACTTATAGGGTTTCCTAAGAAACTAAGAGGTTCAGTGACTTGCCCAGGGTCATGCAGTCAGTATGTGTCAGAAGAAGGACTAGAACCCAGAACTTCCTAACTCCAAATCTGGTTTTCTTTTCCCTATGCCATGCTTCTTCTCCATATAGGTAACCAGATGGATGAAATGTTAATTAATTTAGCTAATATTGCTTTAAATGATTTAGAAATTTATTTCATTTACATATTGGTTACATATTTATTAAATGACACATTTTACATTTATATAGCTCTTTATAGCACTGTCCTGACACAATCCTATGAGGTAGGTAGCATGAGTATTTTTTCACATTCTGCAAATGAAGAAATTGAGAGTCAGAAAGGTAGTGACTTACCCACAGACACACAGGTAGTGTCAGAACTAGGACTCTAATCTAGGTTTTTTGACTGCTCCTTATTCTGCTCCACATGAATTTTCATTTAATTAATTTACATAGTTGTGTTTTTATCAGAGGGTACTGATACCATGAACAGTCTCTGGGTTGTTACTCTTCAACTTAAAGGGCATCTCAACGCATACTATGAATATAGCCCCACATCTTCCAAAGGTCTTTGGCTTAGCATGAAAGAAATTAATAATTAAAGAATCATTTGTATTCTTTATACAACAGATCTTGTTATTTGGGGCCAAGCCTAAACTTTCTATTTACACAGTTCTTTCTAATTTTTATGAATTGGCCAATTGTGCCTTTGGAATTTGTCCAACTCCAATTCTAACTGAATCAAATGAATGTTAAAGAGCTCAACACAATTGCTTGTTTAGCATTTCTATAGAAGTCTGTATTTGCAAAGTCTGATATATAAATTTGAATCTATGAAAAATGCTTGATTGGATATGCTTACAGTAGATTATTCTGTGTCAAGCTTTTCACAATTGATGGAGGCAAAGAGGCAGTTGCTTTTGACTCTGGGAAGGCTCTGATTCAACAACAGCAGCAGCTGCAGCAACAGCAAATGACAATGATCAAGAGGAAAAGGCTATTTTGATTGTTGAGTAAAAGCAAGCAGGTGAGTTCGTAGCAAGACTTCTCTATGGGGTCGATCTTTCAGGTGAGAAAAAATAAACACTTTTTGAAGATTTTGTCAGTTGCTTGTATTCAAGGTACCATGGGAAGAGATATTTTCAAAATGCAGCAGAAAGGAAAAAAATTATTATACTTTCAGGAAATAAAAAAAAGGGTAGGATTGATTTGATTTTGTTGTGTTAATCAACCCTGGAGCTCCTGTTGGTCCTCTGTCCTGGGTCCTTTGAAATTTATTTCCTTTTGGTTAGATGTGATACCTCAAAGTACCTCAAAGCAAATTTTGTGAAAAGACAAGTTGGAGGAAATATAAATAAATATAAATAGGCTAACTGAATTAATGTCGTTGTTGTTCAGTTCATGATCCTATGGACCATACTGTCCAGAGAGTTTTCTTGGCAATGATACTGAAGTGGTTTGCCATTTCCTTCTTCAGTGGATTAAGGCAAACACAAGTTAAGTGACTTGCCCAGGGTCACACAGCCAGTAAGTGACTGAGGTCAGATTTGAACTTAGGTTTTCCTGATTCCAGGTCCCGAGCTCTGTCCACTGAATCATCTAGCTGCTCCTACTGGATTAATATATACACAAAATAGAATGCACATATAACAAAAAGTGATAGTAATAACAATAATAAAATAGCATTTATGTAGAACTTTACAGCTTGCAATATGCTTTACGGATAGCGGGTGTCCCAAAAGTCTTAGTGTACTTTAAAGCTTTAATGGCTCATGTATTACTCACCTTACCCTCACAACACCCCTGGGAAGTAGGTGCTACTATTATCCCCATTTTACAGTTGAGGAAATTAAGACAGATCGAAGTTATCTTGCTCAAAGTTACACAACTAGTCTTAGACTAGAATTGAATTCAAGTCTTTCTGACTCGGAGTGCAGCATGCTATCAATTCCAGCATCTAGCTGCCAAACATACAGGTCAGCTGGGGAGTTTTAGGACTAGATGGGAAGTAGAGAAAGATTTGTCTTTGGGGATTTCAGAACAGTATGAAGACTTCGGGAGGTAAGGGAACAAATTATTCCTGGGATGAAGGGAAAGTAAACCTTTGTTAAACACAAAGGTACAAAAGATTATTCTCTGCATTGTGTCTCAGCCTCGAGTTTGAGAATCAAAAAGATTTGAAATCTAATGGCCTCTGTCTCTAATTTTTCAACTTGCTGTGTTCATAATGTATATACTCTTGTCTTCCATCTCGTCTCATCTTGTCTCCCTTGGAAACACGGCTCTTTTAATTTTTCACTCTCATCTTCTGTTTCTCCTTCTGTACTGGCTCCTCTTCTATAGCCAACAAACGTTGGTAGCATTCTTCTTTTAAGAAGAGGTCTTTTAAGACCCTCACTTGATCTTGCCCTTCTCTTAAGCTATTAACCTACATCTTTCTGCCCTTTTAATGAGAAACTTCTAGAGAAAAACATCTATACTGGTCAATTCTCTTAGCTACTAGGGCTCTCTCCCTCCTCAAATTATATAGTATTTACTTACACTGAATGTGAGCTCCTTGAGGGTAGGAACCATTTTTCATCTTTGTTCATTGTAGGCACTTTGTTGAAATGAAATTTTTCTCTAAGAAACTGAAATCAAAACACATTCCACACTCTATGTACCTGTAGTGAACAAGAGGCAGGTTAATATACTGAGTATATAGCTCACCTTAGAGCCAGAAAGACCTGTGCAGACCTGTTTAATATAAACCAGAGTAGCTAGGTGTACAATGGATAGAGTGAGCCAGACTTGAGTAACGGAGACTCATTTTCCTGAGTTTAAATCTGGCCTCAGATACTTATTAGCTGCACGACCCTGGACATGTCACTTGACTCTGTTTGCCTCAATTTCCTCATCTGTAAAATGTGCAGGAGAAGGAAATGGGAAATCATTCTAGTATCTTTGCCAGACCCAAATTAGTCTCAAACGAACAACAACTAATATGTACCATCTACTGGACTCTGGGGAAGTCATTTAACCTCTTAGTGCTTTAGGCAACCCTCTAATGATTGAATGGTTGGTTGTTGTCCTTCAATCTCGAAGAGGACCAAAATGACATCACTATGCTAGAGTCAAGTTTCCGTGTGTCCTTTTACTAAGGGCTTTTAATATGCAAAGCACTGTGTTAACTGTTGGAGATTCAAAAACAAAGCAAAGAAAGTCTCTGCCCTCAAGGGATTTATAGCTGAATTGGGGAGGAAGAGTAGGTGCCAGGGAGGAACATGTTTGGTTCAGAAAGTTACAGGAATGCTGAATGAGGCCCTATGTGGGGCTGACACACTCCTCCCAGGAATAAAGCATTTGTTTGATCATATTTCCATAAGTGTATGGGTGTCTGAGGGTAGGTTGTATGCAGGTTAGGGGGTTCGACAGGGAGGATGAGTTTTAGCAAGGAATCTCCCCAGACTGCAGAGATGTCCACGGAGTAGGGAGTGAGGTAAAACATGGCTGAAATCTAACTGAAATAATGAGCCAGGGAAAGTAAGCACCAATTAGGACAGCAGACCCACAATAGAGGTACCAGAGCTGAAAGGGTTAAAATCTTCAGGGCATTGGCTCTGGTCCCGGCCGCAAGACTCCGTGAGAGGATGGACTGGGGGCCTCCTGAAACGGTATATACCAGGTTGAGTAGTCATTAAGGCTTTTAAGTTCAGGGGAGGTGCTGACCTGCTTTAGTATGGGGTGTTTCCTTATTTTGAGAGTTCTCTATATTACAGTGAAATCACAGGATCGTTTATTTCCTTTCTCTATCACTATCTCTGTCATATGAATAACCATAACCACCAGATAAAAATGTATGTACATATATAAAATCAGCTACATGTGTACGTATATATGTGTAATATCTATCAAATGAGATATTTGTAAAACACTTAGCACAATGCCTGGCACATAGTACGCACAATATAAATGTTTATTTCTTTACCTCCTCCCTTCCCTGCCTCTCCTTTTATGTGTATGCATATTTATGTGTGTATATACATGTGTAGAAATACATACCTATAACATACATATACACATATAAGAAACACACATATATACGTATAAATATACCTAGCTTTGCTTTTAGGATGTGACCTGTGAGGTAATGATACTGAAAATTTAAGCCTCACATTTTAATGGCAAAGTCTCTAGTCCTTAAAATCTTAGCTAGTACCTACTTTTGTAGAGGCAAGGTGAGTGGGAAGCAGTGGGCAGAATTCTACAAGACTTAATTATCCTTAACCTATGAATACATAATTTATTTTGAACTCTCATTTTTAGACTTCTATGATGGGAATAATTAATGCTTCATAGTCTTATGAAAAACGGTATTTAATTCGTTTTTGTAACAATAAATCATGAGCTTCTTAATGCATGCTAAGTGATTGTTCTAACTATTAATAAATCTCCTACTGTTGGAAAATTAAAGTACGTCATTATGGCAAAAACACTTGGAATGATAATAGAGTACATTAAATTTGAAATAGCAGAGTTTGATATTTTAAAGGATCTATGAACTCATAGATGCAAAATTCAACACCTTCTTATCCCTGTGTAATTTTGTTCACGTATTTCTCTAAGTTTTCCTTGGAAGGTTCATCTAGTTCTCCATAGGCCTCTGGTTCTTTGAATATTTCCTAGGTACTACAGCAACACACAAGCTGTCTGATTTGTTATCTATTACTTTTACCACATGACCAGCTTATCATCCTTTCTGGTCAGATGTATTCTTGATGTATTTTATAGCATATTTCACTCATAAGTCATTACTAATATCTTATGGCTTATTTATATCCACTATTCCATTGCCCTTTGGGTCACTCACAATTCTGATTCTTTTGTGTTTCCATGACACAATTCAGAGCCATATATTACTACCTGGAGAATGCTGGTGTTAAACGATGTGATCTTTCAGCAGAAAATTTTAATGAGAATTTTTGCAGGACTGCTGAATTGTCGTCTTCACCTGAGCTCTATACTCTCTTCCTCAAGGCCCGTGTCTTCTGACAAGGCCTAGGCCCGGACGCATCCTCTCATTGGTGGATACCTTTTTCACCAAGAAGTCATGGAACGGATGTAGGGTGGGGCCTCTGTTGATCAGTCGGTCCCAATTCAGGAACCCAATAGTCCCTTACATCTCAAATTCATGATGTTGCCTCCAAGGCTGTAAATGCCCATCTCGATACTGCTGTCTTATCTTCAAAAATGACACACAAGGCAGGAGATAAAGTCAGGGCTGTGACATCCAGTCTCAAGTGCATGTAGGCCAGCACATGCACTGATTGCCATGTGTAAATTCATCATTTCTTCTAGCATGGGGGAAGGGAATGCTCTTCTTGCTCCTCCTAACCCTGGTCCCTTCTTTCCCCCTCCCTCCTCCAAGGAAAATCCAGGGAGAGAGAACAACATGTCAAATCCTTTCCATTAGACTTAAAGGAAGAACAGGGGCCAGAGGGCCAAGTCATTCTTTTAGAAGTAAGTTGCATTTTGTAGTTCAGTGACCAATCCTCTTGATTAAGAAGCTATTACTGGAAGATATAGACTTCATAATAACCTGGAAAGGCCTATATGATCTGATGCTGAGTGAGGGGAGCAGAACCAGGACAACATTGTATACAACCATAGCCATATTGCTTCTGTGATGACTAACTTTGATAGACTTGGCTCTTCTCAACAATACAAGGTTCAAAGACAGCTCCAAAGGACAGAGAGAGAGCTACCTACATCCAGAGAAAGAACTACAGTCTTTTTCCCTTTTTTTTTTCTTTTGGTTTTGTTTCTTCCTTCTCATGATTCATTCCATTGGTAATAATAATTCTTTGCAACTTGACTATTACATAAATAAGTTTAATGTGAAGGTATATGTAGAACACATATAGGATTCTATGCTGTCTTGGTGGGGAGGGAGGAGAAGCGGGAGAGGAAGAAAATTTGGAACTCAAAAACTTGTGGAACTGAGTGCTGTAAACTAAGAATAATAAATCTAATTAAATTATATATAAAAAAGATATTACTGGACCAATGGACCATTAAAGGAATTATTTCATCACCATAAAACACACAAGTCCTTCAGTTTTGAGCAAACGCCCAAGGTCCACCAAAAAAAAAATTAAGAGAAATATGTGTACAGAAAGGGACTGGCTCCCAGCTTGCTCCAGGAATGGATGTACCCTAGCCAGAGCTTATGGGGAGGTTGTTCCCTTGATTGCATTCATTATATATCATATATTCCTACAAAATTCCAACCTTATCCAATGTATTCTGCAGTGTTCTTAGTTTTGAAGCAGCTAGGTGGTACAGGGGATAAAGAGCTAGACCTAGAGTCAAGAAGACCTAAGTTCAAATACACCTACAGATACTTTACTACAGGCCTGCGCAACACACGGCCTGTGGGCCGCTTACCGACTGCCAAAGGATTTCTGGCTGCTTGTGAAAAATGTAGAAGATGTAAAGGAAAGTAAAGATGTCACTAGTACTTTGTCTGTGCCTGCTTAACCTGCCTTCCACTAGTCACTATCGTGCCCATCATGTAACTTGGCGGCACTCTCTTCGGTTTGTCAGATGACCTGCAGCAACCAACCACCCTCAGACTGTTTCCAGTCTGAGAGGAACAAGAGTCTTATCTTTTTGCCACATTTTCAGTCATTACTGGCTCTGAACAGGGACAAAGTGAGTGCAGCCACGCCAACGTAGTTGATGACCGCTGTGCGATGAGTGCAGCAACGTGAGGTCTTCTCCAACATGAACCCTCTAAGTTCCATGAGTGTCTGTCTCTCTCTCCAACATCAGACACTCAGTTCAGTATTTCTTTGTATGTGAACAGTGGCTGTAGAGAATTTTTGGTTCTAACATTAAAGTTTTTTGGGGTGACTTTGTAAAATGGGTGATAAAAGCAGTAAAAGCTTTCAAAATGAAACTGAGGCCATTCAAAAGCCAACTGTCAAAAGGAGAAATATGCCACTTTACTACACGTAGGAAAAATATTCCACTGTGTAAGCATGATGAGTTAGGAGAAGAATATTCCAACGACATTGAACTGTTGATCCAGGAGACTGACAGAAGACTGACAGTATCCAAAAAAGATGACATTAAATTTAAGTGAATTGAAAATCCTTTTTCTGCGGATCCACCTGAACTCCCCACGCATTTACAGCTAGAGGTTACTGAACTTCAGTGCTCAACAGTGGATAGAAATAAACACAGAAAAACCAGCCTTAACTTGAATAAAAACAAGCAACAAGCAACTCTAACCAATGAACACTTGGAAGATATTTTGAAAACATTGATTTCAAACGTGAATCTAGAGTACAATAAACTGATTGCTGACAAGAACTGTAATACATCCCACTAACTAAATGGAAACAGTAAGAAAACCTAAAAAGATCTATTAAAATTTAATCACTTAGCAAAGTAATTTTTAAAAACATGAATGTGATTTCAAGATAACTAAAAATCTTAAGTAATAAGTATAATTGATACTGATTGAAATTTCCCCCCTTTTGAAAATATGGTTTATAACATAACATAACATAACATAACATAACATAACATAACATAACATAACATAACATAACATAACATAACATAATATAATATGGTTGTAAGGTATATTTTAATTACACCTTTAATTGGAAAGTAAGCCACTAAAAACCTATCTGTGTCAGTCTGCCTCAATTTTCTTAAGTGTAAAATAGGGTTAATAACAACATCTACCTCACAGGGTGAGGATAAAATGAGATATTTGAAAAATGCTTAGTACAGTGCTTGGCACATAGAAGGTATTTAATAAATGCTTGCTCCACTTCTTCCCTTCTCCTTTACACGGCAAACAATTCAGCTTAAAACAATGTCCAGTTGAATTGAATTACTGAACAACTCATTTATGATAATCTCTCAATCTAATTTTTTCCATTCTTACCCTTAGATCTTGATCAGCAACATTTAGCAAGTGAAGGTTCTGGCTAGATTGGGTGAGGAAGGGAAACTGCAAACTACACCTCCTTCTGAAAAAGATCTCTAAGTCAGTTTCTCAGCCTTATGGGAATGATTTGGGTGCCTGTCAGTGCCTACCTCAGCTCGGGAACAAAAAAGCCCATAACAACTTTTTACTTTTCCTAATTTCTGAACCACAAATTAAAATGTGAATTTGACTGATTAAAAGGACAATATGCCATTCGGGTTTGAGTTTTAACCTATTTCTGCGGTACTTATATTGTAATTGAATTAGCTGAGCTTAATAGAACTGCCCTTGCTTGGAAGTGAAAACAAGCAAGGTCTGGTTGTCTAAGGACTTGGCAAAATCAAGAAACGGCTTTATTAAAAAATGCACGAGTAGCCACGTTCTTATGAATCTGCATAAACTGTCATCAAAATAACCAAGCTGTTAAATTGAATGAATTGGCACATGGCATCTCAGACCTTGACTAGGAACAAAAATAACTTGGTTAGGCTATTTTCATCATTCAGCATGAGTGAAAAGCCACCCTCTCTCTGAGCAAAAAATAGCCCTGGAAGGCAGAGAATGGCAAACTGGGTTTTTATAATTAATATGTAACTAGAAATAGAGATAAGTAGATATCAAACGCCTTCTGATTATTATGTCCCGTAACCATTTTTCGTCTATTTTTTAGGTGAGAAAAATGACATGAAGGGGTTAGAGTTCGGATGAGGGGTTTGGGAGGAAGTTGGATTGTAATTAACCACCACTATTACTCCCCCCCCCCCCCCAAGGCTCTCTTTGGGCAAGGTCCAAAGTCAAAAACGCCTTTGATTTGATCTTTGATCAGTGCCTAACGCTGTGCCTAGAATTTTTTCTTTCTTTCTAACTTGTGGTTCCTTTGCTGTGGAGTAGTCCCAATGTGAGGGCAAGAACTGTTTCATCTATGTCTTCATAGCTCCAGAGCCTGGCACAGTGCCAGGCACATAATGGGCTTTTAAAAATATTTATTCATTGATTGAAAACTCCTACCCAAGGATGAGGAAGGGACAAATACTTTGCATCTTACAGTCTTAGAAAAATGCTTGGGAGCACAGGGAGAAGACTTGCTCAGGAGCTTACAGCCAGTATGTCAGTTAGTCAGCCAATAAACATTTATTAAGTTCCTACTATATGCCGGGTACTGTGCTAAGCCCTTAGGGTTACAAACACAGGTAAAACACAATTTCTGCCTTCAGGGAGTTCACAGCCTAATAAGAAAGACAACATGGAGGTAACCATACAAACACGCTATATACAGAATAAGTTGGAACTAATAAAGAGAGGAAGGAGAGATTCTCTATAGAAGGTGGAATTTTAGCTGGGACTTGAAAGAAGCCAGGGAAGTGGAGATAAGGAGGGAGAGCATTCTAGATATGGGAAACAGCATGTTGTCAGAAGTGGGATTTGAACCCGTGAAGCACTGGATTTCTCAAAGGAGGTGGTGTGGTACTGTGGGAGAAGCAATCTATCTGGAAGGAGACGGTGGGGATTTGAATCTCATTCGTGCCCCCTTCTGGGTTTCCATTTCCTCATCAGTTAAATGAAGGGGCTAGTTTAGATAATCTCTGAGGTCTCTTCCAGCTATAAATCTATGATCAACAAAAGGAAGGGGTGAGCTCAGATAACCTCTAAGGCAGATCTATTAAAAAGTACAGTGGTGGGGGTGGGGTGGGGACGGGGTTACAGTAGATGATATCCGAGGTCCCTTCAAGTTATACTAGACTCTAAAGTCCCTTCTGGCTCTAAATGTATGAACCTAGATCTTCCCCATGGAATGGAAGCATCTTGAGAGTAGCGATTGTTCATTTTGTCAAGAAACATTTATTAAGCACTAGACACTGTATACACACACACACACACGTCAGACAATGTAGTAAGTATTGAGTACATAAAGAAAGGCAAAAAACCACGCGCTTTCCAGGATCTCACAGTCCCGCGGGGGGCGGGGACAGCGCAGAGACATCCTGCAAACTAGATACAAACAAGATGTATACAAGCTAAAGTGAAGATAATCTCAGGCAGAAGGCATAAGCATAAGGGGGAATCAGGAAAGTCTTCTTTCGGAAGGTAGGACTTGACCTGGGACTTGAAATGAGAGAAGTGAGGAGGGAGAATATTGTAGCATGGGGGACAAGTGAAAATGCCTCAAGTCATCCAGCACAGCAAAGAGGCCAGTGTCACCAGATTGCAGAGTAGGGTTGGGGAAGTTGCAGGAAGACTGGAAAGGATTTAGGGTGTAGTTACCAAGGGCTTTACAAGCCTAACAGAAATTTTTTTTTGGCATCTGATCCCAGAGAGAATAGGAAGCCACGGAAGTTTATCGAACCTGCGGGTGACATGGAGAGACCTAAGATCTAGGACGGTGGCTTTAGTGGCTGAACGGAGGACAGACTGGAATGGGGAGAGATTGCAATACTCCGGGTGTGAGTGATGAGATCCTGGACCAAGGTGGTGTGTGGTTGTCAGAGGAGAGACGAAGGCAAAGTCGAGAGAGGTTGCAAAGGTGAAATCGGCAGACTTTGGTATGCGCTCGGATAAGGGGAGTGGGAGTCTTGGATAACATTAAAAGAGTGACAAGCCTGGGGGACTCAGAGGAGGGTGGTGCCCTTGATAGCGGAGAAAAATAGAGGGTTTTTTTGGGGAAAATGGTAGTGTCTTTGTATTCCCTGCTGCCTAGCACACAGTAGGTGATTAATAAATGCTTTTAGGGTGCTTCCTGACACCAATATTCAATACGCCTCTGACCAGGTACACAGCAGGCGACTAATTCATGCCCCTACCCTTTTTTTTTTTTGTCGTGGGAGGGGCGTGGTCCCCACCTCGAAGGCCCGGTCATTGGCCACATTGGAGAGAGAGGTGGTGGGGGGCGCGGTGCAGAAGGATGTGGAAGTGTTACTCAACTTCCCAACCCGGCTTTGCCCCAGAGGGCAGGCGGGGGAGGGTGAGAAGGGGGCGTTGGCTGTTGTAGCTCCCGCGAGCGCGCGCGTGCGCCCGGCTCCACCCCCGCGGTGGGAGGGGGCTCCGGCCGCTGCCTCCGTGCGCCATCACGTGACGGGAAGAGGGCGGGGCCGAGGGAGCGAGTGACCGAGGGGGCGGCGGCGGCGCGCTAGAATGTGAAGCGGCGCCGGACGGTGGCGGCCGGGGTCTGGAGGGGAGGCGGCGCTGCCGATGACAGCATTATCCCGCGACGCCGTCCTGGCCGGGAGTTGCTGGCGGCGGCCGTGGCAGTAGCTGCGGCGGAGGCAGCCTCGGCATCTGGCACTGTGACCGCCTGGGAGGGAGGGAGGGAGGGAGCTCGAGTCGGAGCCGGATCGCCGAGCGGGCCAAGGCGCCGCCTCCTCCTCCTGCCTCTTGGGGCCGCGCCCCTCAGCGGGCTGGCTCCCCGAGGCGCTGCTTCGGTCCCAGGCGGCGAAAGGAAGTTCGGAGCCCCAGTCCCCGCAGCCTCCTCTGGAGCCCCGCGCCGGTGAGTGCAGCGAAGGGGGCTAGGGTCGGGGCGGACGAGGGCGAGTGGACAACCGCGGGCGTGGAGGTATGAGGAGTAGAGGGACGGAGAGGAAGCCGGGGCCGGCCGGCCCCCGCCCCCCAGTCGGCGGGCTGTCACTCCGTACGCTTTGGCCGGGCTCCCCTGGTCCTGCAGGCGCAAGCGGTGCGAAGCCAGCCCGGCAGGGGGAGCGCGGATCCGGGGAGGGCGCCCCCCGCGCTTGGCTTGGGGAGTCCCCAGCGTTTGGGTTGGGGTACGCGTTCCCTGAGGGTGGAAGACCGGGCAGGCAGCCCTGTGCTTGGGGGGAGGGAGGCCATTCTCCGCATTCGTCGTGTTCCACCCCCAAACCCCGAAGACCTCGAAGCCCCCACCCCATTTCTTCCCTCCAGACCCTCGGAGAAAGCCCCAGCGTTGGGGGGGGGGGAGCGCGGGAGATTTTTGCTTTTTGTTTTTGCTTTTCCCACTCCAGACACTCCCCCGTGACATTGATTTTGAGTGAGATGTGCCTTTCTAAAGCTGACTCGGATCATGTCATCGCCGTCGACCAAGCCAAGCCGCTCTTAATTGGACGTGGAAGGGACCTTAGAGGCTCTATAGTCCAACCCTCTCACTTTGCAGATGAGGAAACTGAGACTCAGAGGGCTCAGAATACTAGGGATCGTAGATCTAGAGCTGAAGGGAACCTTAGAGGCCATCTAAGGCCACCCTTCTCATTTTACAGATGAAGAAGCTGAGACTCAGAGAGGTCACAGAATCCTGGGGATCACAGAT
This sequence comes from Phalanger gymnotis, assembly GCA_028646595.1. Taxonomy (NCBI): domain Eukaryota; kingdom Metazoa; phylum Chordata; class Mammalia; order Diprotodontia; family Phalangeridae; genus Phalanger; species Phalanger gymnotis. The sequence continues at coordinate 197,005,481 of CM053623.1, forward strand.
GTAGAGCTGGAAGGGACATTAAAGACCATCTAGTCCAACCCTACTGCATTGTACTGATAAAGAAGCCGAAGCTCAGAAAGGTTAAAAGTGACATGCTTCAGGGACCTATAGGTTGTACTAGAGGCAGGATCCCTACACCATCTTTTTTTGGGAGAGTGAGTGGGAGGAAAGGTGGAATAAATGTGCCAGGCTGAGAGGACTGTTCCAAGAGAAACAGAACCTAAATATTAAAATTAAAATTTTTATTGAATTCTAGATTGTCTTCCCTCCCAGACTTGCAATAAGACCTCCCAAGATTATAGACAGAGTTGGAAGGGATTTTAAGAGAGTCTGTGGTCCAAACCTCATTTTACAAATGAGAAAAGAGATCTGTAGCAGTTGAGTGAATTGCCTGAGGTCCCAAAGGTAGCAAGTAGCAGAATCAGGAATTGTACCCTAGGTCTTCCCAGTTCAGAACTTCTGCAGCTGTCTCAGCAACTTACAGACTACATCTATGTGATTTCCCCCAATAATCTTTTAAAAGATTTCTTTTTTTAGGAGCAGTATCAAGTAACCTTTTAAGCAGAATGAAAGGCTAGTTAGACTGCTTGAAGTACTTACTTGTTACTAGGCTTAGCTTAAACTTCATGCTGAGGAGAGAATAGTGTCCATTTTTTTTTTCCTGACACAAATTAGATATCTACTCTGCAGTGAAATTTTCATTAAGAACATACAAGTCTGTTAAAAGCAGTTTAGGCCAAGTAAATTATAACATTACTTTAAAATTCCTCTATTTAGAAAACAACCTGCAATTTACAAATGTTCCTAGATCAGATAGTCAGCACCTCATTATTGAGCATCTGCTGCATGCTTAGCATCTGTGGGAAGGTACAGAAGAAAAGAAAGTCCTACCTTTTAGGCCCTGATGAAATTTAGTTATCAAGATTGTTGAGTACTATTCGCAGTCAGTTTTATCTAAAATGATGTGCCCTCAGATGGTTAAATTCTTGCTTAATTAACATTAGATGTGACCTATTAATGTGGCATTTGTTTCTTTAAACCTTCAGTACTATGACATTTCCTCCTGTATAATGGTTTTCTTAGTGGGGAATGGAAATATTTCTGCTTGGCATATATGCATCTTTTGACACTGTCAATAATCTTTTCTCTTAACTTTTGAGACTTTATATTTGGTCTTCCTACCATTCTTACCTGTTCTTTTTGGTCATCTGGGCTAGATTATCCTCCTCCTCCCTACTGGCTTGAGCCCTGACGGTCTTGAATCCGCTTTCTCTACACACTCTTTCAGTGATGTCATTAGCCACCATGGCTTTAATTATATTCTGTATGCATCTGACTTTACATTCTGTAAATTTGTGTCCTAAACTGCAGTCCTGATTGCCATCTGCCTGCTAAACATTTCCAACTTAGTAAGTCCAAAGGGGAAGTTAATATTCTCTTCTTCCTCTTCCCTCCCTGCCAAACCCATCCTATATCTTCACTTCCTTGTTTTTGTTGAAATCATTCTTCTCATCAGGTTAAAAACCATGGAGTCATTCTTGAATCATCCCTCTCCCTCAGTTCTCATTTACAATTAATTGTCAAGACTTGTTGATTTTACCTTCCCTATGTCTCTTGTGTCTTTCTCCTTCTTTCTGAGTAGAAGCTTCTATCCTAGTTCAGGTCCATGTCACTCTTCTCCAGTAAATAATCCAGTAAGTAGTCTGGTAAAGGACTATTGCAAAGCCTTCTCATTAGGCTGTCTCCTAATCTTTCCTCTTTCCATCTCTTCACACAGCTGCCAAACTGATATTCCTCAAACGCTGATCTGTCCATGTTACTCACCTTCTCCAGAAGCATCGGTGACCTTTTAATGCCTCTAAGATAGAGTACAAAATCATTAACCTGATATTTAAACCCCTCGATTATCTAGTTCCTACCCACCTTTCCAAACTGATTTCATATTGTTCTCCTTAATTTTCCGTATTCTAATCAGACTGTCCTGGTAGCTAGTTATCTCTTGCCTCCTTGCTTTTGCAGAATTGGTTCCAGAGGTCTGCAGTCCAGAGGTCATTACCTCTCCCTTCAAAGCATACCTCAGCTAAGGTCCACTGCGAGCCTCTTCTGTTTCCCTCCTTATTGTTAGCTCAATCTCACTACCGAAATTACTTCATGTTACTTTGCACATGCTTTATTTTTATTTAATTGTACACAAGTTGTAGCCTTCCAACAGTGGGTAAGGTCCTTTAAGACCGGAACTGTCTTTGTTTTCTTTCTATCCTCAGGCCCACCACTATATCTCACACTAAGCAGATGCTGAATATGTTTGTTGAATTTAATAAAGAATTCTGAGAGTTGTAGTTTCTTAACTCACATTCAAGATCTTCTAAGATACACCGGAGGTTTTAGATGTTAGGATATCAGGAGCAGCTACAGTGGATAGACTGCTGCCCCTGGAGTCTGGCTTCAGGAATTCCACTTCAGACACCTGTCACTGGCTGTGTGACCCTGGGCAAGTCACTTAACCCTGATTGCCTCACTAAAAAAAAAAAAAAATTAGGTCATCAGTTATTTAAACCAACTTAACAAAATTACATGTATAAGCATTTACTACTTTATAATTCTATAGTGGGTTAGAGTAGAAAGTGTGTTGGAGATGAAGCCAGGAAGACCTGGGTTTGAATTCTGTCTCCAAGACTTACTAGCTGCATCACGATGGTTCAATAAGTCACTTTACCTTTCTAGAACGTCTTTCTTCATCTGTGAAAAAGAGATTGTGATAACACCAGAAGCACCTTCCTCAACAGTTGTTATGAGGATCAAATGAGATAATTAAATATAAAACTTGAAAAAGCGCTAAATATCAGCTGCTATTATTAATTATATTTTTGTTGATGATAGCTCACTAAGAATGATGATACATTTTTGGACATCCCAGTCACGCCTCAGTAATCTCCCTCCTCCTTCTCTCCAGAAACTACTTAAGCAAATTCAGCATGTCATTTGCTACTTATATGTGACTTTACACTTTCTGATTTACTGTATCTTAATGGAAAGGAATTTTTACCTTCAGCCGTATAGATACGATATTGACCGTTGTATTTGATTTGAAGAGTGCTAGTCTTAAAGTTAAGAGAACCTTGTTTCAAATCCTATCTTAGATAACTTGCTAGTTGTGTGACTCTGGGAAATTAATTTAATTTCTCTTAGCCTCAGTTTTCCCATCTGTAAAATGAGAATAATAATAGTAACTCCCTCGTAAAGTAGTTGTGAGGTATCGAACGAAAAAATATATGAAAGCACTTTGTAGCTATTATTACAACTCTTATTTGTATGATCTTTATTATAGTCACTGTGCAGATCTCATGTTTTTCAGAATTTGTCGTATTTATCTTCCATTATTGTACAATAATACATCACTTTTGTATATCATGATTTGTGTAGCTATTGCCTAGGATCATTTCCCTTCATTTTATTGATCTTCTCTTTTTCTGTTTTGTTAAAGTATATTTATAGGGATATGATTTTGCCCCTGAGGACTACTTTAGCCGCATCCTAGAAATTTTGGTATGTTGTTTCATCATTAATATAAGCCACTGATCACATAATGCTATGTGTCTCTACCTGTGGGGTGAGGGGGAAGGGGCTAAACCTGCAGTCAGATCTATTCACCATTGTTGTGTTATGGGTTGTAATGGATGCATTTACTTTTTCTGCCTTTTTATATTTATTTGCAGTCTCTCTGTGCCTTAAGGCCATTTTTGTAAAAGTTCCAGGTGGTGTTGAGAAATACATATATTCTTTAGCAATTCCAGTATAAATGCTATAAATTCCAATGCCATAAATCTTTAGTTCTAGTTTCTCCAACAATTTGTTCAGTTCTCTGTTTTCTCTTTTGCTTATTTTTGTGACAGACTTGTCCTAAAGTGAGGGAGGGACACTGAAATCTCCCGCTTCTATTGTTTTGCTGGCTAAGTCTTTTCGTGGTTCAGTTTATTTTTCTTTATGAATTTAGACCTAAAGCACTTGAAGCCTTTAAGTTTAATATTGGTATTAGTTGTGAAGGTTTGTTTTGGCTTTGCTTGATAGCATGATTATAACTCCTGGTTTTTTGGATTCACCTGATGCATGGTAAGTTTTTTCCAGCCTCTCCATTTTTGTGGAGGCAGCTGTTGGTGAAGCGGGTAGAGTGCCAGACCTGGAGTCAGAAGGACCTGAGTTTAAATCCAGCTTCACACAATTACTATCTGGGTGACCCTGGGCAAGTCACTTAACCTTTGTTTGCCCCAGTTTCTTTAACTGTAAAATGGAGATAATATTAGCACCTCTTATTTGCAGGGTTGCTTTATTTGTAAAAAGCATTTAGTACAGTGCCTGATGTGCAGTAGGTGCTATAGAAGTGCTTGTTCTCTCCCTTCTTTTTTTACTGTATCTTTCGCAAGTGACCTGATTGGGGTGTGTGTGGGGGGGGAGTTTGTTTTATTATCCAGTTTGGTGTTCTTTTTTATTTTATTGGATTGTTTCATTTCTACATAAAGTTAGGAGAGTTAGGCTTATGTTTTCCTCTATTTTTCTCTAATATTGTTTTTTTTTCTTAAGGATTTTTTCCCTCTTCTGTAAACATGGTCCTTTGTCTTTTTAATTATTTTGGCTTAATCTGTTTTATGGCAACCACATTTAAGCCCTTTGTTTTATAGGTGACTAACTGGAGGCCGAGATAGCAGAAATGACATGTCATGGATCTCACCGATGTTTAGAGGTAGATAGAAATCTGCAAATATTTGTAAAATGCCTGCTCTGTTCAGAGTGTGGTGTTAGGTAATTGGAGGTGTAGGTAGATAACGTAGGTTCGTAGGTTCGTGCCCTAAATGAGCTTTATGGGCCTTTATGGGCCAGTAGGGAGATAAGCTATAGATAAGAGTTTATGGTTCTCCTTCCCCCGGACCATGAAGGAGAGGCACTGGGTGTTCTGACAGATGTTTAACAGTGATTTTCCAAAGAGGAAAATGTACCATGATGTATTTGTAAGTTTAATCTGCATAATTAACATTTTCTCCATCACTTTCTTAAGACCCCACAAGCAACAAAACAAATCAAGGCCTGATTTGTAGCACTTGCTAATTTCCAAGGTGTAAAACTGAATATTTAATAATGGACCAGCTTCAGCACACCTCACTGTATTTTTCATTGGATCAATATATTGTATGCACTTTATCATGTATTTTTCCTTCTCTTTTTTTTGGGGGGGGAAGGGGAAGGAAGGGCAACTGGGGTTAAGTGACTTGCCCAAGGTCACATTCCTAGAAAGTGTGTCAAGTGTCTGAGGCCAGATTTGAACTCAGGTTCTCTAGACTCCAAGGCTGATGCTCTACTTACCACGCCATCTAGCTGTCCTGTATCATGCATTTTTGAGCTGGAAAGGACCTCTGGACTTATCTAGTCCACTCCCTCATCCAGAGAGGTTTAGTTCACTGTCCAAGGTCACAGAGCTTGTCAGTGGCAGAGCTGGCATGACACCCAAGCTGTCTCACTGCAGATCTAACCTTTTCTCCCACATCACACAGTTAGAGATACATAGCATTACATGATCTGTGTGTTTGAGAGTTACAAAACAAAGTGCTATGTGAAGTGGGATGGGATTCTGGCATCAAAGGCCTTCTGATGTGAGGGAGGAGAGTCACATGGGAGGACCAGGGAAGATGTCCTGGAGGAAGTATTGTAGGGATAGATAGGAACTCAACCTGTGAAGGTAAAGAGGGAGGTCATTGTAATCATAGGTAACAGTCACAGCAAAGGCATGGTTGGGATCACGTATTATGTATGACTAAAGTGTACAGTGTCTTTTTGGGAAGCAGAGAATTGTCCAGTTTGGCTGGAACATAGAGTTAAGACGAGACGGGACAGGGAAGTAATATAACCTGGGAGAGGAGGGTGGTGGAGAGGATAGAGGGCTGGACTCAAAGTCAGAAAAAACATCTGTTCAGATATTTGACAAGCTGTGTGATACTGGGGAATTCAGTTCATATTTTTCAGCCTTAGTTCCTTCCTCTGTAACACAGGCATGATGATAGCACCTACCTCAGAGCTGTGAGAATCAAATGACATGACATAACCCTAAACCTGGAAGTGCTTCATTAGTTGGTCATAAGCATTAAGTGCATACAACGTGCTGTCCGAATGCTAGCTATTATTGTTATCTCTCTATGTTCTGTAGAGATTGTAGGATACTTTGTCAAAATCTAGGTACACACACCTGACAATATTCTCTTGCTCTACTATTAAAAAATTCTGCTGTTTGGTATTATCTGTCCTTGATGAAATCATACTAGTTTTATTTTTTCGAAGTCTTTTTGAATCTTTTTTTTTTTTAACATTATTCACATCTCCGTGGCTCCTTGCCTTTTTCCCTTAATACCTCCCCAGCCTCTCTAGTAAGAAATAATTTGTTTTGTATATTCTTAATACACAGTCTCTAGAACTGTGTGCCTCATGCTGTACCTGTGGTCCATTGCTTCTTTGCCACAATGCAAGATGCAGCTTCATTAGCTGTCCTAGCTAGGGAATGATGAGCCAAAGTATTTTAGCTTCCATAGTCAAGTCACATCATTTTGTGTTGCCTTTGTTCTGTAGTGGGACCTTTGATTTGTGTCTTCCTTCTGCGCTTTGTCTTTCTCCTAAATGAAAATACTGTGACCTATGAATACTAAGATCTAGAATACTTAAACTTAATCTTGTTAGACCAGAGTCTTTCAAAAGCCTTAAAAAATAGTCACTTTTTATTCCTGGAAATTTGTTCTGAAGGGAAACTTTACTTTGGTTCACTCTAATTCTCAAGATTGACATAGAGCCTTATCCCTGAAACATTTTTTCTGATGTGACCTTGATTCTGATGTTAGTTTTCCACTAGAGAATAACCAGAATAATTAAATCTGTTAGATGCAGCCAGGGTCTTCTCACTTCCATTACGTGTGTATGAGGAGCAGAAGGAATTTCACAGAGACTTGCTGAGGATTTTAATGCCAAGAGTCCTGGGCCTGTCTGCCAGGAGGCCTGGGTGCAATAGTTTGGGCCCAGCCAGTCAGTCATTGCAGCTCTCAGATGGAAAGGAATCTGTTGCTCCCTACTGTTTGCATCCTGAATTTTTGTCCTGTTACTCTGTCGTATCACTGCCTTCCAACCACAGGACCTCTTCTGTATCTTGGTTTTATAGCAGGAACGTCTCCCCTCCACCCCTCTCCGATATTCCACTTACCACCAGGTTCTTATTTGTTGTCTGTTTCATTTATGGAGGAAGAATGAGCATCTGGAGGAGGAATAAACATACCTTTCTCGACACCATCTTCTGCTACTGATGGCTTCATGGAAGTGATTTCTGAGGTCTTAATACTGCAGGTTTATAATTTTAAAAAATGTTACACTAGAGCTTTGCAATTTTTTTTTTTTGGATTTAGGAGCCAAAGGAGTCAAATGAAATTTTATAGGGTTTTTAAAAAAACTTATTTTCTGATTTTTTTTATTTTAAAATTAAAAATTCTAAACTTATATAAAAAAATTGAGCATTTTGAATACATAGTAGAATTCAACAAGAAGAGAAAGTATATGATATCATTGTTCTTTCATCTACCTTGCTTTTTAAAAAAATGTATATAATAAATTCTATATGTTACCTTGAGAATTGTGTTGCTTGCCTGTGCTTTCTTTTGAACTTCCTTCTGTTTTCTTCTGTACATTTAAAAAAAATTTCAATCGGCCACTTACTTTTGGCATCACTACTACTATGCCTCTCCCTTACTCCCTTACTGCTCCTGTTCATACCCATTAACACCAGAGCTGTGTCATTTGATGCAATGCATTTTTTTATCCATATGACACAATAGAGGTAGTAAGGTAGAAAACTTTATTTCAAAATAAAATTTTTGAGTCAGTGGACACATCCTTCTGGTGTTAAAAATGTGGGGAGGGGAGGGAGACAGAGAGGGGTAGGGTGGGGGGAGAGAGAGAAAGAGAGAGTTGTAATAAAGATATTCAAACATCATAAGGCCATGGAGTGATCACATCCAAATGTGTATCTTTCTGTACTTTGAGTACTTTCGAGTCCACTTCTTCTGTTGGGAGGTAGGTAACAAGCTTCATCATAAGCCTGCCGGATACCTGGTTGGTCATTCTTAAGTCATTTGAAGTTGTGTTTTTCTTTACATCTTTGAATACGTTGTTCTAGATCTCCCCACTTTGCTTGTTGTCACTATGCAGAATTCTCTGAAATAGTGTCATCATTTCTTCAAGTAACTCATTAATATTCCATTACTTTCATATGCCCCCTTAGATTCTAGTTTTTTTTTTCTTTTAATCCCCATATTTAAGATCAAGAAATTTGTTTTGATTCTGATTTTTCTTTTCCTGGTATTATCTTCCCTCAACTTTCCACCCTTTCTATCTTTCCCTGAGTTTTCCTTGAGTTTGATGTATTTTTACATCAAAATGTGTGTGTGTATGTGTGTGTGTGTGTGAGAGAGAGAGAGACCTACCCTCCTTTGTCTGTTTCAGATAGGAATGATATTCATTTGATGTTGGGTGGCACAGTGGATGGAGTGCTGGGCCTGAAGTCAGGAAGACTCATCTTCCTGTGTTCAAATCTGTCCTCAGACATTTACTAGCCTTGTGACCCTGGGTAAGTCCCTTAACCCTGTTTGCCTAAGTTTCCTTGTCTGTCAAATGAGCTGGAGAAGGAAGTGGCAAACGACTCCAGTATCTTTGCCAAGAAAACCCCACATAGAGGTTTTCATAGGGAATCAGACACAACTAAAATAGCTATACAGCAACAAAAGGCAATCCACTATCCTTTATTTCAGATTTGCGTACTCTCGCACACACAGATTATGAGAAATATCAAGTCTCACTGCCTTGTTGGATCTTTGAGGTGCTTTGCTATGGCATCTCAGAGCCGAGAGGTTTAAATTGATGTTTTCTTGCTGTATATGGAAGAAAATTCACCCCAAAGTACCCCCAATATGATTTTAAATAAGTGAAGTAAAGAGATTGTAAACTATCTGCTGTGTTTCACTTTAGGACTTAGTACCATTTATTTAAAAACTCTGGCTCTAGAGGTGTATGCCTCTTTTGTTTTTCCAGTATAAAAGCTACAAAAATATTGTCACAAGGTCTTCATACATTTTATAAACACATGAATCAATTTCTTGGTGTGAGCCTGTATGTTTCATGCTTTGTTCTCTCCATTTACAACTTCATATACTACAGAAATGCCTTAAAATTGATAATAATGTCCCTCAAGCATTTTGAAATTCACATCTACAGTCAAGATTGATAGTGAATGTGAAAGCATTTTGGAAACTAAAACATTATACAGATACAAGCTATTACCACAGCATTATGGAGCTTTGATATTAGGAGAGACCTTAGAGGATATGCTGTATTCTTTAAGCACTATCTGTGCCAGTTATGCTCCCCTACAATATCCTTCAAAGGAGAATTACTTAGTCTTTGAAGTTCTCCAGTAACTGGGAAACCTGGTCCTTATAAGATAGCTTTAATTCTTAGGAATTTCTCTTATACCATTAGTCAATACCATTAGTCCTAACCCTGCTCCCAGGGCCTCACTGAACAACTTTGAATATTATTTTCCATTAATTATGTCTTCTCTTTCCCAGCCTAAACATTTCCTGTTCCTTCACCACTCATAGTCCGAACTCTCTCATTTTCCTTGTTTTCTGGTATCAACCTCTAGCGAGCATAGTGAATACTGGATCTGGAGTCAGGAAGACTGACTCTTATTAGCCGTGTGACTCTGGGCAAGTCACTTAACTCTCCGAGTCTCAGTTTCCTCATCTCTGAAGTGACAGAGTTGCACTAGGTGGCCTCTAAGGTCTGTTCAGCTCTAAATCTGTGATCCTCTAATGCAGCTTATCATCAGCATTCCTAAAATATACCTAGAACTCGATAACATACGTGTTATCTATTTGTTTTTATCAGGGCCAAGTATAGAGAAATGATTGTCTTCCTTGTTATGGACAATATTATGAGTGCTTCCTAAATTTACATTAGCTTTTTTTTGGATGCCTCATCACCATGCTTCATCACATTTCTTACTGTATTTAGATTTCTAACAGATAGGATTGAGTCCTTAACCTTAGGATTGGAAGTGTGGCTGCAAAAGTTGAGAAGTTCAGCTGTTTTAAAAGTGTTTTTTTATGTGTATTATGAAGTATATATAATATAATATGTACGTATGAAGTATGAAGCATTTTTTAATATGTAAGAAAACAAGGTGAATATTTAACAAAATCATAAGAAATATTTACACATACATGTGTATATATCAATATACAGACTCCTATATTCATACATGTATATTCCTACCCAAACCTGCTCCTTAAGCTGATTTCACCATTTCTTTTGCCTGTACCACCATTTACTTAGTTTTCCGTATTTGAAATCATGGCATTATTTTTGACTCTTCCTTCTCTTTCCTTCTCCCTGACATTGGTCTCTTGCATCTTTTTCTTCCTCTTGATTCCCACTGCTTTCACCTGACATTACTACCTACTTGGACTGTTGGAGCTATTTTACTTCTCCCCAGAACAACTGCAGTGGTCTGCTAATTATTCTCCTTGCCTTAAGCCTTTGCTCATTCCAATCCATTCTCTACAGAGTTGCCAAAGGGAAATTTCTAAAAGCACAGGTCTCTATCCCTGTTGCTCTCTTACTCAGTAAGCTTCCCAAATCCTTTATTTAGCTTTTAAAGCTCTTCATAACCTGACTTAAACCCATCTATCCAGCCTTAATGTATATCACTCCCTTTCCTTCATTATGTGATGAAATCAGACTAGACTTATTGTTTCTCACAAATGACACTCATTTACCATCCCTGTGTCTTTGTACCGCCTTCCCCTCTATCCTGAAATACCCTCTTCTCCTCCCTCTACTGTTTAGAATTCCTAATTTCCTTAAAAATTTTACTCAAGGGACATCTTCTACATGAAACCTTTCCTTATCCTTGCTCCTCCTAACTTGCCAGTGCCTTTCTGTCTTCTCCCCTCCAAAAGTAAGTGTACCTTGTATTTATTTTGTATGTATTTAGTAACTGCTTGCTTAAGTATATGTGATCTCTACTGAGAGAATGTGAACTCATAAAGGTGAAAGCTGCTTCATTTTTGTCTTTTTTTTTCCCCTGAGCATTGTGTTTGTCACAGATAGTGCTTAATAAATGTTCCTCATTGGTTTTCTAACAGATCTTGCTGCCTCCACGCTATGCCTTCTAACAATTATATCCTCTATTTTATTGTCAGATTGATTTTCTGCTCAAACATCTAAAGTGGTTTTCTGTTATGTACTAAGTTCATATTGCTTTGCCTGGCATTCAGGGGGCCCTTCATACAACTGGTGCTAGGTCACCTTTCCAGCCTGTTTTCATATTCCCTGCTATGTCATGATTTCTGTGGCCTAATTAGTCAAACTAAATTACTTTTGTGGCCCAACATGCCCACACTTTCCCTGCTTTTACATCTTACTTCTCTATATATGGAATGTATGTGTTCCCACCTTTGGCTATTTAATTCCTTCTGATAGGACAGGTCAAATGTTAGCTTCGAATGCCATCACCTCTCAGACCTCATTATAACATTTAGTTTTGTGTACTACTTGGATGCATTTTTGTTGTAGTTACCCATGTATGCATTGCTTTTTCCTATTAGCTCTGCCTATTTAATTTCTTTCTAATCCATTGTCTTCGGTTTTCACATTCCATCTTCAGCCAAGGTTTTGTAGTAGTGGAATAGACAGAAAGGATCTGTCTACAGCTTTGGAATTTTGAAAATCATTGATCTGGGTCTTATTAGTAGGAAGTCGGTATTTAGTATGATGGGAAATTGCATTTCATTATATATAGTTGAGTATTAGCTATAGAAAACAACAGCACATTTCTCTAGGTATTGGTTTTGGTCTTAGTGTAGTTTAACATTTAATTAGTTACCAAGATGATAGAACAGCAAGAGGACTTACTAAGTTTCAAAATGACAGCACGTTAGAGAATTGAAGGCGTTGGCATTAAGGCAGTTGGTTTTAGAGTTCATAGTAATTTTGGTCAGTGGAATTATAGTCAGAAAAAAATAGAATGATTTAATAGGCATACGTGGGGATTAGTGTACCTATGAGTAGTGAGAAAAGCTCACATAAATGTAAAGTACATAATTGACCAGATTAGAAAATAAAGGATCTAACAGAAAATCAAATGTAAACTTTAGTCAACAGTTCCCTAGTTGGCAGTTAGGTGGGTCAGGGGATACGATACTCAGCCTAGAGTCAGGAAGATCTGAGTTAAAATCCAGCTTCAGATACTTCCTACTTGTGTGACCCTGGGCAAGTCACTTAACTTTGCTTGCTTCAATTTCCTAAACTGTAAACAGGGATAATGATAGCACCCACCTCAGCATTGTTGCGAGGAGCAAATGAGATATTTGTTAAGCTTAGCATTGTGCATGGCTTTATAAATACTTGTTCCTTTCCTTCTGTAGTTCTTTTAGTGGAGTAAAAAAAAAAATCACTGGACCACGTGAAATCAAAGCATATAGAATTTGAAATAAATCTTCTAGTAGCCAGATCCTTTTACTTCTGATCAGGTCTTGGTTCTACCACCTGTCAGATAACTTAGAAATGAATCAAGACCAAAAAAGAAGTAGAATGGTTGAAAAATAGGCAATCAATGATATTCATGCAATAGGCATACTACTGAAAAGGGCATATATCAATCTTTTGTTAGATTGTGTCATTTTAAGGGCACCATATGAACTAGTATCCTTCTCTGAATCTTTCTTCACCCTGTGCCCTCTCTCTCTCTCTCTATATATATACACATACATATATATATATACATACACACATATACATGTATATATATACATAAACATACACACACACACATACACACATGCGTATTCCCTTCAGCTACCCTAATACCGAGGTCTCATGAATCATACACATCATCTTTCCCTGTAGGAATGTAAACAAAACAGTTCAACTTTAGTAAGTCCCTTGCAATTTCTTTTTCTTGTTCTTTATCTTGATTA
>CM053623.1:197019038-197052688 GCA_028646595.1 Phalanger gymnotis
TTCTATGTTGCAACCGTGGGGGGTTGTGCCAGCTCTGCCACACCAGCACTCCTCCTTCCCCAAGAACCCCCAACCTGGACTGGGGTTAGATCTTCAGCAGGCCTTTCTCTCCTGCTCTGATCAGCCACTTAATTCCTTCTACCAGGTGGGCCTGGGGCCAGAAGCAACTGCAGTTGTAGTTCTGTAGCTGCCCCACCTCTGCTACCTCCCCGGGGTGGTGGCCCAACCACAAACTCTATCCCAGTCCCCAGCAGCTTCTCTCTCTAATCTACTCTGTTGTCCTTGGTGTTTGTGGGTTGAGAGGTCTGGTAACTGCTGCAGCTCACTGATTCAGGGCGCTAGGGCACGCTCTGCCCGGCTCCTGGTCTGGTCTGGCCATGCTGCCCACTCTGGGCCCCGCTCGGCCCAGCTCCGCTCCCCTCCACTCCCAGCTCCATGCGGGATAGACCTTACCCAGAGACCATCCAGGCTGTCCTGGGCTAGAGCCCTGCTTCCCTGTGCTGTTTTGTGGGTTGTGCAGTTCTAGAATTGGTTCAGAGCCATTTTTTATAGGTTTTTGGAGGGACTTGGCAGGGAGCTCATTCTAGTCCCTGCTTCTTAGCCGCCATCTTGGCTCCGCCCCCTCTATAACATATTTCTTTGGTAGTTTGATTGGTATGGCATTGCAATTTGTAAATTAATTTAGGTAGAATTGTCATTTTATTGTATTGAGTAGGCCTACCCATGAGCAATTAATATTTCTGCAGTTGTTGAGATCTGTCTTGTCTGAAACGTGTTTTGTAATTGTGTTCATGTGTTCATTTCTTAGGTGTGGCTTAGTAGTTAGAGCCCAAGCATTTCATGCTGTTTGCAGTTATTCTAAATGGAATTTCTCTTTTTACCTCTTTCTGTTGTGTTTTGTTGGTAATATATAGAAATGCTAATAATTGATGTTGGTTTATTTTATATCCTGCAACTTTACTAAAGTTAATTGTTTCAACTAGTTGATTCTCTAGGGTTCTCGAAGTATACCAACATATCCTTAAAGAGAGATGGTCCTGTTTCCTTGTCTATTCTTATTCCTTCACTTTCTTTTTCTTGTATTGTGGCTATAGCTAGCATTTCTAGTGTAGTATCAAATAATAACGGTGATAATGTACACCATTACTTCTTCAATTTTAGTGGGAAGGCTTCTAGTTTATCCCTGCTACAAATAATGCTTGTTCTTGGTTTTAGATAGATACTGCTTATCATTTTAAGAAAAGCTCCATTTATTCCTATATAATCTAATGTTTTAATAGGAATGGGTAAAATTTTTGTCCAAAACCCTTTCAGCATCTATTGAGATAATCATCTGATTTTTGTTGTTTTTGTTATTGATATGGTAAATTATGTTTATAGTCTTCCTAATATTGAACCAAACCTGCATTTCTGGTATAAATCTCACCTACTCATAGCATGTGGTCTTTATGATATATTGCTGTAGTCTCCTTGCTAGTATTTTCCTTAAAAGTTTTGCATCAATATTCATTAGGGAAATAGGCCTGTAGTTTTCTTTTTCCCTTTTTCTTTCCGTTGTTTAGTTATCAAAACCACATTTTGCCATAGGAGGAATTTGGTAAGATTTCTTCTTTGCCTACTTTTTCAGAGAGTTTGGAATTAATTGTTCTTTAAATGTTTGGTAGAATTCACTTGTAAATCCATTTGGTCCTAGGAATTTTTTCTTAGGGAGATAGCGCACTTATGGCTTGTTCAGTTTTTTTTTTTCCCTAACATAAGGTTATTTAAGTATTCCAATCCCGTTTTGTTAATATGGGCAATTCATATTTTTGTAAATATTCATTTCACATAAATTGGCAGTTTTATTGGCATACACTTGGGCAAAGGAACCCCTGTTAATTGGTTTAATTTCATCTTCGTTGATGGTGAATTCACCCTTTTCATTTTTGGTACTAGTAACTTGTATTTTGGATTTTTCTATAAAGAATTTTCCTGGAATAAGATATATCCATAGAAGAAAGGCCTTAGGGTAGTATTAAAAGTATCCAACTCAGGAAGAATTATAGTCAAGGTAATGACTAGTTATCTTTCTGCCCAAAGTATTGCAAAAGAGAAGTGCTCTATTTAGAGTAAGAGCAAGAGTAATTTTAATATGTAAACTTTTTTTTTTTTAAATTGAGGGCTATTAGATGGTTGAGAAGTAGTTATTTAATTTAGCTGCAGATCTCTTTTTGCATGCATATCTTCCTGTTGATAAATTTCAAAACTATTATGTTGAGGCATCATTGAGTCTTTTCTGTTTTGCTTCTAAAATTTTGAAGTCTTCATAGAAATTTTTTTACATTATTTTCATTTCCAAATATATTTATTCCCTCAGTTACCCAGCAAACCATCCCTTGTAACAAAGAATTTTTTAAAAGAAGAAAAAAAAACCAGTTCATTAGAACCAACCAACACATGAACCAAGTCTGACAGTGTATGCAGTATTCCATACTCATAGTCTCACACCTCCGCAAGAAAGGAGGCAACTGCATTTTCTCAACTCTCCTCCAGGGCTAAATTTCTTGATCATCATAATTATATAGTATTCAGTTTTGTTGTTGTTTTGTTTTTGCCATTTGCATTGTTGTCATTGTGTGTATTGTTTTTCTGGTTCTGCTTACTGTATCCTACATCAGTTCATATAAGTGTTTTTTGTTAGTTTGATTTTTTTCGTATTCATCATTTCTTATATAACATGATAATTTTCCATTACATTCATGTACTGGAATTTTTTTTTTTAGCCATTCTTCAGTTAATAAGCTTCTGCTTCATTTCTAGTTCTTTACTACCGCAAGAAAATGCTGCTATGAATATTTTGATGTTCATGGGGCCCTTCTTTTTGTACCTGACCTCCTTGGGATGTATACCTAGTTGTGAATTCTCTGAGTCAATGATATGGAAATTTTATTCAGTTTTTCTGCATAATTCCAAATTCCAAATTTTAGAATGATCAAACCAATTTACAGCTTAACAAATGTATTAGTTTACTGTTCTTTTGACTTCTACTTGAGGCCCAAGCACAGACTGTTCCATAATTCAAATCACTCTTTATTTCCTTAAATTGTTTTGTAATTATATCTAAGCCTTGAGTTTGCCATTGTAGACCGAGTCCTAGATATTTTGTTCATTTTATAATTATTTTGAATTGGATTTCCTTCTGTTATTTCTTTCTGGATTTATTATTGCCCTACAGAAAGGCTGCTGATTTTTGTGGGCTCTTTTTTTTTTTTTTTGCTCCATTACTGAAGCTATTAATTTCAGTTTCCTTGTTGATTTTCTAGGATTTTCTAAGTAAACCATCATGCCATCAGCAGATAAAGATAGTTTATCTCCTCTTAAAGAAGTTTTTGCTTTTGATCTTTAAAAAAAATCTTAGTGCTATTGTTAGCTTTTTTAGAACTATGTTAAATAACAGTGGGGAAGGATAGCCTCGTTTTATTCCTACATATCTTTGCATCTCTTATATAAGTCCAGATTTATTATATTGAGTATTTTTGGGGATATATTGCTAGGATTTAATTCAGATGTTTGTACTAGTAGCCATTAGTGATGCTGATCTATAGGTCTTTTTGGTTTAGCTGTTAGGACTATATTTGTTTCATAAAAGGAATTTGGAAGTGTTTTCTTTTTTAATTTTTGAGGGTAATTTATGTGTATGTATTTCCCTCTACATGGTGGATAGATTTTCTTTGATCCTTATCGACGCAAGTTTTACCCTTGAGTAGGTCCTTTATGGCCCGTTCAAGTTCTTTTCCGAGATTGGATTACTTAATTTAGGTTTTTAACATTTGTATATGTAATATTTCTTTTCAAATTCAGTTTTTGCATATTATACTTGTATATAGTAGGTCTGATAATTCTTTTAATTTTCTCCATTGTTTTTTCCTTGCCAATTTTTAATCTTGGCAATTTTTTTTTACTCTTTTTTGATCAGGTTAGGTAAATGCTTATCAATTTCTACCCTAATTTTCAAGATTTTCACTTTTTGCAAATTTCACATTTGTTGGTTTTTATGGCTTGTTCTATTAATCTCTTTTTATTTTTTGTTAATGTATATTTTCAGAGGGAGAATTTTTCCTTTGAAGACTGCTTTAAATACAACCCAGAAATTCCAGTATGTTTCATCATTATATTTTTTCGTATAGTTATTGCTTATTTGATTTGATTTTAGATCCACTTCTTATCCAGGATGTCATTATGAAGTCTCTACTTAGGTTTATATCATCTGCTTGTTTTCTCTGCATTAAGTATTATTTTGTCATGTTATGGTCTTTGAATTTGTGTTTTAATATTTCTCATTTTTTATATCTATAATTTTTCTGTGCGTTAGCACATTGTTATTGTTAGGTTTGTTGAGCATTATGTTGACTTACATTTGATTGCTACCAGATCTTAAGTACCTAATGTGTTCTGCTGACAAACGTTTAAATTTTTTAATCAGTTATAAATAATTTTGGCGATTATTATTTTGGACTATAATTTGAAATCAGCGACCCTTTTTGTATTTTTTTCATTATTTCTCTAGAAATTCTTGACCTTTTGTGCACGTGATTTTTTTTCTTCTAGTTTTATAAAGTAACCTTTTGGCAATTGATTATGGCATTGAATCTATAAATTAATTTATATAGTGTCATTTTTATCTTATTGACATAGCCAAGTCACGAACAGTTAATATTTTGCCAATTATTTAAGTCTGTTTTTATTTCTGTGAAGAATGTTTTGTATTTGTATGCATATAGTTTGTATGCATAATAATTTTGCCAATTATTTAAGTCTGTTTTTATTTCTATGAAGAGTGTTTTGTATTTGTATGCATATAATTTCTTGGATTCTCAGATATTTTATACATTCTAGAGTTATTTTGAGTGGATTTTCTTTTATTTCTTCCTATCTCTTCCTGCTGGGTTTTGTTGAAGGGTGATGATTTATGTGGGTTTATTTTAATCCTAGTACTTTACTGAGATGTATATCAACTTTTTAGTTGGATATCTAGAGCTCACTAGGCAAGTCATATCTGTGGAAAGTGATAATTTTGTTTCCTCGTTTACTATACTTATTCTTCCAACTTCTTTTTCATTTCTTTTGCTGTCATTGACATTTCTAGTACTGTATCAAATGACAGTAAAGACAGTACACATTGCTTGCTTTACCACTGCTCTTGTTGTAAAGGCCTCCAGTATTTCTCCATTACAAATAATACTGACTCTTACTTTTAGATAGATATTATATACTATGTTAAGGAATGATCTGTTTTTTATTTTTATTGTAAACGTACAAGGGCGTCGTATTTTGTCAAAAGCCTTTTCTGATTCTATTGATACATGTAATTATTATTTTTGGTGTAAGTGTAATCCACTATGCTTGTAGTTTTCCTAATATTAAACTAGTTCTGCCTTGCTAGTTTAAAGCCAACCTGATTATAGTATGTAATTTGTTTCTTTGGCCTCTCAACTAATATTTTATTCAATATTTTTGGTTAACACTCATTAGAGATATTGGTCTATTGTTTTCTTTCTTTGCGTTATGTCCCCTTAGTTTTGATTATTGGGACCAAATTTGTCCAAATTTGGTAGGATCCTTTCTTTGCCTGTTTCTGCAAACAGTTTATTGAAATTTACTGTTTTCTGAATATTGGATAAATTTCACTTGTAAATGTATTTGCTTCTAGGGTTTTTTCCTTTGAGAGTTCTTTTATGGCTTGTTAAATTTATTTTTTTGAGAGTGGATTATTTAAATTCCCTTTTAAAAATAATTAACTTATTTTTAGTTTTCAACATTAACTTCTGTAAGATTTTGAGTTTTAAATTTTCTCTCCCTCCCTCTTCCGCCCTCTCCCCCCAGACGGCATCTGATATAGGCTCTATTTATACATTCATATTAAACATTTTCATATTAGTCATGATGTAAATAAGAATTAAAAGTAATGAGAGGAACCATGAGAAAGAAGAAACAAAATAGCAGAAAAAAAGAGAGCGAATAGTATGCTTCCATGTACATTCAGACTCCGAATATGGATAGCATGTTCCATCCTGAGTCTTTTGGGGTTGTCTTAGATCCTTGCATTGCTGAGAAGAGCTAAGTCTATCAAAGTCAGTTATCACACAGTGTGGTTGTTACTGTGTACAATGTTCTCTTGGTTCAGCTCTTTTCACTTAGCATCAGTTCATAGAAATCTTTCCAGGTTTTTCTGGAGTCTACCTGCTGATCATTTCTTATAACACAATAGTATTCCATTACATTCATATACCACAATTTGTTCAGCTATTCCCCAACTGATGGACAACCCTTCAGTTTCCAATTCTTTGCCACCACTGAAAGAGCTGCTATAAATATTTCTGTACATGTGGGTCCTTTTCCCCTTTTTATGATCTTTTTGGGATACAGAAGTGGTATTGCTGGGTCAAATGGTATGCACAATTTTATAGTCCTTTGGGCATAGTTCCAAATTGCTCTCCTGAGTAGTTGAATAAGTTTACAACTCCACCAACAATGCATTAGTATTCCAATTTTCCCACATCTTCTCCAGCATTTATCATTTTCCTGTTTTGTCATGTTAGACAATCTGATAGATGCGATGTGGTACCTCAGAATTGTTTTGATTTGTATTTCTCTAATCAGTAGTGATTTAGAGCATTTTTTCATATGACTATAGATAGCTTTAATTTCTTCCTCTGACAACTGCCTGTTCATATCCTTTGACCATTTCTTAATTGGGGAATGACTTGTATTCTTATAAATTTGACTCGGTTCTCTATATATTTTAGAAATGAGGCCTTTATCAGAGACACTGGTTGTAAAAATTCTTTCCCAATTTTCTGCTTCCTCCTAATCTTGATTGCATTGGCTCTGTGCAAAAACATTTCAATTTAATATAATGGAAATCATCCATTTTGCATTTTATAATGTTCTCTATCTCTTGTTTGGTCAAAAATTCTTCCCTTCTCCGTAGATCTGACAGATAAACTACTCTTTGCTCTCCTAGTTTGCTTATAGTATCAGCCTTTATATCTAAATCATGTACCCATTTTGACTTTATCTTGGTATAGGGTATAAGATGTTGCCATACTACTTTCCAGTTTTCCCAGCAGTTTGAGTTATA
The DNA here is from genome assembly GCA_028646595.1 of Phalanger gymnotis. Classification (NCBI taxonomy): domain Eukaryota; kingdom Metazoa; phylum Chordata; class Mammalia; order Diprotodontia; family Phalangeridae; genus Phalanger; species Phalanger gymnotis. Next base: position 197,026,159 of record CM053623.1, read on the forward strand.
TAGTGAGTTCTTATTCCAGAAGCTGGAGTCTTTGGATTTATCAAATAGTAGATTACTACAGTCACTGACTGTTATGTCTTGCATACCTAACCTATTCTACTGGTTCACCACTCCATTTCTTAGCCAGTACCAAGTAGTTTTCATGATTGCTATTTTATAATACATTTTAAGATCTGGTACAGCTAGGCCACCTTTCTTTGTATTTCTTTTCATTAATTCCATTGATATTCTTGACCTTTTGTTTTTCCAGGTGAATTTTGTTATTGTTTTTTTCTAGCTCTATAAAATGATTTTTTGGTAGTTTGATTGGTATGACACTAAAGATAAGTAAATTGATTTAGGCAGAATTGTAATTTTTATTATATGAGCTTGGCCTACCCATGAGCAACTGATATTTTTCCAATTATTTAGATATGACTTTATTTGTATGAAAAGTGTTTCGTAATTATCTCATGTAGTTTCTGGGTTTGGTTTGGCAGACAGACTATTTTATTTTATATATTTTATATTTTTTAAGGTCTACAGTAACTTTAAATGAAATTTCTCTTTCTATCTCTTGCTGTTGGGCTTTGTTAGTAATATATAGGAATGCTGGTGACTTATGTGGGTTTAGTGTATATCCTGCAACTTTGCTAAAGTTGTTAATTATTTCCTGAAGTTTTTTAGTTGATTCTCTAGGATTTTATAAATATACCATCATATCATCTGCAGAGTTATAGCTTTATTTCTTCTTTGTCTGTTCTAATTCTTTCAATTTCTTTTTCTTCTCTTATTGCTAATGCTAACATTTCTAGTACCATATTGAATAACAGTGGTGATAATGGATATCCTTGTTTCACACCCCCATCTTAATTGGAAATACTTCTAGCTTATCTCCAGATTATTTAAATTCTTACAATTTGTTAGGACAATCTAGGTATTTTATATTTTTGTAAATATCCATCCATTTATTTAAATTGTATTTTTATTTGTCATATAATTAGGGAATTGGTTTATTAATAGACTTCCTTTGTTTTTCCTTCGTTTGTTGTGAATTTTCCTTTTTCCAATTTGATTTTGGCAATTTTTCCTGTTTAAAAAAAATCACATTAAGGAATAGCTCTCAATTTGACTTTCAGAATTTATATTTTAGTTTGGGGTTTTAAAAATTTGCTGCTTTTGTAGTTCATGAAGTGCCTGTTGTCTCCATTCTTTCCTCCATATTTATAAACCATTCTTCCCTGTATCCTGCTTATGTGAAATAAGGAATTTCTTCATTCTCATATTTTCCCTAATTTATACCTTTTCCCCTTTCTTTGTTTTCTTTTCTTAAAACCAGCAAAACAGAAGAATACCATACCTATACCTTGCATTTGCCTTATTTTCCTCTCTTTTTGACTCTTGAAACCTGTAGGATTCTAAAAATACACTTGTGTCTCCACTATTTAGTATTCATTCTTCTTCAAACTCTATTCTTTACTTTCCAGAATTTCCTGATTATGCTACAGAAGTCTCCTCACCATGTAAGTTCACTGCGGAGTCTCCAGACTTCATATACTGGAATACTCCTGTGGTCCCTTTCTCTGATTGGTTTATATCTGCCTAAAACCTTCATTTTAAAGAAAACCATTCTATTGTCCTTTCTAGGCTACATCCCTTCTCTCTAGACTTTCCCTTCCATGCCTCTCCTCTAGCTCCTAACCTTCTTGATTCCTGAAACAGAAGAAGTACTGGGCTAAACTCAGATCGTTATCAGTAGATAAACCCAATTTCAGCCATCTTCTTTGGGGTGTAGGCTTGGGTAAAAGGCTAGATTTAGTTGATAGAGATGTGGGTATCCAATACAACTGATAGAGCTGCCATATTAGAGGCTGCAGTGGGGTACCCATCTTATTGCTATGATTAAAGACCATTTCAAACTCAGTCACTGTGTAGCATGCCAGGAGTATCCGGCCCATAATTGCTTTTTTGGTTGTTGTGATTTAGGGATCATGTATGTGATAGTATGGTAATGGAGAGATGAATGGTTGGTATGACTAAGCTGAAATAGCTAATCAGTGAGGAATTCTGAAAAAGAAAAGAAGTGAAAAATGTCATCAAGGAATCATGTGATAGTAAGAGAAGCTATTCTGCTCATATGTCAAGAAAAAGGCATGACAATTGATGGCTAGAGTACTCTACTGGTACTTTTTAAATGCTGGAGAAAATGAGAGATGTCTCTAGCACAGTGGAGAACTTCTGGGCAGATGAGGAATTTGTAGAATGGATAGGCCAGGGATTGTGATCTACTTTGTTAGTGGGAACTCCTGAATCAGACTCTTTTGAGAATTTGAAAGGTTTGGGCAAAGTAGAGGCTCTGACATCTCGCCAGTTACCTGGCCGCGTCACGAAGGCTTTATTTGAATTTCGCTCCTACGTGGCCGTCTCTGTTTTAGACATTTTTAAAAATGCTGTAAGCAACAAAGATATTGCACTTGATGTTTTCTCTGATTCCCTGTGACCCCCAGACACTTTTCAAAACAGAAGTTACATGGCAGAGGCAAAGCAACCTCACTTGTTTCCATGCTCTAGTCTAGCTTCCTAAACTTTTCCTACTTAGGACCCCTTCAGTGCTTCTTAAACTGTGGGTCCCATATGGGGTTGTGCCCCACAGTTTAAGAAGCTCTGGTAGGATACCTAGAATTCAAAAGAAGGTAAAAAAAACCACTTTAACCTAAGAACTGACACTCCCTGACCCTCAGCTTACTTAGGACCCCGTCTTCACTTTACATGCTGCTGGACTGAGGCTGCACTAGCTGACTCCAGGACATGACATGGGCTTTAATCAAAACCCATCTCTACACCATAGTCTCCCCTCTCTCTCTTTTTGGGGTCAAGGAGTTTCCTTAAGCCTGGACAGCCAGCTTGGCCACAGCCCTTCAGAGAAAAAAAGCCTCCTTGGGCTTGTATCCTGGAAGCCCTCCCTAGCACTGGAAAACTTTGACCTGCTGCTAGCAGGGAAAATGGGCTCTGAACTGATGGTGCTGGGCCAGAGGGAGTGGAACAGTTAACCAGGACAGGACAGAAGGTGTGTGGCTTTTTCCTAAGCCTGAGGGAAAGATCATGGCCTCCAACTGGGGCCAGTTTTGGTCACTCAAAAGTCAGTTGTGGCAAAAACCTAGGCTGATGAACAGTGAATTGCTGAATGTGGGAGGAGGCTGGAACTTGCTTGGAAGGGAGAGCTTATAGTATCCTACCACTTGTGAAGGTGTATTCTGCTTCCTCTTTTCCTTTTTAGGCTACATTTTATAAAATAATGTTACTATACTTTCATCTAAGTCCTTGGTCTCTCCTGAATTGAAAACCTTGTCAGTACTTTATTAGTATGTATTCTCCTTCCACCAACATAGAGCAGCATCTTATCTTTAACTTGGGGTATGGAGTGGGTTCAGGTGGGGATGGTGAGTGGGAGTTCTCAATTTTAAAGTTCTTCAGCATTGTATCATGAGGTTTTTAGGTTGTTGAAGACTTCTTACCTTGTGGATTCAGCTATAAGTACTCTTATCTGACACATAATTCCTTTTGTTTCTCTTCTTATGGAGTTGCCTAGTACATGTGTCAAATAGTGCAAACCAGATTAAAATGTAACTTGAAAATATTTAACAAAATAAGTAAAAATACATCAAAACAGATAGTACTACATTTTAAAACCAAGTCAGCATGTGGTCATGGGAGTCCTTATAATCCATGGATTAGTGGACCACTAATTTGGTTTGATATTCCATTAAGAGGTTAAATGGCTTGTTCATTTGTCCCTAGTCACACTATTAGTATGTGTTTGTCAAGGCAGGACTTGAATGCCATGGCATGTGCTCTGTCCACTCTGCTTTGCTGTCAAGTATTTTTAGAACTCTAAAAAAAAGTTTATATAGAGAGCTAACACTGTGTATTAAAAACAACTTTAGACTTGCAATCCGAAGACCTGGGTTCAATTCCCAGCTTATTAAACTCTGTGGCTGGGGGCAAGTCTTTAACTTCTTTGACCCTTATCTGTTAAAACAGAACTAATTAATACTCTTTCATACTTAGCAGTGTCACAGGATGGTTGTGAGTAAGGTGGCTTGTAAAGTGCATGTTATATAAATGAGGATTATTGCCGGGAAAGTTGTCAAAGCATAAAGCTTTTTAAATGTCATTTGATAATGTTGGAGAAACTCTAGTCACCCTTTACTTTGGAAATCTAAGTGGTTCATGCAACTTACTTGATCTAGAGAGCAAGCACTAGTAAATATTTTCTAGAACCGCTATTTTCATGTTTAAATTGTTAAGTCTTCTGTAGTAACCTTTGCAAATAGCTAACAGCTAGTGAAGTCAACAATCAAGTGGATCAGCTCCTAAAGAACATTGCCTCTTGTTACCCTGGGCTGATGTTAAATTAAAAATCACGCAATCGTTTAGTTACACAGTTCTTGTAAGATCTAGACCAAAGGTTTCAAATATTTTGTGATTGTAGAGCCTTTCTGTGGTATTATTGTTCAAGGGCCTTGCATTTGCCCACAGAAATGTTTAAACGGGGTGGGGAACCTGTGGCCTTGAGGCCACACATGGCCTTCTAGGTCCTCAGGTATGGCCCTTTGACTGAATCTAAACTTCACAGAACAAATCCCCCTAATAAAAGGATTTGTTCTGTAAAACTTCCTTAAATCTTTTCTTGCTTACTGGTTTCTTCCCTTCAGCCTACAAAACACACTTAGGTCTTCTCTGCCCGTGTGTGTGGAGGTGGGGGGGCGGGGGGAAGGTCCTGTCAAAGGGTCGCACTCAAGGACCTAGAAGGCCACATGTGGCCTCCAGTCTGAGGGTTCTCCATCTTGGCAAACTTTTGGTTAAAATATACTGGTTTTTATTGATGTGGAATGAAACTAGCAGGACATAGTTTTCTCTGAAGAACATTTTTTAGTCTTCTCATTAACGAAACAGTTCTAAGTTAATTTTTAGTCTGACTCAAAACAGTTTTTTTGTGGGATATAAGAAGGCCAAAGAAACAGGGTAGCATTTTTATCTTATGTTGTCATTGAACTTACAATCAAAGATAAGTGTAAATTTTACAGAAGTTGTAGATTTAAAAAATTTTTGCTTTTGTCTCTAAATTTAAATTTGGTTAGTTGTGGAATCAATCAGACTATATGCTAAAACTGTTGTTCTTGGTGTCAAACTCAAATAGAAACAGATCCCTGCAGACCGCATATTGACTTAAAAACTACAAATGAACATTATTGTATTTTTGTTTATTTTATTAAAGATTTCTCAGTTACTTTTTAATCTGGTTCAGGGTCCTCTCTGGAGTTTTGCAGGCAGCAGGCAGCCTGGACATGACTTTGACACCTGTGTATAGATGGTAGTTTTCTGTAGAGCTGAAGGTTTAAAATTTTGAGCTCCAACACAGGTTTTCTTAAATGTTAGCCACACTTCAAGATTTCACAAGATCTGTGATATCAATGGTATAGATATATGCTTACTCCCTACATTAATACAGAAATAGTTTACCTTTTCATAATAACATATAGTCTTCATGAGTTGCTGTGGCCTCGGAATTTACCAGGGGGATGCAATCCTGATGAAGAGCACTCTGTGCCTAACTACTTTGGTTCTTTGTTAACAGGAAATGCTGAATCAGCACTAGAAACTTTTCTAGTTTAGTACGATGTGCTAGATCTTGCGGTTTTCTGGCATCTTACAAAAACTGAGGGAGAGATTGACACTGCTGCTAGGTTATGTCATGGAGAGGTCAACATCTGCATCTTCAGCCATTACTTGAGCCTCTAACCATTCTCCTTAGCTTGTCAGCCACTTCTGTGATCTGGGCCTGTCCTGAATGCTCACTGGTTATCAGCCTGAGATTGGTGGGGTTGGGGCAGGATCTGGGAGGCCCTTCCCTGCCTGAGTAGCATGGTTTTTTTTTTTTTTGCAAGGTTCTCCAAATCTCCTCTACTTCAACCTTCCCTTGACTTAGCTTCAGAGCTAATGAGCTTTTAAGGGTATTGTAGGGAAGTAACAGGATTAGGAATCAGTTCTCCAGCTTCTCTGCCCCTCATGTCTTTCCTCTTCACCTTATAATGATCACTTTACTTCTCCAGGAAGATGCACTTCCTCACCCCACTTTGATCTAGATACTTTTTTTCTGTATTATCATAAAAGCCAAAACAGAAAAAAAATCACGTACCATAATTTGTATAATTATTTTCCAATAGGTGGGCATCCTCCCCCCCAACTTTTTCTGTTCTTAGTTTATAGTTTTTGCCTACTATGAAAAGCCTACAAATATATTTGCTGCTATACATATTTTTGTACATATGGGTCTTTTCCTCCTTTTTTTGATCTTTTTGGTTACCCCTCTCTTTTTGGCTCCTATTACAACCACCTGCTTTCAGTTCTTTACCTCTCACCTTATTTCTCCCTTGATTTCTACAATAGCCACTTTATTTGTCCTTCAATCCATTCTATCCTTTGTATTGCTGCTTGAGTATTCTCCATAATGCAAGGTCTGAGTCTGTCTTTTTTTTATGCAAAATCTTTGTTCAGCTCCCCATATAAAATAGAGTCTCCTTGCCCTGGCATTTAGGCCTTTCCACAATCTTAATTCACCTCACTTTTCAGGTATGTCATCTGCTCTTCTCCTTTACAACTTAAAAGCACTAAAGAAATGTAAGCAGTTGCTCATCCATCATTTATTCCAGCATAGTCAGACTATTCTTCGTTCTCTCGTCCCTTCATAGCCCATTTTTGTGCTTTTGTTCACATTGTTCCCCATGCCCTGGAATAATATCTCCTTACGTTTTTGCTTCCTGAAATTTTTAACACCTGGTTTCCTAAGGCTTTTTCCATTTAACATTCTGTAACGTTTTTCTTCTCTCAAACTATAAGAGATCGTATCTTTAGAGGAAAAAAAGGTTAATTGATGTTTTTGTCACATTGACTTTCTTTTCCCATTGACTCCCTTCCCTTATAAAAAAGAAGTGTGACTAAGCAGTACAAACACCGTGTTGACCGTGTTTAACAGTGTATGCCTCATTCTGCACCAGTTGCTTACCACATCTCTGCTGAGTGAGGTGTTTTTCACTCTCAGATTTCTGAAGTGAAGGTTGGTGACTGCATTACAAATAATATTTTCCTTCTTGAATCTCTTGGTGCTGTGGACCTTTCTTAGGCATATAGCTATAATTTTTCATACTATTAATCCTGTATATATCCCTTATCCTTTACCCTATCTAGTAAATGGTAATCTGCTTGAGGAAAGGGACTGTTTTGTTTTATCCTAATATGTTTTGTGTCTTTCAGTGTAGCAGTTACTTAATAAGTGGCAGCTCCTATTTTATGTAAGGTTTATTAAGCACTTTACTCACACCTTTGTGTGGTGAATATATTTATCAGATGAAAAAACTCCTTTGAGTATATATATAGTTAATGAAATCTCTGGGTCAAAGGACATGGATAATTATTTTTTTTCCAGTAATATGATTTGGATTTCTTTTTGATGGAATGTTATCTTTAACATTAATTAATTTGGAAGTATTGTGTCTAGAGCAAAGGAGATGATAGCTACACACTAGTGTTTTGTGCATGATTATAGTCATCAAGGAATTTCAGGGCTGTAATATAGAAAAAGGATTGGGCTTGTTTTCATCAGTTCTAGAGGGTAAAACAAGGACCAGTAGATTGGGGTTGGATTTTGGCTCAACATATCTGTGAATGCTATATATATATGTTAGTTATTATTAGTACTGTCCATGTGACTTTAAGTAAGTCCCTTAACTTCTCTGGCCTTCAGTCTTCTCATCTGTAAAGTGAGGGATTGGATAAGATGGCCTTGAGGTCCCTTCCTGCTCTAGACCTATATGCCTCCTTTTCTGAAAGTAGGGTATTTTTCATCATCTTTCCCAAATACTAGTGCAACAACTAGTGCTATCCATTATGTCTGTACCTGTCATGAAACTAATACATGTTTATACTTGAAAATCCAGGCATTTTATTTCATAATTTTCATTTAAAGAAAAATAGATACATACTTAGCCCCATCTTAAATTTCCTTCCCCTGTTCTCCTGGTAGCTTTTAAACCCTCCTTCCTCTTTGCATTTTGAAAGCCCTCTGGGCTAAATTCAGGTGCAACTTTCTTCATCTTTTTTTTTTTTTTTTGGAGGGGGGGAAGGCAGGGCAATTGGGTTAAGTGACTTGCCTAAGGTCACACAAGCTAGTAAGTGTGTCAAGTGTCTGAGACCAGATTTGAACTCGGATCCTCCTGAGTCCAGGGCTGGTACTCTACTCACTGTGCCACCTAGCTGCCCCAGGTGCTACTTTCTTGATGAAACCTTCTCTTAAACTGTGTCCCACTTGGGAATGATCTTTTCCACTTCAAATTTCTTAGTAATGTTTAGAATTTATTGTTTAATTTGTATCACGGTGTACATATCTTACCATTTAGTAGAAGAAATTTATTATCTCAACTTTGGAGTCATACTCCTTGAGGAAAGAGAGAGACACTATCTTATTTTGTTTTGAATCTCCGTGGCACATTATAGTAAATAATGTTTGCTTATATTTAAGATGTATAAAAGCAAGATCAAGTAAAATAATAATTTCAATTGTTTATACTATACACATTGCTAAGAAGTCTTAACTTAGGTGTTACACTAAATAGATAGGATAAGATCCTTTGTTGATAACTTTATTTAAAACAGTTGGTTCAACTTGCTGGCTAAATGTCAGCAAATGACATACTTCGTAGTCCTGGGACTTAAGTTAATTAGAGCTTTGGAGTCTCTGAAGACAGTCTATTAATAAACATTTATTAAGAGCCTGCCATGTGCCAGGCACTGTGCTAAACTCTGGGGATACAAAAAGAGCCAAGAGACCGTCCTTGTCCTCAAGGACCTTACAGTCTAATGGAGGGTAGGGAACAATGTGCAAACAAATAGAGACAAAATAAGCTATATACAGAATAAATAGAAGAAAATTAGCAGAGGGAAGGTACTGGAAGTAAGAGCATTTGAGAAAGGCTTCCTGTAGAAGGTGGAATTTTAGTTGGGACTTAAGGGAAACCAGGGAGGTCAGTAGTCAGAGTGGAGGAGAGAGAGTATTCCAGGCATGGGAGACAGCCAAAGAAAATGCCTAGTGCTGAGATATGGAATATCTTGTTTTTGGAATGTCCAAGAAGCCAGTGTCACTGGATCAAAGAGAATGTGCAGGGGAGTAAGGTGGAAGAAGACTGTGGAAAGGTGGCGGGGACTAGGGTATGAAGGGCTTTAAATGCCAGAGTGAGCATTTTGTATTTGATCCTGGAGGCAATAGGGAGCCAGTGGAGTTTATTGGGGGGTTGGTGGAAGTGGTGATAACATGATGGAACCTGCACTTTAGGAAAATCACTTTGGGGGCTGAATGGAAGATAGATCACAGTGGGGAGAGACTTGAAGCAGGCAGATATTGCTCACCCTTTCCTCCCCGCCCCCCAAAAGCCGGCTATTTCAGTTATCAAGGTATGAGGTGAAGAGAGCCTGCGCTAGAGTGTCAAAGTGTTGGAGGAGAGAAGAGGGTGTATTTGGAGATGTTGTAAAGGTGAAATTGACAGGCTCAGGCAACATATTGGATGTGATGGATGACAGGTTGTGAGGAATGACACTTGGTGATTGAAGGTCAATGCTATTGCCCTTTAAAGAATGCTTTGTTTTTTGTCTTTTTCTCAGTCTGGGTACTGTCAGCTTAAATCCTAGTTACCTTACACACTTAACATTTTACAGCTTCTAATCAGTTTAACAAAATTTCTCTCCCTTGAATTTGTGAAGTCTTAACTTTTGGTCTCATGTTTAACTGCAGTGTGAATTGAATCTGATAGCATTGGAAAAGATTTTTATGTTTATAAACAGTATAATATATAATACATATTATATAACACATAATATATTTTGCTTACCAAAGCAACAATCAGATTTTAAGAAATGTAAATGCTTTTATGATTTCAACAAAACAATGACAGTTGTTTAGCAAGTTGCTCAGCTGTAACCATTTTTGCAGTTATTGCTGGAATAAAAGAACCATGGCTCACATTAAGAGACGAAAGTGGATAGTAGAAAATATTCAAATTTTTCTTAAAAAAAAAAGTTGGGCTGTACTTTTTTTCCCCATAAAGAAGGAACAATTTTTGTTTTACTAAAAAAAGAATGTAAGTTAATCTTTGCATCCCTTAACATTAAGTAGAAAAATTTCTTGTACGAGTTTGAAGCAAAAAATGCAAATGAATACAGTATTTATACCAGAGGAACTAACCTCAGTTCTGCATGGACTCCATCACAAGAAAGCTAATTTTGACCTATCCAACTTGCAGTCTGTTGCTTTCTGTCTCCGTGCTTTTGCATGTTGTCACTCTCTCTAACTTGAATACCCTCATTCCTTTTCTCTCTCATTAACCCTTGTTCATACCTTTTTTTTAACTTTGTGTCTCAGAAATTCACTGCCTTTTAGAAAGTCTTTTCTGAAGGAATCATGTGAGTCATTTCTATACTTAATATACATTGTCAGAACTTAGCATAGTTATTCTTTTTCTTTTTGTATTGTTTCCAACATGATGTTGGAAAAAAAAAAGCAAGAAAAAAGTGTTTCTTTGCATAATTCTCTTCCTTTGCCCTTACTATTTTCTTTTCTTTTTCTGCTTTGAAACTGAAACTGTTGCTATGATGGGAGACTTTCTTTAAGCAAAATTGTCAGACCTACTACAAGTTACATCAAAAGAGATTTTGGTTCTTTGTCCTCGGCAAATAAATATTTTGTACTCTTGTCATATATTTAGAATTATATGCCTCATTTTAGTACCAATCACCAGCTGCTTGTTGTATGTCTCCAACTGGATCTTCCACAGGCATCCCCAATTCAATGTTAAAAACAACTTCTTATCTCTCCATTCAAACCTTCCCCTCTTCTTAATTTCTGTTAAGGGTGTCACTATCCTTTTCGTCTTTCACATTTGCAGTGTGACAATCATCCTGAATCTAACTTTCCTCACTCCTTATATCCAATTAGTTGCCAAGTTTTGTTAATTCTACTTCCATAAAATATCTTAAATCCTTATCTCCACCACATGGCACCCCACCCTCCTCCCCCCATCTCTCTTGCCTGGACTAATGCCACAACTTCATAATTGGCCTCTTACTCAAGCTCTCTTCTTCCGCTCTCACCTTTCCCCTAAGCGCTATATATATGTATATATTTTGCCTCTACTATGCTTATAAGCACTGGTAGCTCCCTTTTGGCTCCAGGATAAAGTAGAACTTTCTTTTGTCATGTACAGAAAACCCTTTATAATTTGGCTACAGCATACTTTCCCAGGTTTCATTTCGTATTACTCCACTTTGCACTTTTGCCTATCTGTCAAACAGGCCTTTGTGGTTACCACCCAAATGTGCCCTTCTGTTCTCTAGTTCTTTGACCTGTGGAATCCCTCATTTCCCTTCAGTTCTCTAGTACATCATCAAACTAAGGTGTGAACTTCCATAGGAAGCCTATTCTGGTTTTCCAGTTGCTAATGCCTCTCACCCGTGAAATTATTTTTTTCTCTAATTTGTATTTGATTTACTGTATATGTGTTTTTGCCCATATGACCTCCTTGAAGGCAGGAACCCATTTTTTTTTCTTTGCATCACACTGCCTAACCTAAGTGTTTAGTAAATATTTGTTGAATGAATGACTGGTAGTTATCATTAAGGTATCTATCATTGTTTCAGAACTTTTTATGTTTTACTATTTCATTACTGGGATTTATGTGTCTTCAGGCTTGTGGAAAAACTTTAGACCCAAAGGCAATTTGAATCCCAAATCTGAAAATAGAAAGGAAACCATGTAGTTTTCCAATTACTTGTAGATCTGTTTATCAGTCTTCCTCCTCTGGCATAGTCTCCTTTCTTCCCAAGTCACTTTCCCTTTTATTGCCCCTAGCAACAGGAAACCTAATTGTCATTTTTGCTCTGTGTATTAAGGTACTACTGAGAAATTGCATAATATAATAGATGCTGTTTAAGAGTGAAATGAAGTGAAGGAAGAAAGAAGTTTTAGGTGTTTAGGTGAACTAGACTGGAATCAGCTTTGCCATTGATTGCAGTGAAACATTGGGTGAGTCTTATTCCTTAGTAAATATGTCAGGATTTCTTAAAAGTTATAGATTAGGGCCCATGTCCTTGCATAATTCTCTTTCTCCAAGCCATTAGTTTAAATATATGGTTGGAAAAAGATAAGGTTATAAGAATCAAAGAAATGTGTACCCAGTCATACATCAGTCTGCATTTGGTGGCTAATTTTTTCATGACATTTGAACTTCACCTCTAAATTCTTTATTTCTGTAATGGCAAGCAGGGTGGGACTCTTTTGTGGTCTTTTGTTTTGGAGTGCTTCTCAGCACTAAGGCAATCAAGTGCCTTTAATGAGTCTTGCCTTTGTTTGAATCAAGAGTCATTGATTGTAAACAATATATATGATGTGGTGCTAGTGATTGAAGATTTTTCCCACACCCTTTTGCTAAGTAGATGCTAACTAAGTCTTAGGTCTATACCTTTTTGCTCAATAGGTGCCTAAGCCCCAGGGCCCTAAATAAGGTATATATGCTCTGAGGTTGGCATTTTGCTTTGGGGCACATTCATTGGAAGAGTGTTGGTGGAGACTCTGGGCAGCCATTAAGGAGCCCCATCCCCCTTTGAAAGCCCAAATGTTGGTGCTTCTCTCTCTGGTATGTATGTATTGCTGTGGTGGGACAGAAACCTGTCTCTTGATCTGTTTATATTGTCTCTGTTTGTAATTTCTGTTTATATTTGCTCTGAAGCTCAAGGTGCTGACTTTTTCCCCTGATTATATGTATGTTTAATTAAAGTAAGATTGTTAACCCCTTAAAGTTGCTTTCCTTAGAAAAGCAGATCAAAGAACTTGTGCTAGCAGCCCTCCTGTGTGCTGTTGTTATTGGTCTTACACAGCCTCAGTAGCTGCAAGCAGCAACATTGTTGTTACTGTTTCTTAAGAGGAAGGATAAAGGGGGGAAATAGGATGGAGTAATCAATCATAACCGTGAAAAAATTTTCCAGCAAGTTTCTCTGATAAAGACCTCATTTCTCAAATATTTAGAGAATTTACTCTCCCTTTTACCCTGTCTCACCTCAAAAGTGTTTTGCTTCTGACTACTACCTCCATCAATCTGTTTTCCCTTCTATCAGGGTCCCCCCCTCCACTTTTTTATCCCTTTCACCTCCTACTTTCTTGCAGAGTAAGATAAATTTCTATACCCAACTGGGTGTGAGATCATTTACTCCTTTCAACATCTCCTTTTCCCCTTCTCCCAGTGGATTTCTCTTTATCACCCCTTAACATAATATTTTTAGACCTCATCCCATCTCACATTTGTGTCCTGTATACACCTCCTGACTACCCTAATCATGATAAAGTTTTTATGAGTTATAAGTATCATCTTCCCATGAAGTAAGGTAAACAGTTTAACTTTATTGAACCCCTTATGATTTCTCTTTTGTATTTACCTTCTTAAGGCTTCTCTTGAGTCTTGTATTTGAAAGTCACATTTCTACTCAGCTCTGGTCTTTTTATCAGGAATGATTGAAATTCCTCACTTATATCAAATCTTCATATTCCCCATGGAAGGATTATACTTAGCTTTCCTGGGTAGGTAATTCTTGTTTGTGATCCTGTCTCCTTTGCCTTCCAGAATATCATATTCCAAGCTCTCTGATCCTTTAATGTAGAAGCTGCCAAATCTTGTGTTATCCTGACTGACTGCACAATATTTGAATTGTTTCTTTCTGGCTGCTTGCAATAGTTTTTTCCTTGACTATTCCTCCTCCTCATATTTATTTGTTTACATATCCATTCATCTGTTCATTCATCTATTTGCCATAGGCAAAGTTGATGAAGAAATTTTTTTTTTAATTGTATCAAATTTGTTTTATTCTTTACAGTTCCTCATTCATCTTGATTCAGTCATTAGTGCTGCTTCTGTCTGAAGGAGCATCCTTCTGTAAGTCTTGCCTTGCCTCCAGTAGGCTGACAGAGTGCAGTGGAGCATCCGACACAGAGGACCACCATTTGTACGTGGCTGAAGACAGTGATAATTTTGTAGCACTCTGGGGACTTCACGTCCATGAAATACGAGTTGCGACTCTGCACCAGGCGCTTCTTGTTGTGTTTCCGCTTCTCCTCCTCGGGAGAAGGGTGCAGGAGGTCTTTCATGAGAGGCATGTTGGCGCGGGGAGATCTTCACCGCCGGAAAAGTGATGAAGAAAATTTTTTCTAATATTTCCATGATAGCTTTGTAACTCCTAACATAGTGCAGTGGTAGAACATATAGTAGGTACTCCAATGAAGAGGTTATTGAGATAACAGTTAAGAGAGTTAGAAATAACTTTTCTTTGCTTGTTTATATTTTTGAAAGCTTAAGGTTTTGATGTCCTTAAGGCCATTTGAAAACATGGGATGACTGTTCTTTTGCCTTTTTTAAGAAGTTTACATAGCTGGAGAAGATCAGTGTGAGCATATGGCATTGATTCTCACTCTCCCTGCTGTATTTTTCTTTTTAAAGTGCTTGGACATAGTTGACAAAACTACTAGAATTTTTGTTTAAAATTAAAGGAAGTTTGGCAGAATCAAAATGGCAGAGAGTCAGCATTTTTCACAACAACCTAACAAGCGAGTCAGAATGAGTTCTGTTGGTGAAAGCTAAGAAAAATTCACAGTGATTCATTTTTCCAGCCCAGGGCAACTTAGGAAGATAGAGAAGTCTGTGCACACTGGAGTGGGGACTTGCTAGGAGCATAGTGTGGCAGCAGTAGCCCAAGAGTATTCCAGTATCCAAGGATAGAAAAGGAACCAAGATAGGGCGCTAGAGCAGAAAGAGATCCCAAGGGATCCCTGCATTAACGCTGGAAGTAGAAATGGGTACCATCTGGCAGCTTTGTCCCCCATTACTTAGTTCTGGGTCACGGATCCAAAGTGGAGAGCTGCTTTCATGGATGAGCACTGGGCCCTAGCTGAGTGATGAGCACAAAAAAAGTTCTAGAAACTTAGTTGTGTGGCTTTGAGAATAGAAGCAGAGTGGTGAACTCATTTCTAACCTTATCCCAGCACATAAGCTTGCAGTCGACCAGGAGCATTCCAGAGCACCAGAGCAAGAAGCACCAATGTAGAAAGAGATCCCAGGGGACCCTTAAGCTAGCAGGGGGAGCAATGTGTCTCTGAGCATAAGGGACACAATGGTGATTCAATTTTAGCCTTTAGCTTAGCTCGTAAGCTGGCAGTGGAAAAAATGAGGGCAGAAGGCCAAGGCCAAACAGACCAAGCCTAATCCTGCTTGTAACAGCCCTTTGAATGCTTGAAGATAGCTCTCATTTACCCCTTGAATCATCTCTTCTGGCTAAATGTAGTAAGTTCTTTCAGCTGATTATCAGATGATATGGCCTCAAGGTCCATCACCACCTAATTGCACTCCTTTAGATACTCTCCAGCTTATCAAAGTCTTTTAAGAAAATGGTTCCCACAACTGAACCTAATATTTCATATGACATTTCTGAGGGCAGAGTTGGACAATCACTTACCTGTTCCTAGATGCTGTGCCCTCTTAATGCAGCTCAAGGTTGCATTAGCTTTTTTGGTTTCCATATCATACTAATACCTGAATGTCCAGATCTTCTTCGAAACCATTATCTCTAATCATGCTTCCCTATTTTATAGTTGTGAGGTTGATTTTTTTGTCACCAAGTACAGGACTTTATACTTATCCTATTAAACTTTATTTACTAGATTATGCTCAAGCCTGTCAAGATTCTGTTGGAAACTGACTGTGTCTTTCACATCCCCCCTAGTTTTGTGTCATCTGCAAATTTGATGAGCATACCACCTATGGCTTTATCCAAGTCATTTTGATAACATGTTAAACAGCACAAGGCCAAACACAGATCCTTGGGGGATGTCTTTCCACTGGAGATTTCCTGCCATTTTGACACAGAAACTTTAACAACTATTCTTTGAGTTTCACCATAAAACCAGTTTTGAATCTGATTGTTTTACTGTTTAGTTCATATTTCTCCAACTATAGTTCGATATTTCTTCTGCTCTTTGTAGCTAAACTCTTGGAAAGGACTGTCTACAATCGGTATTTCCTCTTCTCTTGGGTGATGGGACCTGGACCCCTAAGAGGAAAAAAGACCATGTATTTGAAAGCTAAGGCCCTTTCCAGCAGGAAGTAGTTCCCCTGAACTTTCCCACATAACCCTCTTACAATTCCAGCCTTCTTAAACCTTCCTCCCCATCATGTACTCTTCAGTCCAGGGACACTTGCCTCCTGGCTGTTCTGAGAACAAGACCTTCCATCTCTTGGTTCTGGGCATTTTTTCTGGCTTTCCCCCAGGCCTAGAATGCTCTCCCTCCTGCTCCAACTACTGTCCTGCCTGGCTTACCTTAAATTCCAACTAAAATCTCACCTTCTATAGGAAACCTTTTCTAACCACTCTTAATTCTATTGCCATACCTCTGATAATTGTTTTCTGTTTGTCCTCTATATAGCCTGCTCTGTGTATGTATGTGTGTGTGTGTATGTTTTCCCCCTCATGTTGTCTCCCCTGTAATAGTAATTAAAGTGGGACTTTTTGCCGTTGACCTTTAATGATTCTGGTCTTTGTTTGAATGGGGCAGATAAAGTGGGATGTTTTTGTGTTTTTCAGCACTGAGACAATTGGGAGCCATTGATTTGTATCTGATGTGATATTGGGGGTGGGGAACTTTTCCACACCCAGCCTGGGTGAGGTCTTGGCCCTGACCAGGATATATAAGCGCAGAGGTTAGAGTTGTTGGAGCTTTGAGCCACAGCAGGAGTGGCGCGTGACTCTGGGCCAGCCATTATAATGAGCTCCCCGGCTGTACACCCAGATGTTGAGAACTACAAATTGTGTTTGGTTTGTAATTCACGGTGCTGGTTTTTTCCCCAGAACTAAGTAAATGATATTTGTATGCTGGATTAAAGTAAGATTGTTAACCCCTTTTCTTTGTAAAGCAGATCAAAAGGACCTGGGTTTGCCACGTTCTGTGAGCTGGTTGTTGTTGGTTTTACACCCTCACAGCAGCTGCTAGCTGGATTGTTGATACACCCCCATTAAGTTGTAAGCTCCTTGAGGTCAAGGACTGTCTTTTGTCTCTTTTTGTATCCCTGGTACTTATCACAGTGCCTGGCACATAGTTAGGCATTTAATAAGTGTTTATTGCTTATAGATTGATTTCCCCTTTTTCCTTAGCTGCCAAGAATTTTAAAAGTAATCATTGCTCCTCTTTTAGTGCCTCTTATAACAGCGTTCTACACATAGTAAACACATAATAGATAACAGTGTCAAATGGTGGCCAAAACAAAAAGTGAATACTATCCTAGACTGTAAATGGAGGTGTAGGACTACGTCCAGGACTAGGCAGGTAATAGTTATACTCTATTCTGACCTTGTCTGACAGCATCTGGAGTACTGTGTTCATTTCTTGGAATCATATTTTCAGAAAGATACAGATAGACATGCTGTATTTTCTCTGGATTTCTGTGTCAAGAGATGGTCATTATGATAGTGAGAAAACTGAATAACATGCCGTGTGCAACTCGTTTGAATGAATTGAAGATATTTAGCTTGGAGATAAGAAGAATTAGAAGAGACACAACTGCCTTCTAGTATTTGAAAGGATTGTCATGTGAAGGAGGTATTATCATTATTATTATTATTAGCTTTGTACTATCTGGGCCTTTTGGACAGAATGAGCAGTGGATGAAAACTGTAGAGAAGCAGATTTAGACTTAATTTAAATTTTAGAAAATCCTGATGGTCAGAATTATCCTAGTGGAACAGGTTTTCTCAGGAGATCTTAAAGAAGAGGCTGGATGATTACTTTGAATTCTTTTATAGAAGGGATTCTCATTCATGCACAGGTGATCTAGGTCAGTGGTGTCCAACTCAGATAGAAACTGGGGCCCACTAAGCCATACCATAAATATCTCTCCTGGCTACAGATTGACTTAGAAAACCATATATTAACATTTATATTCTATTTTATTTTTATTTATTTTGTTGAATATTTCCCAGTTACATTTTAATTTGGAAAATGTAAGCCACAATACAACTCACAAGTGCATGTTTGATACCTCTTATTCTAGAAGATCTCTCCTATACCATCTTCTTGCTGTTAGATTCATTGTTTTGTTATCACCTTGCTAAGTTGAAACTAAATGCTATCGATTTATTATTCAGAAACTAGAAAAATAAAATAGAATCAAATGTTGATTTAGTTTGTGTTCTTTGAGGTGTTTGAAGTACCCTTGCTTGTAGTTTACTAGGTGGTCGTAGTCACATCTCGCCGCCCTGGTACTTTTGTATGAGTTTGTCCTCTTTGTGTAGATGGTAGTGACTTTTTTTTTAAAGCAGATCAGAAGAGTTTAAAATAAAATTACTTTTTTAAAAATTAAGCTTACTTTCGATTTTGCTCTTTGTGAGGTAGTAGTGTTGATGATGTATTTAGAGAATATCTGTCAAGAGAAACCAAGTCCAGTAGCCAGTATGTTAGGCTTAGTATGCCACACTCAGGCATGTGTGCCAAGGGGGCTGAATTCTGTGTTGGAAGGAACCCAGAAATTCTTACTGGTCTTGCTCATAGTAAGGACTGCTAAAAGCTGTCACAAATGAGTTTTTGTCCTACTTTAAAAAGATTTTGGAATTAAAAAATTGAGATTTTGCAACTTTTGATAATCCATTCACTCTGGTGTTTAGTAACAAATCAGGAAATCTTATGTAACCTAAATACTTCATATTTCATACAGCTTAAGCACATTTCCCTTTGCTCTGTCGCTGGTATATTTGGAGAAAAAACTAGTTACTATAGACTTAATACTGTGATGTAGATTTGAAACCTTGGTGCTGTCAATGACTCCTTTCTCTTCCTAGCTCGTCAGTTACCAAGTCCTGTTGATTCTGTCCTTTCTGTGAACCTCACATCTCTTTCTTCCTCTTTTCTCCTCATTCAGTTCTTCATTGCCTTCTATCCATATTACTGCAATAATCTTCTAGCAATAATCTTCTAACAGCTCTTTCTACTTCCTGGCTTTCTTCCCTCCAATCTAATTTTCACACCTTTGTCAGACTAGTCTCCCTTATTCCTTAATTTAGTTGGGTCACACTTCTGCTCAAAATCCTGTAGCCGCTGCCATGTAAAGTTTAAACTCCCTAGAATTGGTTTTAAGGCCCTCTACAAGCTTGTAGCACCCTATCTCTACTTAGTGTTTTGTTCTCCTTCCTTGTTACACTATGCTTTAGCCAAACTGGACCTTTGCTGTCTGTCCCCTGTATCTATCCTACAATTTGCTGCTTCTTTTTGTGCCCTTTGTTCAGTTAAATGTGAATTTCAGACGTCTTCTTTATGAAGTTTTCCTTGATCCCTAGCCCCATCTCCTACGCCTTATTGTTTGTGTGTGTGTCTGTGTATGTATGTGAGCATGTGTGAGATATCTCCCTTAGTAGATAATAACAGGGTGAAGACCATGTCTTATATAAACTTTTTTTCCTTTCTTAGTACTTTGCAGAGAGGTTTTCACATAATTTGCATATAATAAATGTTTAATTGTCATGTTATCAAGGGATGATTAAATGGTCAAGTTAACTTACCAGATACTTTTAAAAGCAAGCAATACTAGTCTTAAGGACAGACCAGTATGCAGAGGCAGATGATACTTTTTTTTTTTTTGCTATGGTTGCCATAATATTTTGCCTATTAACTTGACAAAGAGAAAGTAAGTATATTAAGGACATTGCATAAATGGTGAAAAGGTTGCTGAAGCATTACTGAAGCATGCTGAAGTATAGAGAAATTCAGATTTCTCTAAAGCCTTAAGGTCATCTGGGGTTGGTATTGATCACTCAGTCAAATTTACTTTGCAAATTTACTTTACTTTACAACTTGCTATGTGCCAGGCATTGTGTTAAGTGGAAGGATACCAAAGAAAGGCAGACTTTGGTTCTTGACCACAAGGAGCTGACATTCTAATGATGTGCCAGTAATGGGAGCCAGAGGGAACAGCAGCCAGGAAAGTTCTCCGGTAGATGTTGAGATTTGACTTGGATCTCTCAGGGAAGTTAGGAGGTGGCAGTGAGAAGGGAGAGCATTGCAGACATGGGGGACAGCCAGTGCAAAGGCCCAGGCAGGAGAATGGAGTTCTATATGGGAGGAAACCTATAGTACAGTGAAAGGAGCATTGACTGGAGTGATGATGATCTGGGTTCATATTCTCCCTTAGAGCCTACTGTTTGTGTGATCTTCCACAGTTAAGTTTCTCGGGCTGCACTTTGTCACATGTAAAGTTGGAGGGTTGGACTAGATGGCTCCTGATGCCCCTTCCAGCTTTACTTGTAATCCAATGTTGTTTTTTTGTCTTTGTACTGCCTGCCATGCCTGGCATGTATTTCCTTCTGCTTCTCAAAATCCATAATTGCCTTCAGAGCTTAGTTCAAGCACCACCTGCCACATGAGGTATTTCCTGATTTTCTTCCAGCTGTTAGTGCCTTCACTCCATACTTTATCAAAAGTATTATGGTTTTTGAATGCACAGATGGTTGATCTTCTGGGGTCATTTGCTGACAATTGATAAGCATTCTAAATCACTGATACATGCTGCAGTCAACATTGTTTTTTAAACAACAACAACAAAACAAAACTGAAACTGTTTTTTAATTGGTGTTAAGTAACTTACCCAGAGTCATATACCTAATAAGTGTCAAGTGTCTGAGACCAGATTTGAACTCAGGTCCTCTTGAGTTCAGGGCTGGTGTTCTATCTGCTGAGCTACCTAGGTTCCTCCAAAACTGAAACTTTTAGATGCACATTTAATTCAAGTTCTAAAATAAACCAGTAGGATGAAAAGGGAGAATAGTTACTGATAAACAACGCAACATGACTTTTAGTAGAAGGGAAACAGGGTAACTGTCTGCCATGTGACACTCAGCTGAGTTACACATAATAACCATAGCCAGAAACTAAAGGGCAAACTAATGACCGGCCACACATGGTTTTTTTTTTTTTAGCTTTTCTCTTGTTTAATTAGTAACAGCTGATGACTAATAGGGCATCTTCCTGTACAGCCTCTCAAGGAATAATTACAATGAGCTTTTTGGAAGGGGGAGGGAGGGTAATGATGTGATTGTTAAAATAGTTTAAAAGCTCTTTCCCCTACTCCCTTAAAAATGGATGTCATTAGTTGTTTTGATTTCATTTGTACAGTTTTATTGATGTGTTTTGTTTTTTTATATCACACTTATTCTCAGATCTACTCAATGGAGGGAAAGGGTCCTAGATTTGTAGTTGGAAGACCTAGGTTTGAATCCTGATTGTCTCTCGCTACCTGTGTGATCTTATGCAAGTCATGTAACCTTTCAGGGCCTCAGAAGGGTTTGGGAATAGATGACTTCTAACATCTCAATAACAGGTTTTTAATGTGTGGTCCATAGACCCCCCCACAGGTCCATAGATAGATTTCACGGGGATCATCAATCTATATGGGGAAAATATTACATCTTTATTTTTACAAACCTCTAACTGAAATTTGGCATTTCCTTCAATTGTGCATTTTAAAAACATCTGGGGGAAAGAAAGGATCTGTAAGGATCACCAGACTGCCCAAGGGTTGGTGGCACAAAAAATTTTTAAGAAATCTTGCGCTAAATTTTATAGCAGAGGCTGTTAGGGTCTACTGTTCTCACATATAGCCAAGGTTGAGGTGACTATCCCTTTCTCTACCTGCATTTTGTAGTTATTTGAAATGGTATTTTCTTTTCTATTTTTGCCTCTTGGGTTGTATAGTTATTATATAGAAAAACTGTTGTTTTCTCAGAGTGTATTTTTTAGCCTGTAACTTTATTGAATTAATTAATTGTGTAAGTATCTTTGCTGATTCCTTAGAGTTTTCTCAAGCACACCATCATATCATTAGCAAATAGGGATAGTTTTTTTCTTCTTTATCTACCTTTATGCTTCCAGTTTCTTTCTCTTATTGCTATTCCTAGCATTTCCAGAACTTCACCAAATAATAGTGCACAAAATAGGCATTCTTGCTTCATTCCCATGTGTATTGAAAGAGTTGGTTTAAGTGTATCCCCATTGCAGATGATACTTACTTTTGGTTTTTGATAGATGTTTTTTATGATTTTTAAAAAAGGTCTTTTCATGCCTATATTTTGTGAGGTTTTTAGCATAAAAGAGAGCTATACTTTATCAGAGACTTTTTCTGCATCTATATGATATTCATGTGGTTTCAGATGTTTTGGTTTTTAATGTGACTGATGTTGATAGTTTTCCTAAATTGAACTATCTTTATATTCCTGGTATAAATCCCACTTGGTCATAATCAGTAATTTCTTCGATAAATTACTGTAACCTGTTTTACTGGGATTTTGTTAAAGTTTTTGAGTCTATTCATTGGGGCAGATACAGTGTCAACCTTGGATAAATTGCTGGTCCTGGAATCAGGAATACCTGAGTTCACATTTGGCCTTAGGTACTCACTAGTTTTGTGACCCTGGAAAAGTCACTTAGCTTCTATTTACTTTGGTTTCCTCAACTGCAAAATGAGGATAATAATAATACCTATCTCCTAGGGTTTTTATGAAGATCAAATGAGATAATATTTGGAAAGTACTTAATACAGTGCCTGGAACAGTGCTATATAAACATTAGCTCCTAGCAGTATCATTATTAATGATATTGGCTTATTATTTTTTTCTCTTTTATTTTTAACTGGTTTAGAAATTAGTACTATATTTGGCTCATTAGAGGATCCTGGTAAAACACTTTCTCATTTTTCTGATAATATAATTGGCAAAGTATGGATACTAATTATTATTTAGAAGTTTGATAGGATTCTCCTGTGAGTCCTTCAGAATTAGGAGGTTGGCTTGGTTTTTTTAGTTATTTCATAGCTAGATCTATTTTTTTTTTTCTGAGACTGAGTTATTGAAGATTTCTATCTGGTCTTCTGACAATTTGGGTATTTTGTATTTTTGAAGGTACTCTTTCTTTTTTGTTCTCAGTGTTGCTAGTATATAATTGTTCTGATATGTTCTGATTGTTCTTTTTATTTCTTCTCATTTTGTTATGATTTTACCTTTTCATTTGCTATATTACTGATGTGTTTTTCTGCCATCTTTTTAATAAGATTAGCAGAAGGTCTGTTGTACTTATGGTCTTTTCAGAGAATCAGCTTTTAGTTTTATTTGTCATTTTTGTGTTTTTAAATTTCTAATTTTTTCGCCTTCTAATTTTTAATATATCTTTTGTGCTTATTTTAGGTTTATTTGATTTTTCTAGTTTTTAAAATGACTTCAATATTCTCTTCTATTTTGTTAATGTTCTGTTACTTTTATAGGGATATGATCTTTCCTTTAAAGATTTCTTTAGCTGCATTCCAGAAATTTTATGTTGTTTCAGTATTACCATTTTTATTTTGCATGATAGTTTATTGTTGCCACAATTTATTCTTTGATTACTCATTATTTAAAATTTCATTGTTAAGTCTCCTTTTAGATCTGTCTTTTGTTTGTAGTCCCTGAACCAATTACAATTTTTTTTACATTAAGGTTTGTAAAGGGTTGTATTTACTGGTTTTGATTTTTTACTCATCTTTTCTTAGCAGAGAGCACAGTAAGTCTGTGCCTTAACACTTGGTTAATTTTCGTGAAAGCTTTTTTTTTTTTTTTTTTGTAAAAGCATGTGGTCCTGGTGCTGAGAAATACATATATTCTTTTGCAGTACTATTTAGAAGACCCTTTAAGTGTTTTAGCTCTAGTTTCTCCAGCATTTTGTTCCGTTCCATATTTTCTTTTTTGTTTATCTTTCTGTTAGACTTATCCAAAACTTCCAAGGGATAATTGAAGTCTCCTGTCACTTGTATTATTGTCTTTGTATCAGTGTTCCCTTTATGAATTTGGATGTTAAGGCATGTAGAATGTATAAATTTATTCCTGCTAATTGGTTTGTTGTCTATGGTTCCTCTAAGCATGATATAATTTCCTTGTTTATCCTTTTTTGTTTTTTGAATATTTGTGGCCCTTTGACTGAATCCAAACTTCATGGAGCAGATTCTCTTATTAAAAGAATTTGTTCTATAAAACTTTGACTCAATCAAAAGGCCGCACCAAAGGACCTGGAAGTCTCAATAGATTCCCCATCCCTGGATCCTTTCACGTTTAAAGTTATTAGAGTTTTTTATTTCCCTCCATTTGTCTTTAATATTTATTTTTTCAAGTTATGATTTTTTTCTCTTCCACTATAAACACAGTACTATGTGTCTTCAGTTACTTTAGTTTAATCTTTTCAAAAGTGGCCCTATTCTCACTGGCTCCCTCCTGCTCAACTCTGATTCCTCCCTCCTTTGTGTGATTCCTTTCCCTTTCAAGTTTTGCTTGGGCTAGAAATCAATTCATGTTTGTTTGTTTTTTAAACGTTTTTGGTTCTAGGTGTTCTAGGCCATGGAGACATCTGAAGTTTTTGGCCTATACAGTAAGTAATTTCTGTTTTGGAGAGGTTTGAGGGTCATGAAGAACAGAGAAACCGGCTAGTCCTCCATGTTGGTTACATGACCCAGAAGCCCACCGCTGTTATCTTTAAAATCTTCCTCAGAATGTTTCTAGTCAAAAAAGAAACTCATGCTCAAAGTTTTTTTGAAAGGGTTTGATTTTAAAGTACTGTTGACTTCCAGAATTATTTTTTTTATATTTATATGTTCCCTTTTTTCCTTCTTGAGCTTTAGAATCATAGAAAAGAATAAAATTTTATTTTCTAGGGATAGCTGAGTTTATCATTAACTTTTGTGCAAATACTGCAAATTGACATAGTAGTTTCTGGTTTTTTAGGTCTCCTGTCATGAACAAAATCGTTGTCTGGTTTCATGCAAGAAACTAAAAATTATAAACTTAATAAATTTCAGTATGGTAAGTATCGGGCAATATATTTTTTTAGGGCTTTGTGTTTAGAGTATGTTGATAGCTTTTCCAGTGCATTTCAGGACTCGTCTTATTTTTTATTTTATTTTATTATTTTATTTTATTATTTTTTACTATAACTCCTTAATTTATAGATTATAGCCCAATAAAGGTATCAGAGATACTGTTTCAGATATTGATAACATAAGAATAAGGAATAATTTATTTACAATTAAGGCTACTGAATATTTAGCTTAAGTGTTTTAGATTGAACAACTATAATGTTACTGGAAACTTTCTGTAATAATGATATGCTAAAATAAATAACTTCAAAAAGAACTGTGGTTTATTTTATTTTGAAGAAAGCAAATGTGATTTAAATCTTCATTTCCTGGCATAGGTTTAATTAGTGCCTACTTGAAACAAGGCATTGTATTTGTTGCTGGAGACTGTAACATATATATGACAAAGGAATGAGCTAAGAATCAGCTGTTGGTTTAAGAACTGGTGTGGCCACGAGCTCATTCTGTAATGTAGGGCAAGTTACTTTACCTCTCTGAACCTTAGTTTCCTCATCTACAAAATGAGAGGTTTTGCTTGTATTAGATCATCTTTAAAGTCTTTCTCACTGGCATATTCTCCGATTATATTTATCTCTGAAATGCAGAAAGTGTTTATAAAAAAGACAATTCTATATGATTTTTAAATGTAATTTTTGCTTTTACTTTATTTTTCTCTTTCCCCTTTACCTGTCCTCTTTAAAACAAATATTCATAGTCAGGCAAAACAAACTACACTGGCTATTTCCAAGAAAGATGCATCATTCATCTTGAGTTCATCACCTCTATGTCAGAAGATGAGTGACGTTCCATCATCGTTTCTCTAGAATCTTGTTTGATCATTGCATTGGTTAGAATTCTTATGTCTTTTCAAATTGTTTGTCTTTACACTCTTGTTGTTGCATAAATTTCTCCTGGTTTGGTTCACTTCACTCTGTCAGAAAATCTTCCATTATTTCTCTTAAACTGTTCCTTTGGCCATTTCTTTTTTTTTTTCTTTTTATTTAATACGTTTAGTTTTCAGCATTGCTTTTCACAGGAGTTTGAATTACAAATTTTCTCCCCATTTCTACCCACCCCCCACTTCAAGATGGCATATATTCTGGTTGCCCTGTTCCCCAGTCAGCTTTCCACTCCCCTCCCATCCCCTTTTCCCTTCCTATCATGTAGGGCAAGATAAATTTCTATGCCCCATTGCCTGTGTATCTTATTTTCTAGTTGCATGAAAAAAAAAAAAACTTTTTTACTTTTGAACATCTATTTTTTTTAAAACTTTGAGTTCCAAATTCTCTCCCCTCTTCCCTTCCCACCCACCCTCCCTAAGAAGTCAAGCAATTCAAAATGGGCTACATGTGTATCATTATGTATAACCCTTCCACAATACTCATGTTGTGGAAGACTAGCTATATTTTGCTTCTTCCTAACCTGTCCCCCTTTATTGAATTTTCTCCCTTGACCCTGTCCCTTTTTGAAAGTGTTTGTTTTTGATTATCTTC
>CM053623.1:197053188-197068596 GCA_028646595.1 Phalanger gymnotis
TTTTGGGTCTCCTTTAGCAAGTCATTGACTTGTTTTTCATGGTTTTCTTGTATCCTTCTCATTTCTCTTCCCAATTTTTCCTCTACTTCTCTAACTTGCTTTTCTAAATCCTTTTTGAGCTTTTCCATGGCCTGAGACCAGTTTATGTTTTTCTTGGAGGTTTTTGTTGTAGGCTCTGTGACTTTGTTGACTTCTTCTGACTGTATGTTTTGGTCTTCTTTGTCACCAAAGAAGGATTCTAGAGTCTGAGACTGAATCTGGGTATTTTCGCTGCCTGGCCATGTTCCCAGCCAACTTACTTGACCCTTGAGTTTTTCAGCAGGGTATGACTGCTTGTAGACTAAAGAGTTCTATGTTCCACACTTGGGCGGATGCTCTGCCATGCCAGCACTCCTCCTTCCCCAGGAACCCCCTACCCGATCTTCAGCAGGCTCTTCACTCCTGCTCTGATCAGCCACTTAATTCCTCCCACCAGGTGGGCCTTGGGCCAGAAGCAACTGCAGCTGTAGTTCTGTAGCTGCCCCAGGGGTGATAGCCGAACAGCAAACTCCCTGTCCCCGCAGCTTTTTCCACTAACCTTCTCTGTTGTCTTTGTTGTTTGTGGGTCGAGAGGTCTGATAAATGCCACAGCTCACTGATTCAGGGCACTAGGGCACACTCCACCCAGCTCCTGGTCTGGTCGGTCCGCGCTGCCCATGCTGGGCTCTGCTCCGCTCAGCTCCGCTCCCCTCAGCTCCCAGCTCCATGCGGGATAGACTTTACCCAGAGACCATCCAGGCTGTCCTGGGCTGGAGCCCTGCTTCCCTATGCCACTTTGTGAGTTCTGCAGTTCTAGAATTGGTTCAGAGCCATTTTTTATAGGTTTTTGGAGGGACTTGGTGGGGAGCTTATGGTAGTCCCTGCTTTCCAGCCGCCATCTTGGCTCCGCCCCTCCTTTGGCCATTTATTTCTTTATGGTACAGTTATATTCCATTACATTCATATATCATATTGTTCAGCCATTTCTTATTTGATGGATTCCCCCTTAGTTTCCACTCCTTTACTGCTACAAAAAGAGCTACTCTCATAATTTATACATGTATGTATCCTTTTCCTTTTTTAATGATTTCTTTGGAGTATTGGCCTAGTAGAAGTATACTGGGTTAAAGGACATGCATAGTTTAGTGGCTTTTGGGGCATAGTTCAAAATTGCTTTCCAGAATGGCTTGTCCAATTCATGGCTCTACCATAGTCTGTTAATATACCTTTTTTCCTACAGACCATCCAACAACTGTCATTTTCCTTTTTTTTTCATCTTTGCCAATCTAATGTGTATGAAGAGAAACCTCACAGTTGCTTTCACTTATATCTCTGTAGTTAATCATGATTTCGAGCATTTTTTCCCATATCTATTGATTGCTTGGAATACTTCCTTTGAGAACTGCTTTTTTCATATCCTCTGACTGTATCTCAGTTGAGGAATACCTCTTATTCTGATAAATTTAAATCATTTTGTTATCTGTCTTAGAAATGGGACCTTTATCACAGAAACTTGCTACAAAGATCTTTTCCCAGCTGTTTCCCTTCTAATTTTATCAGCACCGATTGTACAAAAACTCCAGTTTGTAATTTTCCTTCTTTTCATTTACTTTGTTTTATTGACATATAATTGGGCAGTATAGCTTCTCATTCTTTCCTTTATCCTTCATTTGTTGTTAATTTTCCTTTTCTCTTTTTTTCGTACTGGTAATTTGGTTTTTTCTTTTGCAAAAAAACCACGTTAAGTACTGGTTTATGTAAAAAAAAAATCCAACTTCCAGTGTTATTTATTAATTCAATGAGATTTTTACTTTTGATTTTGTTAATTCTTTTAATTTTTCAGAATTTCTGCTTTAGTATTTAATCAAGCTGTTTAAATTTATTGGCCTAATAGTTTATTTAGTTGTATGACCAATTCATTGATCTGTTCCTTCTCTTTTGTTGATAAAGGTGTTTAGACATATATATTTTCTCCTAAGATTGCTTTTCATAAATTTTGCTATGTTGTCTCACTGTCATTATCTTTAATGAACTGTGTATTGTTTCTATACTGTGTTGTTTGATCCATTAATTCCTTAGAATTAAATTATTTAGTCTCCAGTTAATTTTTAGTACTTTCTTTGATAGCCCTTTACCATATATATTCTTATTGCATTCTGGTCAGTAAATGATGTATTTAGCATTTCTCCTTTTTGAACTTGTTGGTGAAGCTTTATGCGCTAATATAGTGTCACTGTTTTTTCAAGGTGCCATGCACAGTTAAGAAAAATACATACTCCTTTCTTTTGCCATAATTGCAAATGGTCTGTCATATTTAAATAGTTGAAATCCTATTCGAGCCCTTAACTTTTTTTAAAATTTGTTTAGATCTGCAAGGGTTAGATTGAGGTCCCCCACTATTATTTTTTACCTCTCTGTTTCTCTCTACTACTTATTAGAGTTTCCTTTAAGTATTTAGATGCTATGCCTTTCAGTGATTATATGGTCAGTATGTTGATTGTAATTCATTGTCTATGGTAATTTCAGCATAATGTAATTTTGCTTTTTATCTTTTTTATTTTTATTAGGTCTTATTTTTGCTGTTGCCTTGATTGAAATCATAATTTTTACCCCTGCTTTTTTGAATATGGTGTTTTACTCTTTGAAATCAGTTATAGTCCACAGTGTTAATCTTAAAGATCTACTCTTTCATTTAGTTGTGTGATGGTGAAAATATGGACCAATTTGTTGAAAAAAAGACATCCTTCTGGTTTGCTCATCAAAGATGATTTCAATGCATGTGTAAATTATTTTCTAAAAAAATTAATGTAGAAAGGAATGTTCTGTAGGCCTATGTGTTGATAGTTATTGATACTTTCTTCATCCCTCAACTCTTTCGAAATTATGTTGCTTTTACCATATGTAATAGGACCAGTCTCTATCAGGATTTCTTTCTCTCCCCTCTACTTTGGTTAGACTTATTTTTCCCTAAAAGGAGACAAATCCCTGGGACTTGATGGAAAGAGCAAAAGGCTTTAACTCTGCATGTTCCTTCAAGCTGCTTCCTACTAGCCTCTAGCTATATTGATGGCTTTCTTATTACCTAAGTGCATAAAAAAGGCCCTCCCATGATTGTATGTTTATTTTAGAAGTTTTTATAATTACCTTAAGGCT
The DNA here is from genome assembly GCA_028646595.1 of Phalanger gymnotis. NCBI lineage: Eukaryota > Metazoa > Chordata > Mammalia > Diprotodontia > Phalangeridae > Phalanger > Phalanger gymnotis. The sequence continues at coordinate 197,056,360 of CM053623.1, forward strand.
GAACATTGGTTTCAGAAAGTTTTCCAGTTCAAAAGTGATTAATGCTTAGCTGCCATGTACTTAGTAGGTTCTTAATAAATTACCTAGTAAGTGCTTGTTGGTTTGATATTGTCACAGGAGACGTTTTCTGTCTTGTTTTGAAATTATTTTAGCAGTTCAGCTGATTTACTTATGCTACTAAAGAGGAAGCAAATGTAATTACTAGTATAAAGTCCCTGCAGCAAAATTTTCTTTCTCTGTTTTTGAACAACATTATAATAGAGAACACATTTATATGGAAAGTTAAAAACAAGTTCTTCTAGCTATGAGAAGTAGCAGCTACATCTTTAAGAAGCATGCTTAAAAAGTTAAGAAAACTAGATAATGCTAATAGTAGGTAATATTTGTTTAGTGTTTTGAGATTTTAAAAGCCTTGTATTTAAACCATTTTCTCCTCATGACAACCCCATTAGGTAGATGCTGTTATTATCTTCAATTTGTAGATGAAGAAACTGAGGCTGACATTCTGTCACTTGTACAAGATTGCCCTACTAAGCACTGATCCAGGACCCCAGCTCTGGGTCTGGTACTCTATTTATTACCCTACTGAACTAAATGTGCTCTTGTTACAATGTGTTGGCAAATTACAGTGGGCTTTTTTTCCCATCTGAATATGGACTTGTGTGATAGAGATGTTTGATCATCTAAATGTGCACATGGGTATTACAGGTTCATATGCACCAAGTAGTCTTTGTATTCTTGTTTTGAAGTTGACTTTTTGACAGTGATGCATGGGATTTATTAATATTTTGAAAATTTAATTTTTGGTAATTGCCTGTTTCAGAGAGTCTGTCATTATTAATATTGGGATACCCAGATGCCAGGTGTGAGAGTATGGTGGGGAAATACTTCGTGCAGCTTAAGTTTTGGAGTTTTGAACTATGCATTCTGATTATAATTTTCTTTTGAGTGTAATAGTTTAAAAGTTTATAGCAATAAAACCAAATCACTTTCTTTCAAATACATTCATATGCGTGTCTTTATACATATGTGTGTATGACAAGTGTGTGTGTGTAAAAGCACTTTTAACAAAATCATCTTTTCCAAAGGATTTAGAACCCCCTTGTATGCCTGGTTAAGGGGTAATTGAAATATAAGTAGGCTTTCTTCTGTGAGAAGTGAGTAGATAGGCAGATCTTGAATGGGAAAAATGGAATCTAGAATGATGAGCCTATAGGAATAGAGTTGTGAAGAAGTATGTATGATAAAGATACTTTTGGCGGGGAGGAGGTAGCATTTAGAGTTAAGGGAGCTTTCTGGCAAAGGCGAGTTACTGGAGAAGGGAGATTCTAGTTCATAGGATAATATGATTTTGAGCTGGAAGAGATTTTTAGAGATTGTTTAGCCTGAATCCTTCATTTTTTTTGTCTTTGCCAGGTTTTAGTTTTTTTTTTTCAAATTTGTCCATACTTTTTGTTTTACATCGCAGTCATTTCTGAGTATTTTCCCTCTTCCCTTCTGATCTACTGAATCTTCTTTTGTAACAAAGAAAAACAGTTAAGCAAAACTAACCAATGTAGCCACTGTGTCTGACAACACATACAACATTCTGAATACAGTCTCTCACATTCCCAGTGAAAAGAGAGATGTATATTTACTTAATAATCTCCTCTTGTACCATTTAGTGTTTGACTTCATTTAAGTGTTCGTTTTGTTTACTGGTATGTGATTTTCCTGCTGTTCCTTAGTTTATTCTGTACCATTTCATATATAGCTTCCTATGTTTCTCCAAATTCTTCGCATTTGTCATTTTTTGTGGTGAATTGATATTCCATTATATTCGTGTTCCACAATTTGCTTAGCCGTGAATTCAACTGTTTGCTTAGGATTTTTAGACTTTGATATATCTTCCTTGCAGCTGAACTCACTTTTATATTTAGGCTCCCTCATTTAGAGTTTGAGTTCTTGAAAGTCTCTATATTGTCTATTTCTATACCCAGTGATTAGCAGAGTGCTTGGAACATAATAAATTTTTTTTATCTACTCATCTCTTAGTAATTTTAATGATCTTTAATATGATTGTTGAAGATAGTGTGTAATTCTTCCTTTGAAAATTATATCCTTTGACCCCTTATCCATTATGTAATGGTTCTTAGACTTTTATTGTTAATTCTTCATGTATTTTTTATTTTAGATCTTTATTTGATTCAAAAACCCTTTCTCAATTGACAATTTGTCTTCTCATCTTAACTTTCTTAATTTTGTGTAAAAGCCTCCAAATTTTAAATAGTAAAAATTGTCTATTTGCCTTGTTATCGTTAATATTAAACCATCTTTGTATCTGGTGTATAAACATAACTTGGTCCTAGCAAATAATTTTTAACTATTTTGCTATTGTTTTTTCTAATATTTCATATTTTCATCAACATTCATTAGTGATATGGGTCTAGAATGCTGTTTTTTATTTATTCTGCCATCATTTAGATACAGAGATCGTATGTTATAAAAGGAGTTTTATAGAGTACATTCTTTCTCAATTATTGAGAATAATTTTTTTGCTTATGTATTAATTGCTGTTTAAATATTTGAGATTTGTAAATCCTTCTGAACAGAGATTCTTTTCTTCTTTTTGACAGCTCTTTTATGAAAGCTTGTTCACTTTTACTTTCTGAGATTGGATTGTTAAAGTTCTTTCTTTTAAAATTTAGTATTTTATATTTTTGTAAGTAATTTTCCATTTTCTTTAAATTCTTTCTCCTAGTGTATAACCGTGTATATTAGAGTCTTATAATTATTTGAATTTCCTCTCCACTCATTTTAATTTAATTTTTGATTCCGAGAATTTAGTTTTCCTCTATTGTTTTACCATTCTTAGGGAAGATCAACCTTTGTCCCTCTGCTTCTCATCACTTCATCTACGTTTCTTGTGTCTGCTTCTCTCATAGTCCTTTATGCTTATTAGAGATTGAAGAACTTCCTGTCTGTTCTCTGCTCACATCTGGGCTAGGTAAGGGCAACTCTGGCTTCCTTCTGTAGTTTTTCTTTCCTCTGGCCAGTCAGGTGATTTCCTACTATGTTAATCCTTCCACAAAAGATATCAAATTGTTCATTATTCTTTCAATATAAATTTAAATTTCCCTTAAATCTTTAGTCCCATTGACCAAAGGTTTATACTTTAAAGGCTTAATTTTAAATTAAGTTGAAAGGTGCCTTAGATGTCATCTGGTCTAACATACCTTCATTTTATTTTATTTTTGTTGAATTTTTAGCATTCTGAACTTAACAGACACCAAATAAAGTGATTATTTCCATAGACATGTGTAGCAGGAGAGGATTGTTCAAGAAACTTTCTCTATCATGTAGGACTTGCTTTTGTTTTTGAGTATATACTAACTTTCAGATCTGTTCTGCTTGTCTGTAATTCTTTCTAGCCTCCCTTTCTTTCCTGTTTCCCTTCTTTTTTTTTTCCTTCTCTTTCTCCTCCCCCTCTATAAAGAAATCTTCTGGTAGTTTGATTGGTATGGCACTAAATAAGCAAAATAATTAGATAATATTGTCATTTTTTTGGTAATGATTTGAAATCTAATTTCTCTGTCTTCTGCTAGGTTTAGTTGGTAATATACAGAAATGTTCTGATTTATGTGGATTTATTTTACGTCAGGGAAGCTAGGTGGCTCAGTGGATAAAGTGCCAGTCCTCTTCCTGAGTTCAAATCTGGCCGCAGACACTACCCGTATGACCCTGGGCAAATCACTTAACCATATTTGTCTCAGTTTCCTCATCTGTAAAATAAGCTAGAGAAGGAAATGTCAAGCTACCCTAGCATCTTTGCCAAGAAAACCCCAAATGGGGTCACGAAGAGTCAGATATGACTGAGAAATCACTGCACAACAACTGATTTTACATCTTGCAACTTTGCTGAACTTAACATGATTTCACTTAATTTTATCTGACTGGGGTTCTCTTAAGTAAACCATCTGTCTTCTGCAAAAAGTAGTAATTCTATTTTCTCTTTGCTTATGCTGATTCTCTCATTTTTTTCTTTTACCTTACTGCTTTAGTCAACATGTCTAGGACTATATCAAATGATAATGGTGATAATGGACATCCTTGCCTTTCCTATGATACTGCTGCAAATGCCTCCAGTTTATGCCCAATACATATAATGCTCGTTTTTGGTATTAGATAAATGCTATGAATCATTTTAAGACAAGATCAGTTTATTGCTATTTTGTAGTGTTTTTTTTTTTAGCAGAAATAGGTGTTGTATTTTGTCAGAATTTTGCTTCTATCGTCATACGCTTTTTGTTTTTATTCTTGTTAATATGGTCTGTTATGTTTATACTTTTCCTAATTTTGAACTAAGCTTGCATTCTTGGTATAAATCCATCTTTGTCATAGTATGTGCTATTTTTGATATGTTGCTGTCACCTCTTTGCTAACATTTTATTTAAAATTTTTGCATAAATGTTCATTATTGACACTTATTTTCTTACTTATTTTCGTGTTTCTTCCCTTTGATATGTCTTCTGACACCATGCTTTTTCTTTGGCCTCCCCAGTGTCACTAATGTTTCTTTTACTTGGCTCCCTTCCTGCCTTTTCTGGTTTTTTCTTCAAGTCTCCCCTAAAATCTTTCCTCAATCAAGAAGCGTTTTTAAGTCCCTTTCAGTGCTGAGATTACCTCCAATTTTTCCTGTATAGCACTTCTTTATTAACCCTTTACAATCCAGTTTCTGATCACATTATCCTAGCGAAACTTTCTCCAAAGTTATCAAGGAGTTCTTTTTTAAAATGTATTTTATTTTTTATTAATTAATTATTGGTTTTCAACATTCACTTCCATAAGCTTTTGAGTTTTAATTTTTCTCCGCCTCCCTCCTCCCCAAGATGGCATGCAATCTGATATAGGCTCTACATATACATTCTTATTAAACATATTTTCACATTAGTCTTGTTGTAAAGAAGAGTTAGAACGAATGGGAGGAACCATGAGAAAGAAGAAACAAAACAACAGAAAAGGAGAGCAAATAGTATGCTTCAACCTCCAGACTCCATAGTTCTTTCTCTGGATGTGGTTAGCATTTTCTGTTGTGAGTCTTTTGGAGTTATCTTAAATCCTTGCAATGTTGAGAAGAGCTAGGTCTTTCAAAGTCAGTCATTGCACAATGTGGCTGTTACTGTGTACAATGTTCTCTTGGTTCTGCTCATTTCACGTAGCATCAGTTCATATAAGTCTTTCCAGGTTTTTTTGAAGTCTACCTGCTCATCATTTCTTATAGAACAATGGTGTTTCGTTATATTCATATACTACAACTTGTTCAACCAGTCCCCAATTGATGGGCATCCCCTCAATTTCCAATTCTTTGCCACCACAAAAAGAGCTGCTATAAATATTTTTGTACATGTAAGTCCTTTTCCCACTTGTATGATCTCTTTGGGATACAGTCCTAGAAGTGGTATTGCCGGGTCAATTTGGTGTTTTTATAGCCCTTGGGGCACAGTTCCTGATTGCTCTCCAGAGTGGTTGGATCAGTTCACAACTCCACCAACAATGCATTAGTGTTCCAGTTTTCTCACCTCTTCTCCAGCATTTATCATTTTCCTGTTTTGTCATGTTAGCCAATTTGATAGGTATGATGTCAATGATTTCTTAATTGCCAAATCCAATGGACTTTTCTTATTCCTCATTCTTAATCTCTCTGCAGCCTTTGACCCTTTTGATCCTCCTCTTCATACTCTTTTCTTTCTAGGTTTTTGGAACCTTACTTTTTCCTGGTTCTCTTTCTATCAGTCTGACTTCTCCTTTGAAGTCTCCTGTGCTGGATGCTCATCCTTTAACTGTAGGTGTCCCATAAGCTTCTGTCCTGAGCCATCTTCTCTCCTCCCAGTATAGAATGTGCACTCCTTGATGGACTGCTTGCCTGTGTTTGTTTTTCTTTGTATTTCTTTTACTTAGAGTAGTGACTGGCACATAGTAAATTGTGGTCGTAAACCACGGTAGACATAGTGGTTGATAGCTCTCTCTTTGTATTGTCTGTCTTTTAGGTATCAAGACTATGTTTATGTCAGAAAAATTTACTAGGATCCCCTCATTTCCTGTTTTTGCAAACAGTTTATATAATATTAGAATGAATTATTCTTCAAATGTTTAATAGAATTTACTTGTAAATATATTTGGCTCAACATTTTTGGGGGGAGGGGAATTCCTTTGTAATTTGTTCATTTTTCTGAGATTCCATTATTTATGTTCCCTATTGTTTGGTTATTTTTTGAATTAGGCATCCATTTCATTTATGTTGTCAGTTTTCTTTGCATGTAGTTGGGCACGAGAATTTCTAATAAATTTTTGGGGGGTGAATTTTCCTTTAAATATTGGTAATTTACACATGAGCAAATTAGGCTTTGAAGGACTGAATTATTTGCTCACTGTCACAGGTAGCAAAATTCAAGAATCTGGAGTTCTATTTTTGTTCTAAAGATAAGTGTTTTGTGATATATCCAAGGTCACATATCTCAGTCATTGGAACCAGAGTTCAAGCCCAGATCTCATGACTCAGAGAAAGTCTAATGTGTTTTCTGCTGTGTTATTACTAGCACTATCAAGAAAAGATTAAATTTCGTTCAGCACAATTTGCTTAATAAGACAGGGAAATAATACATTGTAGAAAGATTTCTATCCAAATTCTAACCTTATAAAAAGTTTATATCTATAAAGTTCTTCAGCTGTTTGAAAAATTGCTCATTCTTTGATGTTTTTACTTTAGTTCTCTATGTAGACTAGAAAATTGAAGTATATTTACTCTTAATAATGAGACAATTATCTTATTCACGTATTGAGTACCTAATGAGTGCAAATCACTGCTAGGTATGGAAGAAGATAGAAATAAAGTTTAAGATATATTCTCTACCACATGAAAATTGAGAGTTTAATTGGGAAAACAAGCTGTACAGGCACAAAATATGGTTAAATAGCAAAACAGTGCTAAGTGTCTAAATTAATGGTACAAATAATGAATATGTCTGAAAAAGAGTGACCAAAGAGCAGGATGAAATCAGCAATTGCAAGTTATGGAATATTAATTTTGCTATAAGAAATGATATGTGATGAATACAGAGCAGCACATAAACTGATATAGAGTGAAGTAAGCAGAGCCAAGAAAACAATATACATAGTACCTACAACAATGTAAATGAATAGGACTACATATCAAAAAAAAAATTAAATGTAATGAAATTATAAAGATCAAACAGGACTAGAATGAAGAGAGACGAGAAGATACAACCTACCTTTTTGGAGAGGTGGGAGGTTCATAGATGTCGTATGCGATTTGGACTTTGCCAGGTGCCAATCAATTATGCTAGTGTTTTTTTCTTGCTAAAATATTACTTGTCATATGAGACGGCTCACTGAGAAGGAAAGGTAGAAGGATACTTGGGATAACTATAACAACTTAGGAAACAAAATATCAATAAAAATATTAACATGTAATTGGGAAATGTTTAATAAAATCAAATTACGGCATAATATTAATTTGTATTTAAAGTGATCTGGAATAACAGTGATCTCTTTCTGTTTGTGTTTGACACTACAGTTATCCCTTCCCCATTGTAACTTTCCCCATTGCAGTTTTGATATATTGTGGGTCAGCATAAGAAATTAAATGGGAATTTTTCCAGAGTTTTGTGGAAGCCACAAGTGACAAGCAAATGGCCAGCATGTGGCACAGAAAAAGTTTGGAAACTCAGAAATGCATACAGTAAATGTATAGCATTGTATAATGTCAACCAAATTTTACAATAAGGTACTGTAAACACCCTATGAAAGATAAAGAAAAAATTCAGACTTTTTCTCTGGTATGGAAGGCCAAAATGTTTTACATGGATTTTCTAGATCTCAGGGGCGCCTTGCCCCTAACTCCCACGATGTGGAAAGGATAACTGTGTGCTGACCTAGCCGGCCCACGCATTGTATGTATGTATGTATATATGAATGTGCATGTATGTATATATATATGTATGTGCATATATATATGTACATATATATATATATACACACACACATATAATGTATGATCCCCTCTGTGTCCCATTTATAACACCTTCCCTCTTCGGACACTTAGTCAAACCCTACCATCTGGGTCTCAATCAAGGATTCAGAGCAAACATGGAAAAAAATCCTAATCTAAACGTACTAAGACATCATTTCTAAGTGCATTTCAGATTATTGGCTAGATTAACCATGCAAATCATTCTTAGTTAGCCAATGGAATTGTCACAATAAGCGTACATGCTTTAGCACTGTCTTCCCAATTCTTTACATCCAGTCCTACTAACTGGGGCATTGTTTTCAAACAACAAGGATTAGAAGTGTTACAGTAATAGAAATGGAATGTCTTTTAGTTGTGTGGATTAAATATTGCAATAAAAAATACATTTCTTTTAGTAGAGTGGCCATTCAGACAAAAGCTTCAAGTTTATTTAAAGCGATAAAAGAAAATGGAAATGAAATGAATAGTGAAGAAGCTTTTATTACAAATGTTGATTAGTTTCATTGGTTTAAAAATAGATTTAAGTTGCATAATATTAAAATTATGAGAAAGATGACCAGTGTGGATGAGGAGGGGGCAGCTAAATATCCTTAGGTTTTTCAGAAAATAATTAAAGAAGGTAGATATACTGATCCATGAATTTTTAATGTGGATTACATAGACTTATTCTGGATGGGGAGGCCTTCTACCTAAGAAAAGAAAAGCTTCAACCCGAATTTAAAGTGTCTAAAGATCATCTAAGACTTTTATTGAAAGGTAATACAGAAGAGGCAGGTAGGTGGCTCAGTGGATAGAGCCTTGGGCCTGGAGTGAGGAAGAGACCTGAGTTCAAATTGGCCTCAGACAGTGCTAGCTGTGTGACCCTGGACAAGGCACTTAACTTCTGTTTGCTTTCATCCCCTGGAGAAGGAAATAGCAAATCACTCCAGTATCTTTGCCAAGAAAACCTTGTGGACAGGATTAATGTGATATGATCCACAGCGTCATGAAGAGTCAGACATGACTGAACAACAACAACAAAGCAGAGGAGGATTTTAAATTAAAATCAATGTTTATTAGGCTTAACACTCTGAGAAGCTATAACCTCAGTCACTTCTAGTTCTTTGGTGGTCAAAAAAAGCATGGGTGACTAAAACTATTTTTAAAGACTAGTTTTCAAGTTATTTTAGCCTAGCTGTTGAAAAATATTGCAAGGACAACCTTATTTTGTTTAAAGCATTACTTAGGGTAATGCCCTTTGTCATCCAACTATATTTCTTTCATTGCATAGAATGTGAGCATGCACATTTGCTAAAATATGGATAAAGCTTTTATATCCACCAAGATATGTATGAAGATTTATAGAAAGAGAAGACTGTGCTGCTAAATATTTTAAATGCCATTAGTGATACTTTCATTATATTGTCAGTGTAGCTTATCTTTAGATATGATATTTGGGAATTTTAAAGTTTTACTTCCTATACCTTCTCTATTACTTTGCAGTAAGATTGACTCAGAAATAGATTTTTCTTACCCTTTGCTGTTATATTTCATTCATAAATAGGTAAGAAACTTATTAAAAATTTTTTTACTGTATTTTTCCATTGGGCTAGAACTGCAGTTATCATATTTTACAATTTAGTTATAAATTTGAATAGCTTGAATTTGAATAATGCAACCACTTCATGGGATACTTTATTCACACTAATTGGGAACTATCTTTTTATTTTAAATCATTTTTGTCTTGGCTTTATGACTCAACATGGCAGTGGCAGTGAGAATGAAAACAAAAGGTACTATATATGTGGGATAATCTGCTGTAAAATGTCAGTATTTATCATGTTTCTTTCAGTCTTATGGCTCTTAAGTGGATCAGTGACAGTTTTTCCTCCAGAGGTATAATCTATACTTTCTTATCCTCTGTGACTGGTCTATAACTTCCTGTAAATCTTCCTCAGGGTTGCACCCAGCATAAAGGCTATCAAGAAACCTTCTCCAAATAGAATTGAACCACTCCGAATAGAATTGTTCTCTCCATATCGCCGTTTTAAAATCTACATACCACTTATTACTTACATAATATTTTGTATTGTTTTAGCTCTAACGCTACATCATTGGCTCCTTTAAGGCATGGACTTTATCTCATACTTTTTTTGTACCTACTTAGTTTATAATTCAATATCTTGCACTTCTGAGATTTAATAAATACTAGATGATTTGCAAACTTTTGTTCAGACTGTAATGATGTACCTGTACCATTGTGATGTTCCATTTAGTTTCATTTCTTACTATTACTAATGAATCTTTTTTTTTAAACTCTTCTAGGATTCTCAGATGCGCGTAATGACCAAGTTTTAATTCAAAGAGAAGCAGAGCACATCCTCATACAGCATGGAAACAGTTTTGACAGAAGGCGGGGATCTTGAACGAAATTTGGTGAGGGTTTTAAATATAACACTATATTATATTTTAAAATGGGAAAAAAACAGATTTGTTGAAGAATCTGAAATCGTCAAGAATCTTGTCTACAGTATCTGTAAAAAGGGATAATCAACAGCTTCTACTTAAAACACTTTGAGTACATCACATTTGATTTTTTGACAGCTTTAATTATTAGGAAGTTTTCCCTTTGGTTTTGAGCCAAAAATATATGTTTCAGCAACATATTCATTTTTCTAATTCTGCAGGACTAAGCAGAACAAGGACTTTGAAGTAATGTCATACTCTCCAGAAGCACATCAGGGTAAGACAGGTCTAGGATCCTGATACTGATAGTATAGTACTTTATCAAATGCTTTGGTATAATCCAGTGAGTTATATTTATGACATTTCCCTGATCTTCTAGTTCAGTAACCCTGTCAAAAAAGTTAGTCTCTCATGACATATACCAGATGAAGCCATGCTGATTCATTGTAGTCACTACTTCCTTTTCTGTTTACTAATCACCTTTTTAATGATTCATTCTGATCTATTATTTAGATTTTACTCACTTCTTTAAAAAAAAAATTGGGCAGTTTACCTTTGACCAGCCCCTGTAGTCTTTCTTCTTTTGTACATGATCTTTTAAATACACATCGTGAAGACAGCGGGTCAACATTCACATCTGTCTTTTCTTTCAGAACTTGAATTTGTAGTTCCGGGTGGCTTAAATTCATGGAGGACAACCAGGTGCTTTCTTATTCTTTACTTACTTTGGATTGGTATCAACTACTAATTCTGTTATTTTATTTTGTCCTTTCTTTTCCAAAAGTCGTTCCCCATGACAGAGAAAACAGAAGCAAAGGAAGAACTGAGCAGCTCTGTTTTCTCTTGTCATTTATCATTCCATCCATTTCAAATAAAGAAGCTATTTCTACTTTGAGCCTCTTATATGCCCACAGGACAGCTTTAATAACTTTGTTATCCCTAATCTCCCTCATGAGCCTCAACTTATTTTGGCTTTAGCACTCATAATGCTGGTTTTATAGAATTTCTGTTCAAAGGTCACCTTCTAAGTAAAGCTTTTCCTGATTCCCCCATCTGTGGGTGCTCTCCACTGCAAAAATTTACCTTCTGTTTATTTTGTATATACTCATTTATCTACGTGTCATTGCCTTCCCCAGTGGAATGTAAATTCCTTGAGGACAGGGATTGTTCCATTTTTGTCTCTCTGTCTCCATTGTCTAGCACAGTGCCCTGCAGAGAGTAAGTATGTAATACATTCTTATTGATTAATTAACTGTACTGTGCTCTTATACTCATCTTTTCCTCTTATCTGACCTTAGTTCTTTTGTGAATATCTTTTAAAACTTTAAATTAGTTGCTAAGTTTTCTATGCATTTGTATCCATCTCCCTGGAAAACTCTCATTTTTCTTTATCATTGGAATTGTTGCTCTTTATGTCTTTAGAATTTCATTCTTAAAAGTTTCCCATCCTTCCTGGAATAATGTTTCTTTAGAATTTTAATGTACGGAATTCCTTCTTCTTAACGTTTGAAACTTACTTCCCCAAAATCTAAAGTACACGTTAGACTCAGCCTGACTTTCCTTTTCTTCTCTGTCACAAATTCTAGGAAGGAATAGTTACTTTTTTCTCATGATTTCTTTCTTTTTCACTCTGGCAAAATCCTTTGTTGATGAGAGTCTGTTGAAGTATCTGCCTTTTTTTTTTTTAAATTTATTTTTGACATGTTTGGTTTTCAGCATTGATTTTCACAGGTGTTTGAATTACAAATTTTCTCCCCATTTCC
>CM053623.1:197069096-197139766 GCA_028646595.1 Phalanger gymnotis
TCCGGCATATCATATTCCAAGCCCTTCAGTCCCTCAGTGTAGAAGCTGCTAGATCTTGGGTTATCCTGATTGTGTTTCCACAATACTCAAATTGTTTCTTTCTGGCAGCTTGCAGTATTTTCTCCTTGACCTGGGAGCTCTGGAGTTTGGCAACAATGTTCCTAGGAGTTTTCTTATTGGGATCTTTCTGAGGAGGCCATCTGTGGATTCTTTCAATTTCTGTTTTGCCCTGTGGCTCTAGAATATCAGGGCAGTTGTCCTTGATAATTTCTTGAAAGATGATGTCTAGGCTCTTTTTTTGATCATGGCTTTCAGGTAGTCCAATAATTTTTAAATTATTTCTCCTGTATCTGTTTTCCAGGTCAGTAGTTTTTCCCATGGGATATTTCACATTGTCTTCCATTTTTTCATTCCTTTGGTTCTGTTTTACAATATCTTGATTTTTCATAGAGTCACTAGCTTCCACTTCCTCCAATCTAATTTTTGAGGTAGTATTTTTTTTTTTGGAGGGGAGAAGGGAAGGCAATTGGGGTTAAGTGACTTGCCCAAGGTCACACAGCTAGTGAGTGTTAAGTGTCTGAGGTTGGATTTGAACTCAGGTCCTCTTGACTCCAGGGCCAGTGCTCTGCTCACCGCACCACCTAGCTGCCCCGAGGTAATATTTTCTTCGGTGGTCTTTTGGACCTCCTTTTCCATTTGGCTAATTCTGCTTTTCAAGGCATTCTTCTCCTCATTGGCTTTTTGGAGCTCTTTTGCCATTTGAGTTAGTCTATTTTTTAAGGTGTTGTTTTCTTCAGTGTATTTTTCAGTATTTTTTTGGGGTCTCCTTTAGCAAGTCATTGACTTGTTTTTCATGATTTTCTCTTATCCTTCTCATTTCTCTTCCCAATTTTTCCTCTACTTCTCTAACTTGCTTTTCCAAATCCTTTTTGAGCTCTTCCATGGCTTGAGACCAGTTCATGTTTTTGTCGGAGGCTTTTGTTGTAGGCTGTTTGACTTTGTTGACTTCTTCTGGCTGTATGATTTGGTCTTCTTTGTCACCAAAGAAAGATTCCAAAGTCTAAGACTGAACCTGGGTGCATTTTCGCTGCCTGGCCACATTCCCTGCCAGCTAACTTGACCCTTGAGTTTTTCAGCAGGGTATGACTGCTTGTAGAGTATAGAGTACTATGTTCCAAGCTTGGGGGGATGTGCCAGCTCTGCCACAGCAGCACTCCTCCTTCCCTAAGAACCCCCAACTTGGACTGGACTTGGAGCTTCAGCAGGCTCTTCACTGCTGCTCTGATCAGCCACTTAATTCCTTCTACCAGGTGGGCCTGGGGCCAGAAGCAACTGCAGCTGTAGTTCTGTAGCTGCCCCACCTCCACTGCCCCTGGGGCAGTGGCTGAATGGTGAACTCCTTCCACTCCTGCAGCTTTTCCCACTAACCTTCTCTGTTGTCTTTGGTGTTTGTGTGTTGAGAAGGCTGCTAACTGCTGCAGCAAACTGATTCATGGAGCTAGGGCACGCTCCGCCCGACTCCTGATCAGGTTGGTCTGTGCCGCCCACGCTGGGCTCTGCTCAGCTCTGCTCTGCTCCCACCTCCGTGCAGGATAGACCTCACCCAGAGACCATCCAGGCTGTCCTGGGCTGGAGCCCTGCTTCCCTCTACTATTTTGTGGGTTCTGCAGTTCTAGAATTGGTTCAGAGACATTTTTTATAGGTTTTTTGGAGGGACACGGCGAGGAGCTCATGCTAGTCCCTGCTTTCCAGCTGCCATCTTGGCTCCGTCCCCCCAGAGGTCATGTCATATTATCTGCTTTAAGTAGCACAATGGAAAATGGCAGTGGTGAAGAAGCATGATCTCGAGGGGTTCTGAGCTGAAGGGCTCAGCTTCCTCGCAGCATAGTCTCTGGAGGTGTTCAGAGTTAAGTATATGCTTTTAAATGTCCTCTAAGAAACTAAGGAGGCAGTGTTGTTAAGTTGTGTATTTCTCCACTAACTGTAGGAAAAGGAAAAATCTACAAAAATAGAAATAGTTTTAGAACAAAATATTTAGAAATGTAAATCAATATCACTGCAGCCTGCACTTATTAGATTATAACTGTAAAGATCAAAGTAAACCATGAATGGGTAGCTTTCAAGAGAAGTTTTCTTTAAGGCTTTTTTCAGTTCTAATCTTGACTATAGCAAGTCAGCTGCAACAGGGATCCTTCTGTAAAGAATGACTTCACAGTGAAGAAACTGTATTGGAAAAATAACCATGCCATTAATACTTAATAGCTTTTCATGACTTGCCTCTGAGGAAACTTATGAAATACTAGTTTATGATATAAAATCAAATTAATAAGTATACAATTTAAGTTGAGGTGCTAAGGGGAAAATAATCATAGTCTGTAGAGGGATTGAGATTATTTCTGCATAGCAACAAAAAATATATATGAACCGGCATGCATGTCTTGAATATTTTAGAGTCCAAATGGCTCTTTAGTTATTGTAAATAGGTTGGGGTTTATTTTGATATTGAACTACATTTAACTTCATTTTTACATCACATAGGTTAATAAAAATTTTAGGTTTTAAGGAGAAAAATGACTAGAATATTTGAATAATGGCTTTGAGTTTATCTTTGTTGAGGGATTTTTATGTTATGATTGCTAATGATGGACAACTGCAAATTTTGTGTTTTATTTTTTACATAAAGAGGATGTTTTGTGAAAATTACTGGTTTGGATCGCTAGTATTCTTTTAATTTTATTCATATTTTGTTAAATATGAAGCCATTCAGTTGTTGATAAATTTCTAAAGGAGAAATACTGACAATTCATATCAATAATTTTATTGAATAAAATATAAATGTAGTAGCTTTTATTCAGTCTTTATTCTTTGTGTACTTTCTACATCTTTTCATGTTGTTGAACCTTAACTTCCTCTGGAAAATTCTTTTTTTCTCTTGCCATCTGTGACCCAGCTCTTTCCTGATGCCTTCTACCTTTACTTATTGGTTTTCTCCTCCTTCTTCCAGTGTTTGAATATTTCTCCCCTTCCTTTTTCCATCTCTTATTTCTTGCTCATTGTGATCTCAATGCCATGACTTCTGTTATACTTCTATGTGTCTAGCCTTAGTTTTACCAGCCGTATTTAGATATTGTTTCAACCCCTCAAATTCAACATATTTAAATCAACTCACCGTCGTCTCCAAGATGACCATTTTCTCCCTAAGCTATACAGTCTTTGAGTAATCTATATTCAGCCAGAGAAATGCAAAACTCATGTGGCCGTCATAACAGCCCAGCCTGGCCAGTTCTTTACAACTCATGAGTATTCTTTGTTGTCCAATCATCATCCATCATCCAGCTTGTCCCAAAAGCAGATCAGCTACAAAACCTGATTTTCCCCATTTTTCTTTTCCTTCTCTAACTAGAGAGAGCAGCAAAGAGCAACATATCCTTTTGAGAGGTTTCATCTCTCTCAGGCTGTAGGTGACTAAATCCAAACAGCTTCAGTGTTTATGCTGCTAAGAAGGAACTAGCATCTGATGCCTTTTTCTCGTCTGCCTCTTCTATTGCCAGTTTCTTCATGTAATTATGAGAAAACTGGTTTTTCTACCCTTGATGTGGCTTCAGTTCTCTCTGGCTTCTTTGTTCATTACCAGCCAGTTTCAGTGGCTCAAATCAGAGCCACCCAGTAATCAATGATTCACTCTACTCTCATGAGGTAAAAACTCATGAACTCTCCTTTTCCCTCAGTTATAATATAATCAAGTAGTCCTTATTTAATTAGCCCATAATATCCAAACTGTAATTTATCACTTTGTGAATATTCTTAAGCTTTAAAAACAATTACAGACAAGTGTGATCTAACTTGTTCCATTTTCCTTGCAGTCTTACAACTCAAAAGAGGCCTCTTTTTTATTTTTTTGGAGGGGGGGAAGACAGGGCGATTGGGGTTAAGTGACTTGCCCAAGGTCACACAGTTAGTAAGTGTATCAAGTGTCTGAGGCCGTATTTAAACTCAGGTCCTCCTGACTCCAGGCCTGGTGCTCTACTCACTTCACCACCTTGCTGCCCCTCAAAAGAGGCCTCTTTTAACATTGTTTCTCTGAAAACTATTTCTTCACACTTCCATCTTATGTTTTTAGGAAATAAATTTTTTTTCCTGTTTCTTTTAGCATCCAAATTGTTCATCTGCAAAAGCAATACTATATTACATTATGTTATATGGAGAACTTTCTTGTTCTCAGATAGGTTCATTATAGCTGTGGTGACAGAAATGTAAAATTCCAGATCACTATGGTTTTTTGGCAGAGTCTTTCTGGTTTGGAATTTATTGATATTATAAATTTCACAGTACATTTAAATCATAGTTACATGCTTAATGAGTTTTTTGCAAGAATATACAAATTTTTTTACATACAGTATTTAGCTATAAATTTTTTTTAAATTTTTGATCAGGTTCCGTTATTTTACATATAAAGGAAACTTCTTCCACCAATGTAAATCTTCACTTTTGCTGAACCTTATATTCTTAGGGAGTTGTCTGAGGTCATTGGGAGGTTTTATAACTTGTCCAGGTCACATGGGTGAGATTTGGACTGTTCTGGGTTCTAAGAATTAAAAGACACTAAAGCTAGCTCATTGCTTGCTACTCAGTTTGTCAGAAACAATATATACCAAGTCAATATAGTATCTGTATTGTTATTTCAGTCATTCATTTGCTGCTTATGTATATAGAACTAGAAGAGACCTCAGATGCCATTGAGTCCAATTTTCTCATTTTTTTCACTTGAGGAACTGAGGCCCAGGGAGAGTGACATCCGTAGTCACACAGTAAATGTCAGAAATGGCTAGGAGTTTGAAGTCCTGTGACTTCAGAGCCAGTGATCTTTATACTGTACATGTTGCCTCTGAATTAATTACATGTCTTTTTTTTTACTTGTGTGAAGAATTCAGCTTGCCAAACATTCTCATCCCTCCCTCCCTCAAAAAAAAAAAAACACATCTTGGCAAGTCCCTCAGTAATTCATTTGTCTTATTTAGAGAAATTTTTACAGTTTTTAATGGTCATCAATGACTTATCTAATCTTTAGAAATATTAATCAGTGAAAATTATTTTTGAATTTCAGTTTCAGAATCTTTTTCTTTATCTGGAATATTGTTCTTAGAATTAAAATCTTTAATAACATTAAGTCAGTTCTGATCTTCATTCAGATCCTTTCTGCTTTTCCTACTCATTTAGCAAATTCTAAAGATATTTTTTAAGGACCCTAAGTTCGTTTTCAAAGATCATAGCATGACAACGTGGGAAGAACACTTATGAAAGATTACCTGTTTCCTCTAATCATCCCATTTAAGGGTTTTTATTTTTGAACTCCAGGATAATTAATAAAAATTATTGAACTATGTCCTTCAGGGGTTTAGGTAACTTGGGCAATTAGTTTAAAACCCTTCTGTTTTCTAAGACTTAGATTCAAATCACAATGACCATTGTTAGTAGCATGTTTTTCCTACAACTGTCTTACCTTAAGCAATAAAAATTTATAATTTCCCCCCCTAAATTCTTGTACTACAAGTACAGTTACATGTTCACATGTGACTTTTAGTTTTATGTCTTGCCACTCTTTTGGAATATATTGGTAACATTGTGTAAGAAGGACTAAAGTTCTTATTTAGGATCCTTGAAAATTTTCTTAAGACTAATGAGGCACTTTCAACTGGTAGAAAATTAAGAAAATAGGATTATAGTGGCTGAAATGTTAGTGTGCTTTCAAGGGCAAGTTGATCAGCCTCAAAAATGCCATGCTTGAATGTAAAAGTTTGTAGTGCATATTTTATTTCTGTAACCCTTGGCTCAAAGGGCTGAAGTGCATGGGAAGGGACTCTTTCCTCATTGTTGGATTTTGATTACTCAGTGCATCTATTTGAAGGGCAGTCAAAGTTGGTGAGAGCTGGAGACAGGAGAGAACTGATGATCTTTCTGAGATTCCAACTTTGAGAGAAAAAATGAGCCATTCCAAACTCTCTTCAGGTCCCCAAAGAGAAAAAGGCTATGGGAAGAAGTTGATGAGTAGAGGACCCTGAAGTCTCTATCATATCTCTGCCACCAACTTGCTGCATTGGAGATTTTGAAGAGTTTATCCTTGGGACTCACACAGTCTCTCTCTCTCTCTCTCTCTCTCTCTCTCTCTCTCTCTCTCTCTCTCTCTCTCTTTCTCTTTCTCTCTTCCTCTCCGTCCCTCCCTCCCACTTCCCCTCCCCCTCTCTTTCTCCCTCTCCCTCTCTTCTCCTTCTCCCTTTCCCTCCCCTCCTTCCTTTCTCCCTTCCCCCAATGGGACAGTTCATTTACTTTATGTATTGTCTGGTATATGTTCTCCTTTATATTCTTTCTATGATTTCTATTTGCTGCTTTGATAAATGAATTTATTTAATATTGAGTATTATTATTTGATTATTGAATATAGAAAATTACATAAATACTTTAGTAAATGAAGCTGAGCTACCAGAGAGCTCTTACTAAAATGGCAAATCAAAATATATTGTCTGTTGTTTCAATAAAAACCTAAGGTTGGACAGCCCTGCCCTAGACTAACAGTAAGGAAGCAGATAAATAAAATTCTAGTTTTGTACCTCTTCTCTTGAAGGAGAACAGAGTGGTTAGCCTCTGGTCCTAAACTCCTGTTTTCCTTCCTGGCAGGAATCCAAATCTTCTTGGAGAAGAGTTGGGAGAGAAGACTTTAGATATCTGTTCTTGCTTCCCTGAACTGCATGTAGACACACCTAGGTGGACATATATAACCAATATAGGCAAAACAAAGCAAACAACACTCATAACACTCTATTTCTTACACTTTGATAAAATCACAATGATTTCGGTATTTCTATTTAGACTATATAACTACAAAAAAAATTAAGCACTTTGGTAGTGGTCATTATAATTTTACCAAAAACTCTCATGAAACTTCTGATGCAATTTAAAAACTGACTTCTCTGGGGAAAAAATTCATAGATTTTGTCTTGTATTCCATTTCCCAGGTGAGTATTGTTGTTATTTCCTGACCTTCCAGTAATATTGTCAACTAGTCTGTTGGGGCTCCAAACAGAGAAAACCTAATTATTTAATTGGTTGCCGATCTATTCTGGCAGAAGGTCAAGTTCCATAACTTTTAGATTAATTCCTTTGCTTTCATGAAAATGCATCATTATGATAAGAACTACTTTCTAACAGTTTGCAACCAGGTAATTCTATCATAAGTTTGTGACACAAAGTTTTTCCTAAGAATATTTTTCGTAATTACTCACTTTACATGAAGTTGAAAATTTAAGTGTGAAAAATAAAACTGGTTGTGTTTCATGATATATTGAATAAGTACCACTTATTTTGCCACATACATTTTTAACGAATAAGTTTTTATGAGAAATATCATCTTTGATTCACTAGAAATGAAAGTGTTTTTTCATATGTAAAATGGTATCAGATTTCTTGCTAACAGAAATATTTATGTCACTACTCCACTGGGTGCAAGATGCTATGAAATATTTTTTCAAAAGAATAGCTTAAAATCCCACTGAGACTTTTGGGACACGCTGTACAGGGTATATACAGAAAAAATATAGTTTATCTTCATATCTTGTTTAAATAGGTTGGGTCTCAGTGATGCTAACTGCATCACTAGCGCATATGTATTCATCAATCTAATTTGTATTTACCATGATTTCTGATTAGTTGATTGCATACAGATAGTTGATTCTGAGATGACTATATTTGTAACCAGTCTTTAATGAGGTATATTCAGTTTCTTTTTCTTTTTTAGTATATTGTTTGGTGCTGGTTATAACAAGTTTCTTTCCACTCTTCTTTAGGAAAGTATTAATCTGTTAGGTATGAGTCTTCTGAATTCTCTAAGTAGCTTTTTGATCCAGAATCAAATATTCCAACTTAGTTTCTTTGTTCTGTTTTGCATACAAATGAGTGAAAAAGCACTTATTAAACAACTGTTATGTGTTAAGCACGGTGCTGGGGACACAGATACAAAAAGCCCAGGTAGTCCCTGCCCTCAAGGATCTTATACATTCTAATGTGAAAGACAGCACCCTTGGGGAGTTGAGCCAGGCTGGAGATTGTGGCCCGTAGAGTTATAGGGGCTGTCCAGGAACAATGGCAAAGTTGATTTCTTTATGGAAGGGTAGGGAGGAAAGGTTGTTGGCGAGGAGGTTGTGGAGAAGTTGGTTGGAGAGGTTAGTGAATCTTTGCTGGGGCTTTTCTGAAGTCATAATCTGGGAGAGGCCCTCACCGATCTGGTAAGCAGGGCTTCTGGAGGGAAGTTCCCTCAGGTTGTGGTCTCTGGTATAGAATTGCAAGATTAGTGATTGATTAAAATGAATTGGAATTAAAATTAAAAATTAGTGATTCAATGTAGTGAATAATACTGTATAAATAGTAATCTCCTAGAGTCTGTTTCCTTGCGTAATCATGATCATTTTAGGGTAAAATGACTATTTCATTAAGTATTTCCTGTTATTTTGGGGTGTGTGATGAAACAAGCTGCTAATTTCTTTATTTGCTTCTTCTAGGAAAGTGTATGTGCTGTCCAATCATTTACCTGTAACTTCTTTAAATCTTCTAACTTCATGAAATGTATGTGTAATTAGATATACATTAACACTAGCTAGCATGCATGAATTTTTGTGAGTACTGAGATTTTTTTCTGCTTAATTCTCATTTGTGGCACTAACTTTTTTGTGGTTTATCTTAATGCTTAATGACTTCAACGGCCATTTGCCAAAAATAATGGAATCCAGTAGATGTTTTGGTGGCTTATGAAGACTACATTGAGAATATTTGAAATTGAGATTATCTCGGAAAATTTGGAAACTCTGGTCATTAGTTTTCACCTTAGCATCCTAACTGGCTAGTTATGACACTATGACTCCTAGCAATGAGCCTTCAGCACAGATGAATCATGATCAAAAGCTGTGCTTTCTTTAACTCTGCTGTGATAGATTAGGTAGATGAAAAGAGGAAATAAATACACAAAGACGAGCTCAAATGATTCAGTTACAGTAAGATATTCAGAAGAAATACTTGTAAGGACACAGGAGGATATAATTTTAAGTACTGTGAAATAGCCATCACTTTGGAAAGTAAGAGGTAAAAGCATTTTTTTCTGAGAGACAAAAGCTAATAAAAGCTAAAAAATATTGTAGATTTTCTTCATTCTCTGTTACTGTGACCCTAACTTCCCATCAAGGCTTTTAAGATGGACTTGTGTCCTTTAGCCTGGGCTCTATACTATGAATTTTACTTTGTTCCTTTGAAAGATTTGAAAAAATCGGCCTTTGGAGCCTGAAAATAACATTCAATGAAATCTTATACAGTATGTTCATATGAGGGTCCACCTCTATTGGTGCTTTTGTTTTCTCTCCCTTAAGTAATACGCCCTTCAAGATCAGTAATTCTAAGTCTATACAAAGATCTATTTACATTTTTATTTAGTGCTTTATACACACTGGAATATGAAAAAATGTTTAAGTAACCTGACCTATACAATTTTATTGTTATGACCAGCATTCATTGTCGTTGCCATGTGAGACAGTTTCCTTCCCATGCTTTTGTGTCTTTGCAGAAAAAAGTGCAGTGTTGAAAATAACCTTTTACCCAAAGCTGGGCCTATAGTAATATTTTCAAGTTGTATTTTTTTGGTCACATACAAAAACAGTCATCTTCTTAAAGTATAGAAGATATTTATCAGAGAATTACTACTCTTATTCATTTTAAAGAATGCTAATGTATAAATTAATAACTATTGGCAGTTTCTTTAACTATAACAAAAATTTTGCCAGTTTTGATTTGCTTTAAAAAACACATTTACAAGAATTTTGGGCTTACACCAAAGCTTAATTTTAAAGGTCTGTATCTTAACAGTCACTTCCATTAGTTTGAGATTTTCGGCAAGTTTACTGAAGAGGAACACCTTAGTCAACCTATCCCCGTATTAAATTTCTTTTTAAAATAAATAAATGAATGAGTGAATATT
The DNA here is from genome assembly GCA_028646595.1 of Phalanger gymnotis. Classification (NCBI taxonomy): domain Eukaryota; kingdom Metazoa; phylum Chordata; class Mammalia; order Diprotodontia; family Phalangeridae; genus Phalanger; species Phalanger gymnotis. The sequence goes on from CM053623.1 coordinate 197,079,109, forward strand.
GCCAAAAATGGTCATGCTATTTTGGGGGAGAAAGAGGTATGTCCAAGAAAAAAGTCTTTAAAATATATAAAATCTCCTTAGTATTTAACATTATGATTATTAGGATTGGTGTGCATGTGCTTTCTACTTAGCAAAAGAAACTAAAACCATTTCTGTTTTCCTTTTCTTTCACTGATGCTTCTATCCTGATTCATATTGCTTCTTCCTGGTGTGGACTGTATTTGTTTGCTGCTCAATTACACTACATTAAAAGCATGTTGGTGATGCCAAAGATGTCCATGGGCCATCAAGTAAGTGATTAAAATGTTAATAGCCTATTTGGGAGCTAATATTTTAACATTTATTTGTGGTAGGCAAGTAAGAGTTGTATTAGTGTTCTAACAGTACTTCATTCTATCTTTCTTTGAAGGCAACAAAATAGTAAATAATTTTTATAGTTAACTCTCAGTTAATTCAGTATCTTTTTAGGTTCAGCAGTGAGGACAGTATGCAATAGGAACCTCTTGGCAGTTTTTAGATGGATTCGATCCTTTGTAGACTGTCATTAGCAGATTAGGGCCTCTCCTGAATATATCAGCCATTTTGACCAAAACTGATCATATCGGAAGTTTTGCTGGTAGGATAGCGTTGGGGAAGTTCTGGAAAGGTATATGGAATTCCTTTATTAAACTTCATCTGTGAATTGTCATTTGTTATTGCTGATTGCTAAGAAAATGTTATTGATATATTTTGTATGATATAGAATAGATCAAATAGATAATATGATTGCAAAAACCTCCTCTTTTAATCTTTAATTTAAAATTTGTTATAAATTATCTAAGGATTCATCAGTAGTACCTAATCAGCCATGCAGAGATAATTATCTGCATATTTTATTTATTTTGGGAGCACAGGCTTATCTCTATAAAATAAAAAAAGTCAGTGAGCCCAGAGTATTATTGACTTCAGCATCCTCATGTATAATGTGAATACATAAGCAGCATAGAAAAATGGAATTTTACAGAAAACGGTAGGAGAAGATAAGAGCATACATGTTTGGAAACAAATAACAGAAGGGGGAAGATAAGGACACCTGCCAGCTGGCCAAAACAGCAGCTGTGGCTTCCTTCCCAGCCTTCATTCTGCATGTGCTATGACCTTTGAGCTTCCAGGAACAATGTCTGGAAGCTCAAAATAGAGACTGAGGCAGCCAGAGGCCTGAGCCAGAGTTTTTCTTGCTACAGTTCCGTCTATGGGACTTCTCTTATCTGTAAGGAAAGATGGTAAATAATATATTTTAAAATTAATGTTTCTTTTCATTTCCATAATCAAAACTATGAATGGTACCATTCCATAAAGCATAAAATCCTAGACTTTTAGAATTGGAAAGAATCTTAGAGAATTTGTCGTCCACTTTTGACATTTTGATGAGTGAGGAATTGAAGCCCTAATTAAATTACTTAAGGTTTATAATAAATTGCTAAAACAGATAAAGAAATCAAGACTCAGGATTCTAGATTCATTGCTTTTTCCACTCAGCTGTGCTACTGCCAAAATTAGAATGAGTTGTCAGAATTTGGTGAATTCATAACTAAATATTTGCATGTAAATGTTCAGTTGACTATAAAATATTATACCTTTTACTTCTCCAATCTCTTCCCTCAAACAACAGGAAGAAAACAAGACATAGTAGAAAGCTCAGTGTAAAGTGTCAGGAGATCTGAGTTCTAATGCCAGCTCCATGGCTAATCTCTGTATCCTGGCTGAGACCAGCTGTTTAATTTCTTGTACTCAGTTTTCTAATGACTGTGAAGAGAACATTGGATCAGGAGTCTCAAATAGTCCCTTCCAGCCCTGACATTCTGTGTCAGTCTAGGACCAACACCTTTAAAAGTGGTGCCAACTTTTTGTTTTTAATTTGTTTGATATGCCTGATAAAACCACAGACAGCTTATATCTTAGATCCAGATAGAATACAGTTTAGTTCAATAATAAAAATGAAATTAAAAAAAAATCTGTTTGGGGAAATGCGACCAGAAAAAAATTGTAATCTTAAGCCCCTCTGTCCCCTTTTTTATGCTAAACAGCTGTAGTTATTTTACCTGAACTTCTTTACTTTTTGCTATATAGATTTACTGTAACCCTTGGGAGATATTTTTAATTATTTTTGCATTTCTATGACTTAGGTGAGCTCAACAGTGATATTGAATATTAACTATAAAAACATTTCAACTTTTGTTACCACCTGAAATGCTTCCATATCAGGATGTTATGAGAAATTTTATGTGCATATGAGGAGTTAAAAATTAGTTCTGGTAATAGAAGAAATTTGCGTCCACTTTTATATGATTTTAACGTATATGAATAGTTTTTTTTTTTTAACAAAAATAAGCAGTATGATATATTGGAAGGAACAGAATTCTGATTCTGATCTTTACTACGTTATAACTAGCTGTGTGGCCCGGGCAAGTTGTTTTTTATTAATACCTAGCTGTGTGACCTGGGCAAGTTGTTTATTAAACTTTCTGGCAATGAGTGAAAGGTCCCTTTGAACTCTAAAGTTCTGTGGTTTCTCTTACAAATGTGGGGATGAAATTTGAAAATTGTGTACTGTTGTATTCATTTCCAAAAGAATCATGATCAAAAACTCACATCTCTTATTTTGGTGAAGAGGGTAGATTCAATAAATATTAAATGCTTTGTCTATATAAGTCATAAATAGAGGTCATATGATTGACATAGTGGGTAGAGAGCTGGAGTTGTTATAAATATACTTATGCTGTCTAGGAATAAACAGTACTTGTTGGAAAGCCAGGAAGGTTTTAATCATATTTTACTTTTATTCGTTCTGAATAAGTGGGTACATCCCCTGAACGGAGTACAGTACAATGACTCAGACAAACGCCAGTCCTTTTATTGACTCCCAATTCGAATTTCCCACCTGGCTCTTCGTTGTCCAGATGCAACTCCCTGACTGCCTGTGTCATGCCTTCAGACGGCTCATTAAACATGGGTATAAGCCTCTAACCTTTAATCAGAAGCCTGGTCTCTGCTAGATCACAGCTTTGATTACAACCACTCACCTGACTTATATCTGCTATCACTATCATGTGGAAACAAATCTCCTCCCACCATTTCTCAGACTGAAAGCCAGTTCAAGTCCCTCTGACACATCCTGGCTGTATGACCCTACAGGAGTCCCTTTATTTCACCAGAGGTCTCAGACATGTAGCCAGCAGGCTGACTCACTTTAATTGGGAAATATTTAACAAAATAAATTAAAACACAATAGAATATAGATAGGGTTAATATGTAATTGTCTCAAGTAAATATGTGGCCACAGGGATCCTTACAGTTTAGTGGCCTCTGTTTCTGTCTGACAACCCTGTTCTAGACAATTTTCTTAAGAGTCCAAGTTGCAGAGTAGGTACTGATCAGCATTGATAAAGGGAATTTATCCTCATCAGGGAGTTCTTCATACCAGTGAGGTCACAAGTCCACTCACTCTCCTTATCTTAGCACTGTGATAGGCATTGAGGTTAATAGAAAGATGAGTACTACCCAATCCCTGACTTCAAGAAATAATAGAAATAGTGAATAACTAGCATTCGTATAATACTTCAAGGTTTGTAAATTGCCTTACAGATATTATCTCATTTTAGCCTCAGAGAAACCTTGGGAAGAGGTGCTAATTTTATACTCAATTTGCAGATGAGGAAACTAAGGCAGACAGAGGTTAATTGACTATCCCAGAGTTATATTGCTAGTGAATGTCTAAGGCTAGATTTGAACTCATTTTTCTTACTGTAGGTCAGGTGCTCTGTGCACTGTAATACCCAGCTACCTAGTACAATTGGGAGATAATTCATAGTATTAACTGTGGAATTAATGGAAAAAGTGTAGCAACATATGTCACATATACTGTTCTATTTATTTAAAGTCTTTATGCTAATATAGGCCTTTTGAACATTTAAGATTAAGATCCACTCTATAGATCAGCGATTCCTAGCCTGGGATCTGTGAACTTAAAAAAAATTATGATAGTTGTATTTCAGTATAATGAATTTCTTTTGTAATCTTTTGTATTTTATGCATTTTAAAATACTCTTCTGAAAAGGAGTCCTTAGGCTTCATCTAGGTTGCCCAAGGGCTCCCTGACACAAAAAAGACTAAGAAACCTTGTTCTAGGTACTAGATGTATGTAGTCAGTATTGCTTAGTTATATTATTACCTTAGGAATTACTTATGGCCTATAAAAAACACTTAAAATCTTGTTTTGTTAGACTCCACTCAAATTAAGGGGAGATACTATACTTAACCAGGATTTTAGACTTAACGCATTGCTATGAACTTTCATTATTCCTAATTAGCTCTAGTTTCAAAATACGGTACAAGATGTCATTACTGTTAAATATGCCGGTGTGGTTTCTACTCTTAAGTTTAGATGAATGCAGAACATGAGGGAAATGAAGTTCACTTCCATATTTAGTGGAAACCAGTAGAGGGCACTGTAATGCCGTACTTTAGTCCATGAGTTACTCTGTGTAAGCTGTGTTAACACTCTGGCGTTCAAAGTCCTTTAAAACTTAGCCCCCTCCTACCTTTCCAGTCTTAATCTTACTCCCCAAGATACAGTCTTTGATGCAGTGATGTTGTCCTCCTGGCTGTTCCATGACCAAGGCACTTTATTTCTCTGCTGTAGGCATTCTTTCTGGGTGGCCCCCATATCTGGATTGCTCTCTCTCCTCCATTCAGACCCCTGACCTCCCGGGCTTCTTTTAAGTCCCACCTAAAATTCCATCTTCTACAGGAAGCCTTCCTCAACTACTTTTAATTCCAGTGCCTTCCTTCTGTTAATTACTTCCTATTTATCCTTTCTACAGCTTGCTTTGTGTGTATTTGCCTTTTCTCTCTCCCATTAGATTATAAGTTCTTTGAGCATAGGAGCTATCTTCTACCTCTTTCTGTGTCTCTAGCACTTAGCACAGAGCCTGGGACATAGTAGGCACTTAAGAAATGTTAAACAATTTATTCATACTTTACTAGATTTCACTTTAGGTACAGAGTAGACATATGACAAAACTGAAAATGCAGCAAATAAATTGCACAATAAAATTCTTAGTGTCTGATACCATTATGTTTACTGTATAATTACTTGGTTTGTATTCAGAGAATATTTCTTAGTGCTTCTTTGTTTTCTCCCTTATGAATGGACAGGTTCTACAAGGAGTGAGGCGGAAGGAATAGAAGAGTAGGATTTCTGATCTCTTCTGAATAGCTAGGCCCTATCCACTGCCACTCCTACAGTGGCCTGCTTACTTCAGGGTCATAAGAAGGAGAAATATTCAGTAACACCTCAGTGTGGTTCTATGGGAGAGTCTGCATGACTGGATTTTTCGGTTATATGAAGATTAGCACCTATCTAAATAAAATTGTCCTAGGATTTCTGCCCCTGAACCCCTATGATGGTCAATATAAACATTGATTCATTTCTCCATTTTATAATTTTAGAAATGTGGTATTTATTAACCTCATTTCTTCAAACCGCTGTCTACTAGCAACCTGTCATGTGATTTTTCTTATGGAATGTTAAATATTTATCACTTAACAATACTTTTGAAAGTCTTTATTCAAATAATGCCAACTCTCAGTTCTGTTAAGATGAACTTTTGAATATCCTTTGGGCAGTTAAAATAACTAGACAATTTTGTTAACAATTGTTTGTATACTCTTTCCTCCATTTTACCATTTTTAATATCACAAAAGGTTAATTTTTAATTAGTCAAACAATTTACCTTTTAAAGTATTAAACCAAAAATGGCAGTGTGAATCTTTAAGAAAAGTTAAAAATAAAGTAAACAGAAAATGGGAGTGACCATATACCATGGCAACTAATATGCTGCTATAAAGTTATCTGGTTAGTATTGATTTTCTTTTCTTCCTTTAGCCTTGGTAACAAACAGTGATGATTCACACCTGACCTCAGCAAAGATGAATCAGCGACAGGGAAAAGAAGCCTACCTAACTCCAACCAAAGATTTGCTTCAGCCATCACTGAGTCCAGGAAGTGCTCACAGCCAGGGTGAGAGGTTCTGATTATTGAATAGCATTGTGCAGTTTTTATATTTCTGACCTATCCTTACCTTTTTAATTTTTTGCTTTCTCTCTCAAAAATAATACTTTTAGTGTAAGTGAACTCTGTGGATTTTATCTTCTCTTATGTTTTATCGTTCTTCCTTTTTCTTCCCTGGACATAAATAACTTGTGTGCCTTTTAGTCAGTTTTATAAGGCTAATACTCTTCTGGCTCAGAAACATTCAGTTGACCTCTTCCACTGTGAGGAGAAGCAGATGCGCTTGCTCCTAAAGTTTTAAATAGGTACAATTGGTCTTTAGAATCTGTCATGTATCTAAATAATAGGTAAATTTTGAACCCTAATCGTTTTGCACAAGAGTCAACTCTTAGTTATCTCTTTCTCACAATCAGACTTCATTTTCATTTATTTTCTTTTTTAAAATGACATTGTATTTTCTACTTCGCTTAAATGAAAAATTAGTTCTTGCTTAGAATTTTAAGCTGGAAGTAATTTTTAAACTGATTTTCTGGACAGGACAGATGTGAAGCCTTTGTTACCTCAACATAATGATTACTGTATGATCTTATAGAAGAATAATTGAATTGATATTTGAAAAGTTAATTTTTTGTAAAGAGGCATCATCTGGTAGTACATTCAGGGTCAGCTTTGGAGACATTAAGACCTCACTTCAATTTTAGCCTGTGACACATACTGGCTATGTGACTCAGACAGGTCACATACCTTTTCTATGTCTCAGCTCTCTTAAGATTGTAAGTTACAGGATGGTTGCTGCTATGCAGTGGTAGAGGGAGTTTTCTCACCAAGAGCAACCCATACAGATGAAATCACAATTCTGGACACAGAAATTCATATATGCCACCACATGACATGAGGATATCTGGGAAAAAATGTTAAGATATAGATTCATGGTTTCTGGTCTTGTTCTTTGTCTTTAATGCAGGCCAATGTTTTCTGTCTTCATTTGTGCTTCTTTAGAGACACTTTAAGAAATATATTTACGTATTTATACCACTGTTTGATGGACTATTCCCATTTTAAAGTATATCGTAATAACAGGAATTCATACCCTATAAAGGGACATTCTACGCATCCTTGAGAGTGGTCATGGTTAGACTGTCACAAAGGCTTTCTATGATCATTCTGCCATTAAGAAAGACCCTCGGGAGGGAAAAGGTGAAAAAGTAACCACTTCTTTCATTAAGCCTCCTTTCATAAACCAGAATAAGGAGAGATGGCTCTGACAAGAATCTGTACTCCTAAAAGTCTGAGCCAACCAGTTCATCTTTGGCATGGACCACCCCCACCCCCCCAGTGAAACCCATCCCCAACAGGTACCATGTGACAGATCCAAACCAACTCGTTCTTCTGGTGATAAGGGCCTGTTACTGAGATTTATTCAAGAGATTGCTTTAGTCGTCTTACATCTAACTTCCAGCCATGTACTCTTTAGTCCAATCACATAGACATTCTGGCTGTTTCATGAACAAGATGTTCCTTCCCCTATCTCCAGACATTTTCTCTTACTGTCTGTCCCCTATTCCTGAAATGCTTTCCCTACCCCACTCTGACTATTGGCTTACCTCGCTTCTTTTAAGTCCTAACTAAAATCTCACCTTCCACAAGACACCTGTCAACCCCTCCTATTTCTAGTACCTTCCTTCTGTTAATAATTACTGTTTATCCTCTATATAGTTTGTTTCATATATGTTTGCATGTTGTTTTCCCCATTAGAATGGGAACTCTTTGAGGGCAGAGACTTTTGCCTCCTTTTGTATCCCCTGCCTGTAGTTCAGTTGGTGGCACATAGTAGGTGCTTAATAGATGTTTATTGACTGACTCAACAAAGATAAGGGCTAATCTCTTAGAGAAATTCAATTAAAGGTCTAACTTTTCAGAAAGCTCATCTTGGTAATAAAGACTTACCTACTTATAGGCTCATCAGATGGGAGGGAACTCCTTTCATCAGTTATGGGGAGTAGCAAAAGCATTTTCCTACTCACCTATTAGATTCATCTGCAAATCAAAGCATCACCCCCCTGTCTTCAGTTGTATTTGATTCTTTGTATCGCCATTTGGGGTTTTCTTGGCAAAGATTCTGGGGTGGTGTGCAATTTTTTTCTCCAACCTAGCTGCCCCATTAACTTTGTTACCTTCTTACAAAATGAATTGGTTGACTAAGACTCTTGGGACGGATAGGTTCTTGTTAGAGAATCCACCCTGTGTGTTGCCAGATTCATAGTCTCATTATTCAAGTCCTTGCTTTGAGTCTCACATCTTTCTCATTCAGTCCATTTTTGTAAAGAATAGTTCTGATTAGAGGCCAAGATGGCAGAGTACAGGCAGCAACCCAGCTAAACTCTCTCAACCCTCCCCCCAAACAACTTTATAATAATGCCTCAAAGTGTCAGAGCCATCAAAAGGTCAGGGCAAGACATTTTTCCAAGGGAAAACACCTAGGAGGTCTGGAAGAGAGGTCTGTGACACTGAGGTGGAGACCTATCTGAAGAGCACACACAGTACAGCATCAGCAGAAGCTTTGGGCTCTCTCAGTTAAGAGATGGTAAAGGGGTTGGACAACTGATTAGAAAGAGATTACAAGGGACTTGTTGCTTGCACTGGGTACAACTGACACTGATTGGTAAACTTAGTTGCCCATATACACTTCTGGGTTGCAGTTCCAGAGTAGAGAGGAGTACTTGTGGTTGGCCACCAGAGAGCAGAGCCCCTGGTCACGGTTCCAGGGCTAAGAGGAATGTTAGTGCTTCTAGCATCAGGGGAACAGGGCCCCCTTGTTACAGTTTCAGGGCCAAAAGACATGCTAGCCCTTATGGCTGCAGGGGAGCAGGATCCCTTTCTAGGTAAAGACCAAAGTGCAAACCAGGAAAGCAGTGACCACACTTCTCCCAGGATCACATTACCTTGGAAGCACTCAAAACTTGCAGATTCCCAGAGCTAGCTCTGAAAGCAGCAGAATGAAAAACCTGAAACTTTAGGATAGTGCCTCTCTGCTCCCAAGTGAGCAGAGCTCAACTTTGACATAAAGTTCAAAATCAAGAAATAGTCTGGTAAAATGAGCAAACAACAACAACAAAATTGACCATAAAAAAGCTACTGTGGTGGCAGCGTATACCAAGATGCAAACTCAGAAGACAATGCCATCAAAACAGCTTCAAGCAAAACCTAAAAGAAAAATTCTGATTGGATCCTAGCTCAACAAGAATTCCTGGAAGAATTAAAGAAAGTGATGAGTGGTAGAGAAAATTTGGGAAAAGAAATGAGAATGATGTAAGAAAATTATGAAAAGTGAATTAACACCTTGGTAAAAAAGGACAAAAAGATTGAATAACACCCTAAGAAACATAATTGGCTTCATAGTAAAAGACTTGCAGAAGATTAGCAAAAAAAGAAGAGAAGTCCTTAAAAAGCAGAATTGTCTAAATTGAAAAGGGAGTACAAAAGTTCAATGAGGAAAATAATATCTTAAAAATTAGAGTTGGGCAAGTGGAAGCTAATGACTCGATGAGACATCAAGAGCCAATAAAACAAAGTCAAAAGAATGAAAAAATAGAAGAAAATGTGAAATATCTTGTAGGAAAAACAACTGACATGGAAAATAGTGAGAGTGAATTTAAGAATTGGACTGCAAGAAAGCTATGATTCAAAAAAGAACTTAGACATCACATTCCAATAAATTATAAAGGAAAATTGTCTGTATATTTTAGATCCAGAGAGTAAAATAGAAATGGAAGGAATCCACCAATCACCTTCTGACAAGAGATCCCAAAATGAAAATTCCCTGGAATATTATAGCTAATCCCAGAGCTCCCAGGTCAAGGGAAAACATTGCAAGCAGCCATTAACAAACAATTCAAATGTCATGGAGCCACTGTCAGGAACACACAAGATTTACCAGCTTCCACATTAAAGGAGTGGAGGTCTTGGAATACGATATTTCAGAAGGCAAAAAGGATCTAGGATTACAACCAACAATAGCCTACCCAGCAAAATTGAATATAATCCTTCAAGGGGAAAAAATAGGTATTTAATGAAGTAGAGGAATTTCAAGCATTCCTGATGAAAAGACCAGAGCTGAATAGAAAATCTCACTTTCAGATACAAGAGAAAGCATAAAAAGGTAAACATGGAGGAGAAATCATAAGAGAATTCAATAAGATTAAGCTGTTTACCTTCCTATGTGGAAAGTTGATTCATGTAACTCCTAAGAACTTTATCATTACTAGGTCAGTTAAAAGTAGTTTACATAGACAGAAGGCATGGGTATGAATCGATTGTCTTGGAGTGATCTTCAAAGAAGTATGCGCTGAAAGAAGGGAGAATGAAGAGGTAGATTGGGAAAAATTTTTTCATGTAAAAGAGACTGGCACAAGGAAGAGCTTGTACATTTGTGGGGAAAATGGAGAAGGGAGTTGGCAGACAATGCTTGAACTTCACTCAGAATTGGTTCAAAGAGGGAAGATTTTGTGTGTGTGTGTGTGTGTGTGTGTGTGTGTATTTAGTTGTGTGTAGAAATTTGTCTTACTCAGTAGGCAAATAGGAGAGAAAGGGAGGAGGATCAGACAGAGAGACAGAGACAAAAAGAGACAGAGAGAGAGATATGAAAGGGAAGACAGATTAAGGGAGGCAGTGGTAAGCAGCAAAGTAGACTGAGAGACAGGATAAAGAGAGAAGAATAAACAAGAAAATGGGCATACACAGTAATCATAACTGTGAACTTGAATGGGATGAGCTCACCCTTATGGGTGATGGCAGAATGGATTAGAAACCAGCATCCAATAGTATGTTGTTTACAATAGACATACTTAAAACAGAAAGCCACATATAGTGTTAAAATTAATGACTGTAGCAGAATCAAATACGCTTCAGCTGAAGTAAAAAAAGGGATAGGTAGCAGTCATGAACTCTGACAAATTAAAAGCAAAAATAGGCCTTATTAACACAGATAATCAGGGAAACTAAATTTTGCTACACGGTACCATAGACAAGTAATATCAAAACTTTTTACATCAGGTTTCTCTTATAAAGGCCTCATTTCTCATATTTACAAAGAATTGAGTCAAATATATAAAAACAAGATCCATTCCCTAGTTGACAAATGTTCAAAGGATATGAACAGGCAGGTTTCAGAAGGAGAAATCAAAGCTATCTTTTGTCTTATGAAAAATTCTTTAAATCACTATTGGTTACAAAAATGCAAATTAAAACAGCTTTGAGATACCACCTCACATTTATCAGAAATGACAATGTTGGAAGGAGATGGGTGGAAATAGGTACACTAATGAACTATTGGTAGAGTTGTGAACTGGTCCAACCATTCTGAAAAAGAATTTGGAACTGTGCCCAATTGATTATAAAACTGTGCATACCTAGCAATTGCCTACCAGCAATACCACTACAAGGTCTGTATGACAAAGAGATTAAAGAAAAAAAATAACAGGACTTATAATTACAAAAATATTTATCTTAACTCTGCTTGTGATGGCAAAGAATTGGAAATCAAGGGAATACCCATCACTTGGGGAATGGCTAAACAAGTTGTGGTGTATAAAGTACTATTGTGCTATAAGAAATGATGAAGGGTGTATAGTTTCAGAAAAACAAGGCAAGAGCTATATGAACTGATGCAAAGTGAAGTGAGAACTGGAAAATCATTATTGTGTACAATAACAGCAATGTTGTAGTGATGATCAGCTGTGAAAGACTTGGCTGCTCTATAAATACAATGATCTAAGACAATTTCAGAGGACTCATGGTGAAAAAATGCTATCCACCTCCAGAGAGAGAACTGATGAACTCTGAGTGCAAATTAGAAGTTTCTCTTTTATTTCCCTTTTTGCTTTTTTTAGAACTATGGAAATATCCTTTTCATGATTCTATATCTACATTGATATCATATTGCTTTGCTTTCTCAGTGGGTGGTGGAGGGATTGGAAGGGAAAGAATTTGGAACCCCAAATTTAAAAAGAAAAAAATGTCAAAAATACATAAATAATAATTTGAAAAATAGTTCCGATTGAGATCCTCAACCTTAGAAAATATTCAGTGATTCCTTATTATTTATACAATGAAGTAGTCTACTTTACTTCTGGCATTTCTCTTTGGTCATTTGACCCCCTTCCAGCATTATTTCCCACTACCCAGCTTAACAGTCCAGTCAAACTGGATTACTTTGTTTCCCACAATTACTCTGTCTTTTCTCTCTTTTTTATCAACCAGTTCCTCAAATCTTACCTCAGACTCCCCTATGAAGGTTTACTTCCATTAGTATCTCCCTCTCAGTGTTGTTTTGAGGATGAAATGAGAGAATATTTGTAAAGCACTTACATAGTGCCTGGCATATAGTAGGTACTATATAAATGTTTATTATTGCTACAGTATATTCTACATTTATTTTCTTAAATTACTTTCGAGAACTATTGTGTCTATAATGGTCCATTAACGTATTTTTATCATTCCACTAACAAGACGTTTCAAGAAAAATTTCTCATTTGGTTAAAATGTACAGCATGTCCAGTACTTGAGCATCCTCTAGTGGCCCCTTTAGTGTAGTTGTTTTTACTCAAGACAGCTTGTACTACAGCCTTAATGGATTTTTCAGTTGCAGTATTTAAAAAAAAAAGTTTTTAGATAAGTTATGTATTTTTGAAACTTGTATAAATTGAATCATTTTAAATGTACTAGGTTTTAAAAAAATTTTACATTTTAAAAGTTTAATATGCTTCCTGTTAGTTATTTGACTTTAATTTTTATGGTAATTTTGATTAAACATGCTAATGTCAATTTTTTGTTTGTTTTTGGTTTTGTATGTCTATAAAAATTTAATAATGGTCCAGAAGTACATGGTTTTTTTTTCTTATGAACATGAGTGCTTTCTTCAGGAGATGCTTCTGTTCTCATAACATGGTGATATGTGTTAGCAGTAGAAACTGGGGTTGGATAGGAGTTGATGGATTACCATTGGTGACTGTGGCTTTAACTAGTGAACATCTTGCAACTAAATAAAAGTGTTTTCTCATAATTTAAAAAACTCAAAGTATATTTTAAAATATACTTTTGAGTTCTGAATTGTTATTAGCTTTTTCATTGTCAATAGCTTGAATTTTGGTGCTTTTACTAAAAGCTGTTTATCTCTAACATATGAAAATGATTGATAAATGTAAAATAATATTGGATTGCCTTTTTTGTTTAGTTAACAAAATTGTTCACGTATTGGATTCAGATCTTATTCTCTTTATATAGAGGAGTGTGTGTAATTACAATTAGGACTAGTCTTCCATTGATAGGGTTAAGTTTTCATATCAGGTATAGGCATTAATTTAATAAATTGATATTTCAACCTCAGATATTTGTTGGAACAGATAAAAGAAGTAATCTTCATTAATGAAAGTTTTCTATAACTTTGGTTTTTCATTCAGTTCAGTTGTGTCTGACTCTTTGTGACCCTATTTGGGGTTTTCTTAGCAAAGATGGAGTGATTTCCCATTTTCTTCTTTTCTGTACCTATCTTGTGAAAAAAAAAATGATAGCGTAAGACGTATGCTTAGAAAACATGCTAACGTACATACTCTCTTCCTACCTCCCTGGTCGTTCTCTCTTTTGCTTGCTCCTTTTCTTTGTCTCGTTACTTGTGAGTATTCTCAGAGGTCCAGTCAATGGCTCCCTGCCTTTCCTTTCTCCATTCTTTCCCTTGAGGAATTAATACTATCTTACATCCCCTATTGTAAGTCTCAGATCTACATTTTTAGCCCTGACCTCTCAGCTTCAAACTGGCTGGACCTTTCAATTTGCCAAAATCCTCATTTTAATTTAAACTCAACTTGTTCAGAATTGGAACCTGTCATCCATCCTTCCACCAAGCCCCTAGCCTAATCCTCCAGTATTCCTTATTTCTATCAGTAGCAACACTATTTTCTCAGTTACCCAAGCTATAAATCTTGCAATAATCCTTTCTTCTTTCTGTTTTTCATCTGACCAAGATTTGTCCCTATTACCATTTTAAATTCTGTTACACCTATCATTTCATGGACTTGTACAGTCTCCCTTTGTTTTAGGCTTACATAGAATTGTCAGCCATCTCCTAGATGTCAGTCCTTTCTGCTCTGATTCTCAGCATTGTTACTGTATTTTTTAAAAGTATCACAGAATCTCAGAGATCAAATGGCCCCTTTGAAGCTGTCTAGTCTAGGGCTTCTTCATCCCTTTCCACTCGAGACCCTTTCAGCTCTTCTTAAACTGAGTGTCGTGACTCCATATGGGGTCATGACCCACAATTTAAGAAGTGCTGGTCTAGTCTAAACCATATCTGAACATAAATTCTCTCTATATTAATTCTTACAAGTAGCAATTCATCTTTTGCTTGAACACCTCTCATTAGTTTCCAAACTAAACACTCCTAGTGCCCTTCAAGTGTTACTTATATTTTGTGATCTCAAAGCTCTTCATTGTCCTGGTCACCCTCCTGTGGATGTTCTCCAGCTTTCTTAAATGTGGTACAGAGAATTGAATGAGATACTCTAAATGTCTAACCAGGCAGAATGCAATGTGGTTTTTAACTGTCTAACCTGAACATCATGATTTTTTTCAAACAAAATTTTAGTCTTTGTGGCTACCCTATCACACTGTTGGCCATTTAGTCCATTCACTAATCTACAATTTCCCCCCTAGATTAATTATTCTGCAGTTACACCTCATCCATTTTGTACTTGTAAAGTTGATTTTGTTCCCCTCTGCCCCCTTATGTAAGACTATATTTATCTCTATCCATTTTTTTCTTATTAGAATGGCCAACACTCTTGCCCTTCAAGAGCTTTTGCTTTCTGTTATCCAATAGATTAACTCTCCCTTGTAGTGGTTTTTAAATCTGTCATCTATTAATCTAATAAGTATGCTATCAATACCCTTATTGAAGTTACTCTTACAAATGTTAAATAGCACGTGGCCAGTGGGACCAATTTTGTTTTGTTACTTTGCTGCTCAGAATCTTTCAGTGGCTCTCCCTTGACAACATTGTTAAGTCCCAGTCCTCTCCTCTAGCTAGTTTCATCATTGCTCTCCAAACCTCGCTCATTTCCAGTGTTTTGCCTTTAGTCATGCTGTTAGCTCAACCCAGAATATGCTTCTGCCTGTTTAAATCTTATATATCACCACTTAACTCTTTTGCTATAAGTATACTTCTAAAACCTGCCAAAATCACTCAAAATAGGAGTTTGATGCTATTTCTGGTGAGATTTATGTTTAATTGTTTAGAGTGCTATAACACTTAATTGTTTAAATGTGGATTCCTTTAGAACCCGAGTTTAAATATTTAGAGTATGGAATGCTACTTTATAAACTTGAGAAATTAGGATTTTTCTGTTATTCAGCTTAGGAAACTTCATTCAGGACCATAAATCAAATTATAATAAATCACTATAGTTATAAACTAAATTCCTAAAAACCTAAGATGTTCTTCAAATCTAATGGATGTATTTTGTATACTTTTGACTGTTAAGAAAGCATAGAAAAAGGCTAAAACATATTATATGTGGAGTTTTCAAAATATATATTACGAAGCATAAAAATATCTTTTTATTTGTTTTCAGTGCTGATTTGAAAAGGTAATTCCTGCCTCTAGCTGTCCTATGGGAACCCGATCGGACTTTTTTCAAAGACAGATCTGTTCATACTTACGTAGTAATAGGAGAGTGGAACATAATAAATTATGTATGGGGTTTGAGGTACAGGGAATACTTGGCTTTGTGATCATGAACAAGTCATTCATCTTCTTGTAGTCATAATTTCATTCCTTAAAAATGGTGCAAATAATAGCACTTACCTCTCAAAGTTATTGTGAAGATCAGATGAAGTAATGCTTTTAAGGTGCTTCACAAACTTTAAATTGCTGTAAATACCAGCTATTATTTCCATCATTATTGCCAAATATAATAATTCATTTTTTCCTTTTGTACTTTTTGAAAAAGAAGTGTAGAGTTATAGGTGACACGACTCCTACTTTGTCTATTATAATTTCAGTTTGGCTTACTAGGTTCATAGAATTTAGAGCTAGAAGAAACTTCAGATCTCATCTAGTTAAAACTCCTTGTTTTACAAGCAAGGAGCATGAGGGCCAAAAAAATGAAGTGATAGAAACAAGGTCACATAGGTAGTAGATAGCCACGTCAGCATTTGAATTCAGATCTTTTCCAAATCCAATGTTTTTTTTCCAACAAAGCAAACATATTTACTTTTAGAGGTTATAGGACTTGCACATAATAGTCGCACATATTTGTCATTTGGGAGAACAACAACAATTTTAAAAACTCACATTTGAATAGTTCTTATATTTTGCAGATGACTTTCTATGCACTCTTTTATTTGATCCATACAACATCGTTGTGAAGGGTGGGTGCTATTATGTTCCTCATTTTATGTATGCAGAAACTAAGACTCAAAGTCACATAGCTAGTGGATAGTCGAGGCTGCATTCGAACCCACTCAGTTTTCCTGATTCCAGTTCTTGTGCTCTGTCCAGTACATGTGCTACCTCTTATAAAGATGCAATTAAATGTACACTATCATTCTCAAAAGGTTATTGTTCAGAGTAAATGAGAAAATGTATGTCATATAAACTGCTTTTAAATTATAAAGGATAATGTAAATATCAGCAGTGGATGATGTATATTCTCAGAAGCATGCCTTCCTTTCTCCATGATAACAGAGTTGTAGATGTTAATATTTTGCGTGTGATGATAGCAGATTTAAGGTGATGGAGATATGGTACATATTTATGAATCCACAATTCCAACTAGTAGATGAGAATGGCATGTTGGATAGATACCACTGATGCTTTTGCTGTCCTCCTCAAATATTAAGTAGGGTAGTTTATCTGTGATACAATGGAATTAGATGGTCCAATAAAACTAAATAATAAATAACCACCTTCAGTAAAGTTTATCTAATTGGTAAATGTGAACACATAAGATAAATGATGAGCCCAGGGTGAGTTTACTAAGGAGTATTATTCACCTTGCCTCCTCTGCCATTAGTTCCACTTCTGTGTACTAAACTCATCTACTTTCTAAATTCAAATTATTGTATGTATAGGTAATTTGTATTTTTTGTTATAGTTATCTGTGTATGCCTCATTTCCTTTACCAAATTGGAGGAAGCCTCTTATTTCCTATACTAGCATGGCATAGTGGATAGTATTGGATTTGCAGTCAAGAAGATCTAGGTTCAAATCCAAACTAACCCCCAGCTGTGTGACTATGGGCAAGTTACCTGATGTCTCTGAGCTTCAGTTTGCTCATGCGTAAAATGGGGATAATATCGCAATAGTGAGATAATACATCAAAAGAATTTTGCGAGCCTTAAAATGCTTTGTCAGTGTAAGTTCTCTTAACCTCCTGTGAATCAAACACAGTCATATTCACCTTTGTATCTCCTGTGCTCAAAACTGTGTCTTACACATAGTGGTTGTTTAATAATTGGATTGAATGAGAGACCATGAAGCCATAGAAAAATACCTTGCCTGAGCAATGACTGAAGATGACTGAATCATCATGTTTCATGGCGGGGATTATAATACAGTCAGTTACTTTTTTTTAAAAAAAAACATATATATGTATACATTTTGTCAATAGCTAGGAATTTTCGTTGCCTTTTCAGACACATTTTGATTTCACATGGTTCTTCATCCTTAAAAATCTTGTTTAATTTCACTCTGGGCTATGGTCTGCTTTTGCCACTCTTACTTTTTTTTAAAGAGTATCCATCATATAATCCACATATAAAGTAATAGTCCCTCATTGGAAGTATAAAAGACCAATGAAAAAGATTAAGGTATAGGATGACAAGTCAAATTAATATACAAATTTGGTCTTTACTGGATAGATTCTTCTTTTTCGTTCTTTAAGATCTAAACATAGTTTTAATACAGTATTTTCTTGACCATCTACTAGTATCTTAACTATTATTTATTTTATGTTTTAGTTCTTTGGACCCAGCATATTTTGAATGTTTCACAAAGAGAAGACAAATAGCTTGTTAACTTCTCCCTTCTCTTCCCCACCCACCCTAGAAAAAATACCCAGGGACTACACCTAGGAACCTAGAGACCAAATTACAGCTTCTTAAGAGGTCCATGGATAGATTTTAGGAGGTCCATGAACATGAGGGAGGGTGGCCAAGGAAATGCTTCTTTATCTCAATATATTGGTTCCTTTTTGATCCAGTGCATTTTATGCATTTAAAAGCATTATTCTGAGAAGGGTTCCATAGGCTAAAGGGATCTGTTGACAAAAATGGTTAAGAACCTCTGGATTAAATTACAGCTCAGCCCTTAGATAGTGTTCAGTGCACATTATGTTTGTCATCATCATCAAAGCCTCCGCATATTATAGATAATGCTTCTGCTGCCTTTAATTTTTCCTTTGATAGTAGAAAATTGTAATGCATGTAAGGATGTAACTTCATTTTCTAAGTACTGTTTTTTGGCAGGTCTCTGTGTGTGTGTGTGTGTAGTAAGACACCACAAAATATTCTATTTAGCCTTTTATCACAACTCAGTAATGTGATTCTACACTTGCTTTTAAAGATAGAGCCATATTGTAGTTTCATACATTATCCATTGTGAATAATAATAATCAGATCTTATATCAGGTAACTGTGCTTTTCTTTATGTCTGCATAAAAGTGCTTTGTGTTTCTTCTCTCCATCCCACTACTCCCTCCCCATCTGCTTGTAATAACAATGCTACTTGCCACTGCTGTGCTGTGTAAGACCAATAACACCGGCACACAGGAGGGCTGCTAGCACAGGTTCTTTGATCTGCTTTTTTAAGGAAAGCAACTTTAAGAGGTTTACAATCTGACTTTAATTAGACACACATATACATATGTATATATCATTCACTTGGTTTAGGGGAAAAAGCACCCTGAACTTCAGAGAAAACAGAAATACAAACAGAAACTACAAGCAGAAATGATATAAACAGAGCAAATAAACACAGATCAGCAGACAGGGCTTCTAGCTGCCTGACCAAGACATTACATACATAGTTACCAGAGAAAGAGAGAAGCACCAACATCTGGTTTTTCAAAAGATGGGGGCGGGGGCGCTCCAATGGTTACCCAGAGTCAAATCACAGGACACTCTTCCAGTGAGTGAGCCCCCAAAGCAAAACCTCTCCTCCCACAGTTCTGAGAGTTTTGAGAGTTCTAGCTCAAGGGCTACCCTCAGAGTATATATACCCTTTTTCAGGCCCTGAGGGCTTCATACCTCTCCCGACCTAATTAGCAAAAGGGTGTGGACCTTCCTACAAACAAAAGCAAGACTCAGTCTAAGGCACTTGATGGCCTTAGTGCTGAGAATCATTCCAGAAGAAAAAAACAGTAAAAAGTCCCACTTTGCTCGCCCTTACTTCGCTGATACTCATTGATACTCTTGGCAAAGGAAATTGTAAAAAGGATTGTGCTTGGGATCTACATGCTAAGTAGATAAAATAATTGCAAAATTAAAGGTGAATGTCATTACAAGTCCCTAGAGTGACAACATTAAACACTGCCTCTAAAACAGGAGGTGGAAAATACAGAGCACATTCATTAGCTTCAACATTAGACAAAACCAATACAAGAAATCAGTTTTCTCCATGAACCGAAGCAATTCTTCTGTCATAGGTAAGAGACACATGAGGTCAGTCAGACTGGATTTTTAGAAGTTAGAGTTGTATACTACCGGCATATAAGTATTAAATTATTTTATTCCTTGAGAGATTTAGCATTTGCTTTTTTGTGTATGATAAACTGAAGTTTGGCATTTATTTGTAGAATTTCCTTCCTTTCACATAATATATTTTTAAAAATATATGTTTCTTTTTAAAGTTTGAATTTTTAATATACTAACATTTATAAAATTAGTTTTTTTTAAAGTCACTATTATTTTAATTTTTAAATTGCTTGTTAATTCCTTTCCTTAACTTTGGAAATACTCATTGAACAGCAAAAGAAAATTACTTGATAAAACTCAAGAAACAATAAATTCAACAAAATCATCCTTAGCATCTATTATAACTTGGTACCTTGGAGATTAATGCAGGAGTAAATCATAGTCTCAGCTTTAATGAGCATAAGACTTAATTGGTAAAGATAAGGCGTATGTATGACATAGAGATTAAGATAATACATGTCTTCTCTATCTGTGTGTCCTTACAATAAAACAACAAAAAAAATATACAGAGTAACATAAAAGCAGGCACATGATGGGGTGGTAAAAGGTGGATATAAAGTTAGGAAAGCCCTTTTACTTACGCAGGAGCAAAAGATAGTTCATTCAGTGAGATACAGACATAGGCCAACAAAGCAGCTCCCATTGTTTGTCCACGCAAGGAGGTTGTCTTCCAGGCTTTTTGGTCCGGGAATTTCTGAAAGTTAGTAGGTTGAATAAAGTTAAGTTTTTCAAGCAATTGAAATTTCGACTATTGTTGAGTGAACAAGAATGTTAATGAATGGTAATTTGTTTGTAAAAGGCCAGGATCACAGGATGTTAAAATTGGAGAAAGACTGTGAAAAAACAGTAACTTATCAATTCTGAGGCATGATGTAAATGGATTTTAATTAATAAGTCACATTTGACACTATATGCAATATTCTATACTTGTAGTTTTCACCTCTGCAGTAAAGAGGAAAAGGTACATTTTCTTTTCAAGGGTCAAGCTTGATTATAATTATGACACAGCATTCATTTTCATTTTTTTTGTTCTTTTTAGTTTATCCTGTTATAGTTATTCTCTTTATATTGTTTTCTTAGTTTTGCTATTTCAATTCCACATCAGTTCATAAAAGCCTTCTTTATTTGTCTTTGTTGCCTTTTGTGTGACTTTCGTGTTGTGAGTATAAACTTTGATTTTTGGTTAATTTCTGCCTGTTTTTCTAGAACATTTCAGTCTGTTTGTCTTAAGCATCCAGGTGGCTAATATGACCTCTCTTTCACAGTGTTCCTACCTTGCTAGAGAAGTCAAGTCAAAGCATCTACTTCTAGTGGCTTGGGAGTTGAGAGCACCCACGTTTGCCACAACCTGGCAGGTGGTAGGGAAAAGGGTACTGTCAGTATTGCAGTGGGAGATGTGTTTATCTCAAGCTAGAATTCTGAGTAGATTACTCTTCTGGAATATTTAGATTGAATTTAGTTCAATCTCGCTTTGATCTTGGTCAGTTTTCTGGGTTTTGGTCAACTTAACTATCAAAAAGTCATCTGATTTTGAAGTTTAAATGTCATAATGTTTGAAAGTGCTTCACAAACTTTAAAGTGCTTTATGAATGTAAGTTATTCCACATGGTAGTTAATTTCCTTAATATTTTTAGTTGAGTACTCTACTTCTGGTACATTGGGTCTATAGGGTAGGGGTGTGGGTGTGGGGGGGATTTTTTTCCTTTGAATATTAATAAAATATTTTTGATATGCTTGAAAACAATTGGCTTTTATTTGTTTTGTGTGCTATGAATAGCATTTATATTGATCACATTTAATGCTGATAATGTGGAACTTCCAGATTTCTGTTCAAGTAACCGTAAGATAATAAGCTTGTGTTTTAGAATTGTCATACTCTATTATCATCAGTGAGACTTGAAAATACTTGAGCCTAACCAGCTTCAATGCCTCTCCTTTTTTCAAAGGGGTGGGAGTGGATGAAGAACCTTTTTGTACAGATTTCTATTTTGGAGCATAGGTCATTGTCTTCCTTCTTAATTTGTATGTTCTTTTAAAAGTTATTAATAGACTTATTTACTTAGCCTTAACTGCCAGAGATAGAGAATGGTTTTCTTATTTTATAAATTACGAGTATTGTAGGGAAGCTTGTTTTGCTCATTACTGGGTTAGTATAAATCCCTCGCACCTCCTTTTATGTGCAGAATATTTTATAAAGATGTATTTATTTTAAAGGCTTGCTCATAGTAGTTGCTCATGTAGAGTATTTATAATACTTGATTATCAGTTTTGTGATTGGTTCTATCATCTTTGTATTTTGACTTTCTTCCTACCTCAGGTTTGATACTTAAATGATTTTTAAACTCTTTTCACTGCTAGATTGTACCTCTGCAATCTGGGCTTACCTCTTAACTTGTGCACATCATATTACACGCTTGTGTTAGTGGTTACACAGTGTTGTTAGGAGGATGAGATCACAGAATATGTTAATTACTTAATAATTAACTCTGTAGGCGGGAGTTGTTACATAAAAGTATGAGCTGTTGTGATTCCTATGTAGTATACATAGATTAAATATTTATTAAGCACTTACTATGTGCCAGGGACTGCTAGGGGTTTGGGATACAAAAATGGAAGCAAGACATTTCCTGCTCTCAAAGAGCGTATATTCTATTTGTCATCTGAAATACATATGTTACCTAAAAATATTAGTTTTCAAAAGCTAGCTCCTAATTTTATTAAATGAATGTATGTATATATGTGT
Source organism: Phalanger gymnotis (assembly GCA_028646595.1). Lineage (NCBI taxonomy): Eukaryota > Metazoa > Chordata > Mammalia > Diprotodontia > Phalangeridae > Phalanger > Phalanger gymnotis. The sequence continues at coordinate 197,101,650 of CM053623.1, forward strand.
ATGTGTGTTTTGCGTGAGCACGTGTACATGCCTGTGCACACATGTACCTGAGAGTGTCTTTTGCTTTCATTGTTTGTGATCTCCAATTTGATTTTTCTGAATATATGTTAGTTAAAAAATTTGTTGCTTTTCTATTTTTTGTAAGATGCTTGTTTTCCCCACCTCTTCCTGCATGTTTGTAAACCATTTTTCTCCTTTGTCTTGCTTGTATTAAATAGTAAGTTTCTCCCTTTCTCTCATATCTTTAATAATTTATGCCTTTTCCCCTTTGTTTTCTCTTTTTAAAACCAACAAAGCCAAAACAAACCACACCTTGGCCCCTGTTTACCTTACTCGCCTCTCTTTGTGATTCTTGAAGCCAGTAGGATTCCAAAAAGACACCTGTCCATCTTTCACTCCCCAGTTAGTCTTCATTCTACTCTAAGCTTCACTCCTGACTCTCCAAACTTTCTCTAATAGGCCACAGAAGCTTTGGCTCCCTGCAAGCTCATTTTGGTCTAGTCTCTGAACTTCTCACAGTGGAAAGACCTTCTCCCCTGAACCTCTTTTTCTAATTGTCTGGTGCTGCCCAGAGCAGTTTGGAGCTTTATAGTTCTGTGACTAGACCTGTGTAGGAAGAAGATTAGACTGGCTTTGGTATTGTAGTCTGGTTTAGAGGCAACAATGCCTGTTAGGATGCTGTTCTTACAGTCCAGATGAAAACTGATGAGGACTTGAATTAGAGGAGAGGAACTGAGAATGTAAGCTTCTTGAAGTCAAGGAATCTTTGGTTTTTATTTCTGTGTCTTAGTATCTGATATGGGGGCAGACATTAGGAAATACTCCATGATTAAGAATGGCAAAAAGAGGGGTGGATTTAAGTCCTACCATGGTGGTGGGAGTAGTGGTGGTGAAGACAGCTAGCAATAAGGTTATTCTTTAAGATTTGTCATTCAGTCAGTAAACAATTGTGAAGCATCTACTGTGTGTCAGGCACTGTGCTGGGTGTTAACTATACAAAAAAGGGCAAAAATCAGACTCTGCTCTTAAGGAGCTGAACAGTCTAATGGGAGAGATAATATGTAAACAACTAGATAAATAAATTAAGTTTACAAGACAAATTGAAAATAATTAGCAGAGGGAAGACACTGAAAACTAAGGGGAATGGGAAAAGGCTTATAAAAACACTTTACATATGCTGCCTTATTTGGTCCTTAAAACAACCCTACGAGATAGGTGCTACTGTAATGCCCATTTTACAGATGAAGAAACTGAGGCCGAGTGATGTTAAGTGATTCATCCATTGTCATACATCTACTTAATTTGGGAAGCTGGATTTGAATTCGAGTTTTTCTAACTACAAGTCCAGTGCTTTGTCCATTGAGCTACCTAGCTGCACATTGTAATTTATTAAAAATGATTTTAAAATATTTACTAAATTGGAAAGGATGGAAAGGCCAGTTTTTCATTTGTTTTCATTCATAGTACTCATAGGAAAAGTAAGATGTTGACTTCTGACACTGTGACCTTGGGAAATTCACTAAATGGTACCTAGTTTCTCATCTGTAAAATGAAAGAGTTGAACTGTGTGACATATGAGGGCCTGTCTAGCTCTTTATCTCTGAAAATGTGATGCTATGATTTGACAGGGTGAACTAGAAACAGACTTGAATATCTGCTTACTAAGTGCTTAGATTTGTAAAAACATTAGATGCCATGATGGAGTATAGCTACTGTGACATAGAAAAAATTAAAATGTGACTTTGTTAATTATTGTATATTGTCAGTTTTTTTATGTGGGAAATCTGCCTCTTAGATTTGGAAAATAATTTGGACTTAGTATCTTTTTAAAATATCCTACTTACTTCCAAATATATCACATTTTGAGAGTAACAAGAAATCAGAATCTTAATCCAGAAGTTTTTCCTAAAATTGTAAAAGGATGTTCAAAAATGTTTAAAATCTGTGTTTAGGGGAGGAAGTCTTAAATTTAAAAAAATTACCATGTATATTTTTTGAGTAATTTTCTATGTATTTTCATCATTAAGTAATCTCTGTTTCTGTGGCAAAATAGAGCCTTGTATTTTCTTTATTCTCTTTGTTATCTGAGAAGTCAGTGGCATTTTGAAAGGACACCCGTCTCCTCTTCCTCTTAAAATTTAAGCATTGGCTCTCTCTCACTGCTCAGATTTATTTACATTTGAAGGTTTTTCTTGTCTCCTGTGTTTGCATTTCAGTGATTCTACCCAACTGTAATCTTTTCTTCAAGGACGCTTGAAAGTTCTCTATTCTGTGTAAGTCTCTTTTATACCCTGTAGGATTATATTCAGCTTTGCAAAATAAATTATTTCTTTGTTCTAAGCCCAAGTTTGTATTTTGGAATATTTTAAGATTTCTTGTAATTTCTGCTAATTGCAGTTTAACCTTGTATCATCCTGCCTGGTTCCTTGGCACTTAGACTGTTTCTTTCTGTCTCCTTGTATTACTTTTCCTTTGACCTAGACACTCTGGGTTTTGTCTGTGATTTTTCTAGGCTTTCTATTAGGAGGTAACTGCTGGATTCTCTCAATTTCTACTTTACTCTGTCTTTTTTTTTATCTATAAAACAAGAAAAAAAAGAACATTTCTATGTACACAGTATAACAGAGGATTCAGTATAAAACCATAAATTTCTACTTCAAATGGTTTACTTTAAAAAAACCCAAAACTATGTAATAAATAATACCCATTTTTTTCAAAACCATCTAGCTTTTCTGTGCTTCTTTCTGATTTTTCTTTTGTTCCCTGCTGTGTACTTTGCAGTTTTTTTCTCCCTCCTTCCCCATCCTGCCCTAAAGAAGGCAACAGTTAAACACAAAGCTACACACATACACATACCTCCACACATACACATATATGTAAAACTATACTGTACATACTTTTTAGAAGTCCTTTTTGTGGAAGTGGATAGCATCTTTCTCCATGGGTCCTGGTCTTCCTATGTTTTCCTAAAATCAGCTAGCGCATCATTTCTTGTAGGCAGTAATACTCTATCACAGTCATATTCTACATATTGTCAAGCCATTCCCCGGTTGAAGAGCGTCTATCATTTTAACCAGTCTGATAGATGTGAGATATCTCAAAGTTGTTTTACTTTGCATTTCTCTCTTCAATAATGATTTATAGCATTTTTTATATAACAATATATAGTTTCGATTTCTTCATTAAAAAATTGCCTGTTCATATCCTTTGACTATTGTCAGTTGGGGAGTGACTCGTATTCTTATAAATTTGACAAAGTTCTTTATATATTTGAAAAATTTGCCTTTCATCTGAGAGACCATCTATGAAAAATTTCCCTCAATTTTCTACTTTCCTTCTGATATTGACTACATTGGTTTTATTTATATAAGAACTTTTTAATTTAATATAATCAAAATATCCATTTCACACCTCACATGCCCTCTGGTTTTAATAGATTGGAGGTAGTTTTCTTTTATGATTTTGTGAAGTATGGTGTCATGGTTTTTAGGATGTCCAGTAATTCTTAAATTACCTCTCCTCTTTCTAGGTCAGTTGTTTTGGATATGTTTTATCTTATTTTTTCCAATCTCTTGACTTTGATATTATTCATTGTTGCATGGAGTTACTTCTTTCCATTTTTTAGTGTATCTCTCATCGACTTCAGATTTTCTACCCACTACTCTGGTAAGTTTATTCTCTTTCCAGTGTTTTTCCTCTTCATTTTATTCAGATACTTTTATAATCCTTATAGCCAAGCCATTTATTTTTCCTCTGTGACTCTGCTTTATTTACGTTGTTGCAGTTACTTTTTTCTGGGTTATTTCTTAGGCTTCTTTCAGTCCATAATGTTTCTTTACTGTGTTCAGCGTTTTTTTCACTTTACTCATGTCTCTAGCCTCAGGTTCTGGTTTGGGACTTTAGCTTAGGTTGCACTGCCCTCTGCCCTCCATTCTTGGATGGTTTAGGGGAGGGTCTGCTTGGTCCTCTTCCCTCTGTAATCTGGATGCTGTTGCCTCTGCCATGGTAGATGTGTGGTAGCTAAAGCTGTGACCCATCCTCCGTAGGAATACTTGGCTTCTTGCTTAGTCTGAATCAGGTTTTGGCTATCCCCTCTTCTCTGTCTCCTTGCGCAGTCCTCATTTGGGAGTTGGCTCTGTGCCTTGCTCTGGCCCCAACAAGCCTCAGCGAGATATTTTTCATTCTGCTGGTCATAGACCCCCTCCGTGACCCCAGGCACTTTGTTCTACAAATAGTACTCTGGCCCTGTCTTCTATAGTTTCTGCACTAGCTGTTTGGGATTTTGCTCAAGCTATTATACTGACCCTTTCTCCCGTAGTGGCCCTAAGTGCATTGCCTGAGACTATGCCATCTGTCTCATCTGGCTTATTGCCACTCAGAGAATCTCAGGCTTCTGGAAGTCTTTTTGCTCACCTCTGGACTAGATAAAAGTGCTTATAGTTATTTCTCTTTGGTTTTCTCATTGTACCTGCTGGTGTACTTTTAGAACTTTATTGGAATATTTGTGGAAGATTTGGGGCCCTCTAGGTGCTCTAATATTGCCATCTTAACTTGAAGGATAGGCAATTTCCATGTTTTGATTTTATTATTTTTAAACTGACATTAAAGGACTTGAGCATTGTAACTTATGGTGGCATTTACAATATTAAACTGCATATAACTTTTGAAAAAAATGTACCATTAATGTTAGCAGACTTGCTAGCACCCTTTTCAGATTCAACTTACAAACTTTATCTCCTTTAATCTTCACAGTAACTTAGTAAGGTAGATGAATTAGGTTATTGGTAGGACCAGAACCAGAACTGAGGTTTCCAAATTCCTAGTGTCCTTCCTAAGAGAATTCTTGAAGTGAATATTTAGAATTTTTTTGCCAAATAAACATTTTAAATTCTTTGTTGAAATCAGGTATAGTTCTGCTACCATTCAGGTGTACACAAGATAGCACTGTAGAAAATATCTAAGTTGTCGATCATTTGAAGAAATTAATATTTGATTTAGAAAGGATAGGCTTATAATCATGGAGCTTGGGAAAAGGGAGTGCGTTTTAAAAAGATGAATGAGACTAGGAAAGGATATCAGCTAGTAATAAGCTTGATAAGAGTTAATGTTTATATAGTGCTTTAAGGCTTTTGGAATGTGTGACAGATAGTGTTCCATTTCATAGGTGATTTGTAAGGATATGGAAAGAAGAAGTGTTCCAGTTTTTTCACAATCCTTTAAGCCATTGTGATAATGTTATCGTGTTTTTTTAGCAGGGATTGTTTTTGTCTGCTGTATACTGTTAGCTAGAAGATTGTTTGACTGCTCTCATCATGCAGGGCCAGAGATAAAGTAATGATATGATCCAGCCAAGGTGCAAAGTAGAAAAGCTGTTTAGACCTTTCCTTTCCTCCGTGTCTTCCCTGCCTTTTGTAAGTTAGAAGGTACCAAACTACTATAGTAAGAGTGAATTCCTTCTCTCTGCTTCCCTGCCCCCTTGAATGTATAGCATTATTTCACAGAATAATGCCTTTTTTCCCCACTTTGATTCCAGAAGAAAAAAAATACAGTTTTGGATATGTCAGTGATACTCTATTTCAGCAGTTCTAACCCTGGGGTCTGTGACTTTGTTCTTTCATTGTTTTGACAATTGTATTTCAATTGTTTTGTTTTGCCATCCTATATGCATTTTATGTTATGCATCTAAAAATATTATTCTGAGAAGTATGCATAGACTTCACCAAACTGCCAAAGGGGGCCATAGTACTAAAAAGGTTTATGGACTTCTGTTGTAAGAAAAAGGAGGTAGCTGTAGAGTTTATGCACAGCAGGGAAGGACACTTCATCTTGTGGGAGGACATAGGAAGATCTTCTTGACAAGTGGTAACTGAGTTCAGTTGCTGTCCAGCTCACTGGGTGCTAATTATCAGGTAGGAGGACTTGTCATCAGACCAAACAAAAGGATGTAAATAGGTATTGAATACTTGTCTAAAGCTACTGTTAGCTAAGGTAGAATCATCAGATTTTGGATACTGTTAGGTAATATTTCTTTGATGTTTAAAGTTATTTGGGAATGCTGTCACAATGGTTTTGCCTTTGATTGCTAGTATAAATTGATCTATTTGCTTTATTGGTGGCTTTAATGATATAGCATATTAACCAGTTTAAAATATAATATAGTTTTGTAGTTTTCTTAGGAAAGTAGCTTAAAATGCAGCTATGTAGAGAGTTTTAAATGAAAGGCATGTGGTATTTGATTTTATGGCAAATATTTGGCTACATTGAAGAATTATAGATTATATCAGTAAAATTTGTTTCTTTAGGTGTGCAACCTTATTACAAGATTGTTTTAATCTGTAGTTGATTCATTTGCATTAATGTTGTCATTCTCACATTTTTAGCTCTGTTAAAGCTGAAACTAAATGTTCACTGCTTTTGCTGATGGTACTTGGGAGAATAGCTTTCCTTATGAATTTTTAATTATGGCTGAAACAAGAGGTGGACTAAGTATACTTCTAGAAGTATCTGTTAAATACAAACCATGATCTGTTTTTATAGTTGTTTCTGAAGTGTGCAAACCTTTATTTGGAAAAAATAGGGAGATATGGGTAAAGGGGGGAGGGGATTTAAAACAATGGCTGTGGAGTAAATCTACAGTTCTTAAAATGAGAAAAGAAATTGATTTCATTACTGCGTTCTGAATCCCCAAGTAATGACTGTTGTTTTGTTTCTAAGGCAGCAAGCAGCAGTTCAATCGAAAGTGTAATCAAATGTGAAATGGAAGGGAGAAGCCTTTCCAGTTTATCAATTAATTTGAAAAAAAGCAGCAGCACGGCTTACTGCCTTTTTCCATCCATCTCTTTATTCTTGTCTCTGTTTATTGCTGATTTGACAGTCTTCTGGTCCTTCTCCTTTGCTGTTGTGTATTTGTCCTTTGTTTGTACTACACTAGAACGTAAAGGAAAAGGCTGCCGTTGCTACTCTGCTGTTTTAACTAGACTCCATTGTGAGCATATACCTTAAACAGAGCTTCTAAGCCATGAAAGAGGAGAGTCCACAGCGACGTAGGTTTTCTTCCTGTACTGGGGTTTCGCCTCTTGTATTTCCTCCACGAATTGATGGCCGAAAGCTTGTCCGGAATGCTTCATTTGGAGGATACAATGAACTTTCCCCTGCATTGCCAGGTTTGTTAGTTTTATCTTGAATTTTTGTCTTATTAGGCAGATTCTTGGTACTTAAATAAGGCAAGTGTTTTGGCCTTTTAAATAGTTTTCCTTTTTAGAAAAATTTTAGTGAAGGATTCTGTTTCAGAAACAGATAGAGCTTTCTCTATTTAATCATCTCTGAAATTTGTCAGGAGAGATTTAAAACTTTGAATTCAATGTTTCAGAGGTCTCAAGTGTTTAAAACAACATATTTTTACTTTAAATATAAATGTAAATATAATAGCCCTTGTTTGGTAAAATGAAAACATTCTCTGGATTGGAGAGAAACTTCTAATTCTAAAATTGCACCAGTTCCATCAAAGGTTTTTGCAAAGGAGTTATATTCAATCTGTCCATTCAGCTGTATTGTAACTATAATAAAATTTACATACAGTAGTTTTTAAATAATATCTGAGTATTAGCTAGAAATTATTTACCCTTGACTAATCTCTAGACACTGAATAGTATGTGTACCTGTTATCTCAGTTAAGAGTAAACTAGTATTTTTAGAATGAACATTAACAGATGTTTCAAGGTTCAAGGTACATGCAATATGATTAAGGCAATATAAAATGGACTTTGAGACAAATTAGCCTGTGTTTAAGAAGTTTCTGTTGTTATTAACAGTTATGACAATTAGGATATTTGTTTCTCTTTGTACATAATGTTTAAGGATAGATGAATTTTTTTATATACTGCCAAAATTGCATTTATTCTTTAAAAATTTTGTATCTTTATGAAATAAAATTTACATATATGCTTTGATATTCTTCTGAAAAGTAGTTAAAATTTGTATTTAGTTCATTTTTACATTTTTTGTTTTATTAAAAGACAAGTTGTGTATTGTTTTGACTCTAAGCTTATATTCTTGAGCCATGTTGATATACACATATATATGCATATACATAAACACTTATTTTAAGCTAGTGAAAGTTTCATATGTTCATTTACAGATGGTAATTTTTTTCAAATTGTGAATTCACTTGATAGGCCCAAGAAAGTATCTAGGACTTCAAAGCTGGACATGTGTATTAGAAGGAACTTTAGACAGGCGAAATAAGCTGTCCTCAGTCTTGAGGTAGTGTAGTACACATGACCTACTTTTCTGTCTCTAGGATTTTTATTGGTCCACAATGCGTTCTAGTGAACGTATGTGTGCTTTTAATTTAGGTAAACATATCTAAAGTAATAAATTTCACAGTGTCTTCCTTACCTTGGAAGTAACCTTGAAAAAATTCAGTGTTTTCTGAACTTCTCAGAGTAGTTTAATGATCAAAAGGCTTTACAAATAAAGCTCGGTTCCATGGCTGTTTTTCTTTCTCCTCATTTTCCCCTAGGCAGCAAGCTTGATAACAAAAGCTGGTCTTGATGACCTTCATGCTATGCTTCTGTGTAATACATGTGAGTGAGCATTGTAAAAATAAAGACAGTAACTGCAGCAGTCGCAGAATGTGAAGTTTAACTAAAGTGGATTTTTTTCCTAATAGTTTTGCAGTAGCACCTTTTAGCCTAGTCCTCTCTCTTTACAGGTATGACTAGGAGAGCCTTGTAGGTAAAGGCTGGGTGACTATGAATATAATAATAGTGCAGTATTTTAATTGACGTTTTGAAGGTTGTTTACTCAACTAGGAGAGGGGGAAAATTGGCATTTTCTGAGTGTAAAATATAGAAGAGGTTATAGTATCGAATAATTTTAATAGAAAAGTGAGTAAGCAGTGGTTTTTTTCTTCCAGTGGTGCTTGCAGTAGAAGGAAAAAAAATAATTTTGTCCTTAATGAAAAGAGAGGACATTTTAGCATGTTTTTTTTAATCCACTAACAAGTAGTGAAATTAAGTTAAAAAAATTATTGTAGTTTTCAGCATTCACTTATATAAGATTTTGAGTTCTAAATTTCCTCCCCTCCCCAAGATAGCATGCAATCTGATACAGGCTATACATGCATAATCATATTAAACATATTTCCACATTAGTCCTGTTGTGAAACAAGAATCTGAGCAAAAGGGAAAAACCAAGGGAAAGAAAAAGGAAAAAAAAGAAGAGAAAATAGTATACTTAGATCTGCATTTAGACTATGTTAGTTCTTTCTCTGGATGTGGATAGCATTTTCCATCATGAGTGTTTTGGAATTGTCTTAGGTCACTGCATTACCCAGAAGAGCTAAGTCTAATAAAGTTGGTCATTGAACAATGTTGCTATTAGTGTATACAGTGTTCTGGTTCTGCTCATTAAGTTAAGCCTTTTAAAAAAGACATGCTGCATTCAATTCCCCCTGTCCCCCCCAGCCCCCCCCCCCCCAAAAAAAAGATCTTAACCTTAATTGATACCATAGCCAAAAGTCATCAGTGAGTTCCCTTGGATAGAGGTGGCTGTTCTGGAATGGAAAGTTGCTATCTTTAGAGACTCAAGGCCCGGGGCTAAGTTTGTCACCTGTTTACTGGGCAAGTCACTTAGCTTCACAAAATCTCAGCTTCCTTATTTGTCAAATAGGTTGTAATGATTAAACGAGGTAATGCATATAAAATGCTTTATATATTTTGAGCACTCTCTATATCTGTCAGCCTTTGGCATATTTTTAATGTTAAAAAGACTTTTAAAATTATTCTCATCAAACTAGAATGGAGCAGGGTATTTAAAGATAGGTACAGTAAACAGGAAAAGTGACACCTTGGGCCTTCTGGTATTGATTAAAGAGATAGGAAAATAAACACAAAACCATTACTGTACAATATAGATAATTAAATTGAGTTCATGTCTTAAGGTCAAAAAATACAATGTTTTTATTTACAATATCAGCTTTGAAAGGGCAAAGACTATGTTTTTATATCAAGTATTGTGACTGATTTTTTTTTTGGTCAGTAGAGGGTTAATTGGTAACTTTGTTATTATTTTAGCCTTGTAGTTAAAAATCTTTCTAAAATGTGTTAGTGTGCTTGCCAGCCTTATTAAATAGGAAATACTTAATGTAGGTGACAAGAGGTGACAGCCTGCCGGCTAATAGTAAGAAGGAAAGTAAGGTATTAAAAGACACAAAATTCCAAAAGCCACAGCAGTGTGACTGCATTTAATGTCAGGGCTGATAACCTGGTTCCACACCACTTCCCTCAGCAGTGCAGTGGAGTAAGAATGAGTATGGACGTTGGAATCAGGAGAGTCCTGTTCTATTTTACCCTGCCGTGTTTACTGGCTTTGTGACCTTTTGACAGGTCTTGTCACCTCTTTCATCTTCAAGTTTTCACTTGGTTAAATTAGATATCCTCTGAGATCTTCCCAACTCTATGTTTCTAAAGATGAATTTTGGAGTATCGAATATTTTACTGTGCCATCATCTTCTGAAAATTGTTTATTATTTACTATATTTCTTAGCTATAAGAGATTGGCTTGAATGAGTACTGATCCTAAGATGTATCTGAAACATTTCTTTTGACTAAATGTGATCACCTGTTTTCTTGTGAATTAGTTCTTTCCCCTAAAATGGAGTGAAAATAAATTTTGGTTACTTGACAGTTTGAGTTACTTGAGTTATAGTAAGTTAATTGAGGCTTTGTTGTCTCACTTATTTCAAAGTGGGGAAACTGATACCTCTTCTTATTTCTAGTCTAGTGGATACCTTTGAAATCTCAGTTCGATGAATAGGAACAAAGCCCCTTTTGTCACGTTAGTAGGATAATCTTAATATAATGTCAGTTTAGGCCCAGTCTGGGTATATGCACATAAATGAAAGCAAAAGAAACATATACACCCCTGCCTTTTTTTTAAGAAGCAGCTTAAATTTCACCTTCTTGATGAGGCCTTTCTCAGTTCTTCCCCTCCCCCCCCCCCAGGTGCTTAGACTTTTGTCTTTCATCTGCCTTTCATCTATTCTGTATTTATTTTTAAAATAACTGTTTAGTTACATTTTGTCCTTCTCCCTCCTTAGAGTTAAAAGCTAGATTGTAAACTTCTTGAAGGTAGGCAAGGAGTCTTTTTTGCTTTACTTTGCATCACTAGCACTTCCACACAGTACCTGGCATATTGTGTTTGTTGACTGAAGTAAAGCTTGTTAGTTGACTAATTTGTACAGAGAAATATATAAATATATACACAAAAGTGCTAAATGCTTAGAGAGGGTAGCAATGTGAAAGGGAAGAAGGGATGAGTCATGAATGCTATGGATGTATTTAATAGTCTTGTGGCCAGAAAGAGGGGAGGTGGGTCGTACCCATCTGCCAGAGAAGGCAAAGGGAATTGCCTAATGAGAAAAGTAAGCATGATAAGTGCTTTGTATGTAGTAAGCACTTAATAAATATTGAAGACATTTAGAGTAAAGTAGCACATTAAATATTTGATGATGATGTGGTGACTACAGTTTGTTCATTATCTTAAAACTTTAGTCAGGAATTAATATTTTATTTAAAAGGAGGATGTTTGTAGGATTCTGAGTCAGAGAACTAACATTAGAACAATAAGGAGAGATTCTTACTGATTTTTGTAGAATAGATTAAGATCCAGAGTTTTTGCCAGACTTTGAAAGTAGTTCAGGGATAAAGCCCTGGACTAAGACCAACTGTGGGAACAGGAAGCATACGTATGTATGATATTGAAGATACTGCATTGGAGTAGTTGGAGTTGCAGCTCAAGAAGGATTAGAGCCATGGGAAGATTAGTCCTGATACTTGGGGTTGTTCTAGGAGAACATTTGAGTGATAGTACTGCCCATTGAAAAGAGTAGTAGATAATATGTGTAATCCTTACTGAAAGGTTTCCACCTGAACCCATGGTTAGTAATCATTCCTTCTAGCTGGTTTTACTGATTGGCTTTCTGTGGAATAGGAAAAGTTAGAAAAGCACAGAATCAACTTGGTGTTTTCATCACTTAGAACTTTTGCTTTTGTGTATTAACTTCTTGATTTAGAAGAAGTTTCCTTCACATTTACCAGAAAATGTTGAAAAGTCTTTTTCTCTTATTTAAAGATAAAAGTTTTACTGGTTTGAATATCTTCAGTATCAAACTCTTCATTCAGTGCATTGATTAGCCCAGTGTAATTTCAGGTGCATTTTGTCAATCTAGTTGGAAATAACAAATGATTCTCAGTGTTATGATTTGTACGTTTGAAAAATTGGTGGTAAAATGAAACATTAACTTTTTAAAATTTGTCCATATCATTGTTATTATCATTGCTTTCATGATACAAAAATAGCAGATTTTCTGGAAGTGGCAAATTCTTTTAGTTTGGAGGCAACACAGACTTAATTTTATTTTCAGGAAACAATAATCCTTTAAAAAAACTGTTCAGCTACAAAATCAATGTCTAGCTCCAGGGCTCTACATTACTTAATTTTATATCATATCCTTATGTTCCAGCAATTGTTGACAAGAGATTACACCACTCCTTATCCTCATCTGGATCAAACATCTGTGAATCTGGGCTAGTCACATCAGTGCAATTATTGAAGACTACTCTTTGGCCTTCTCTTTTTGCTCTGGCCTATAGAAAAGCTTAAGTCAGTTTCATGAGTCAGTATTACTTACAGATAATAGTGTACATCCCTGATAAAGATTTTTGTAGGTCTTGTGTAACAATGGGAAGAGAATAGGACTTGGAGGCAAGAGACTTAGGTGTAAGTCCTCTCTCTGCCAGTAAATAGGCATTTGACCATCTATAAAGTAGAGACAGTAATACCTCTTCTATCTTCTAAACAGAGTTATATCAAATGAGATAACAATACATAAAAATATGTTAGAAAGTGTAGAGTAGTTATTTTATGCACCCCAATCTGTTAATTTATGAAAATTTTTAAAATTTCTGCTGAAATAAAAATGTTTTGTGGAGCAGTTTTTATGTAACATTTTAAATAGTATTTTATTGCCCCGAATCTTTGCTACCAATCAGTCTTTATGTGACTGAAACAACTTTTTGCATAATTAATAATTATTGGTGCATTAAATAGAGACTTCTGAGTTTTATGTACATACATCTTTAGTATGACTTTAAAAAAATTAAGTGGTAATCTTAAAAGAGATTAAAAGATTCCTAAGGAATGGCTTGATAAAGCTTCTGTGCCTCACAGCAGATGCCTTGGGATATAACTACCGTTTTCAGGTAAACATACTTGGGAAGACCAGGGAAAGAGTTGCTTCATCCTAATATAGAAATCCCAAGTGATGCATTTTTTGTTCTGTCTTCTCTAGATTAAGTTACTGCAGTGCGTATAATTTTAGGTTGCCCTTGAATATGACCATAAACTTAAGCTGGTGCAGAATTTAGCAACCTTTCTACTCAAGGGCTTTGACTACATGAAACATTATCTGTGTTGTGCATTTCGTACTGGCGCCCTGCTTCTGGGTGCAATCCAGGGAACCCTATCAGGTTTGAGTTCTGATTGTTTTAGGGAACATTCTTTTCCTTGCATTTATCCTTATTGAATTTGGAAGTCTTTAAGATCAGCCTTGTTAACAGTTTTTTGATTTGGAGTTTGGAGGTGTAAAAAGGTTTATTTTTCTGGATGACTTTATTTCTGGGCTTGATTTTTGGTTCCAATATAAAACATAACCATATTTTAAATGAATAGCTTGATTGGTTTTAAATTGATTAGAACTTTGAATGCTATGAGAGATTCCCTTTATTCTCTATTTTCATTAGAAAATCTTTTAGTTTATGCATGTACAGAATGTCTTTGAAGTAACTTACATTGGTAGTTAATGTATTGGAATATTCATCACAATACATTTATTATAATAAATTTTGAAAATTCTTAATCTGAATATATAGGAATTTTTTATAGGTAAATTATTTCACTTAAAGGTAAAGTGAGTCTTAGATTGATTTAAAGTTTTAACTTCTATATTTCAACTTTCTTAAGATTCTATTTTTATTCATCAAAGAAAAAGATTTGTCAGTTAAAATGAAATAATCTTCCTTTTTCACATGGGGAAACAGGACTTGCTCCTCTTCCTCTCCTTCCCCTCCTCCTCCGCCCCATAAAAGTAACTTAATAAAGTCTAGGGCATAAAGTAAGAGAATTGAAAAGGTACATTTTAGCAAATGAAAACAAATTGCTGTATATAACATGTTTTCTCATTGATCTACTAGAAATGATTTTAAAATGTATACTACTTTGTTGTTGTTCTGTTCACTCGTGTCCAAGTCTATTGTCTGTGGGGTTTTTCTTGGCAAAGATACTGGAGTGCTTTGCTATATTCTTTTCTAGTGTGTCCCCATTTTACAAACGAGAAACTGAGGCAAATAGGGGTTAAGTGACTTGCCCAGCTCTAGTAAGTGTCTGAGGCCAAATTTGAACTCAGATCTTCCTGACTCTAGGCCTGGTGCTGTATCCACTGTACCACTTAGCTGCCCACTGCTACTTCTTGGGTTTTTTGTTTTTTAAAGAAGCTGCTATTCGTTGATTAGTTTTGCACGTGTTCTTTATTGAGGTAGACCAGAGAAAATAAATAGAAAGGCATATTATTTTGCTCAAAAGCATAACAAGTTTCTCTAAAACATGTCTCTTTTTATTCTTACCAAGGAGATCTCAACCTGAATGCTGTTTTAATTACAGCTTTGTGACTGTTTGCCTGTTATTTTTAGCACGTGTTATTTATTCATTAAGAGCACATGTACTCTGTCCATCCTACTGTTGTATCATTTGGTTTCTTTTTGGATCTTAAAAGAAATCATCAGTCCTAGCTAGCTTTCCAAGAGATGCTGGTGATCCTAGAAATAATTATACTTAATGGCGTATTTCTTAAACTGAGTCAAAATAAATACTTTCATCTTCGTAAATGTAATATGGAAATTTCCACGTTGGAACTCAAATCTAAACTTTTCCTTTTAATAAAAAATGAGAGAGAGAGAGAGAGAGAGAGAACCAACCAGCTGAACAAACTAACAAAACACATCAGATTTATTATATATAGTTTCCTACAACCGTAGTTACCCACTACTGCTAATGCACGGAGGTATTCAGGGAGTTGCAAAAGTTTTAGTGTGGGTTTTAAGCTTTAATCACTTCAAATGTATACTAAGACTTTTGGGATACTCTGTTATCTCTTCTTTAGGGCCAGATTTGGTCATTATAATTACATAGTGTTCAAGTTGTTTTTTGCCTTTATTTTGTAGTCAGAATATATAATATGTAATTTCTCTGGTTCTGCTTGTTTCCCTTTGAATAAGTTCATGTAAATTGCCCCATTTCTTAGAATTCTGTATCTTACAATGAAGTAAATATAGAGCCTTTTTGTTAGTAACTTCCTATAGGTATGTGGAAGTATATGCTTAATATTGGAATCTCTGGGTAGGAACATTTTAGTCATTTTGTTTACGTAATTCTAAATCTCTTTCTAGCATGACTTTATGAATTTCCAGAGTCTTTTAACAATGCATTGGTCTCTCTTTGCACAACCTCTTAAATGGTCCTTTACACCATAGGACAGCCTGCCAAAAGATTTTGGGTGGCCTGTGAAAAATGTAGAGAATATAACAAAGTAAAGATGTAACTAGTGCTTTGTTCATGTCTGCTTAACCTGCCTTCCACTAGTCACTATTGTGCCTATCATGTAACTTGGTAGGTGGGTTGCCACTGTTTGTCACGTGACCCGCTCAACCAACCATCCTCTGTTTCTGGTCTGAGAGGATCAATTTCATGATAAATAAAAATCTTAATAAGTATAATTAATTGATATTAATTGATATTTCTCTTTTTCATAATACGGGTTTTTTTTGCAAAATAATTTAATCATTAATTATACCTTTACTTGGAAAGTGAGCCACTAAAAATGTGTCTGCTGCCTGAAGAAATTTAGCCTATTTTAAATTTGGCCCCTACCTACTGCCAAGTTGTGCAGCTCTGCTCTTCAATATTGAACATGCCCATCTTTTGTAAGTTCTACCACTTGATATTGTGATTTGTTTCTCTTATTCTTAGTATTTGTAGTATTCTTTCATATATTGTTAATAGTTTATAAGTCCTTTTTCTTATTCTTTGGTCACTTCTCTTAGAGAATGACTTATGGAGACCCTTCTTTCCAATACAGATGTTCTTCCAATAATTCTTGATGCTTGCTAGTAATGGTGTACACATCTTTTCAAAGGAATTAAAATCATAAACCACATAAAGAGCAATGGAAAGACACCGGATAGACGTAAATAGCCTACATTGTATCGCTAACTATAATTTATACGTGAAAAGTGGCTTAATAGACTGGTAATGCATTGTATGCAAAGAATGAAATGAGAGATCACAAAAAGATGTGCGACTGGAAAAGGAGCTGGGTTTTTCATGTATCAAGCATAAGAAAGAGTAGGTGGACTGCATGATGAACATAATGTTTATAGTCCTGGAGGAAGGTGTGCCCTCTTTGGAGAATTTCTAAGGATCAGGAAGGGAAGGCAGGGATGGGCTGTAAACTGCATTACTGGAGTTACTACACACATTCATAAGATCACAGAATCCCCAAAATTATAGAGTTAAAATATACCCCTAGAGTCTTCTAGTAAAAACATTACACCTCAAAGAGTCTCCATTACAAGGTACACAACAAATGGTTATCCATATTCTGCTTGTAGATCCATTGAGGGGCTATCCTTGACTTCCTAAAGCAACACATTCCATTCTTGAATAGTTGTGATTATCAGGAGGTTTTTCTTGACATCAGTCTTCACTTTGCCTCTTTTCAGCTTCCTCTCATTGCTCCTGATTCTGCCCTCTGGAGCCAAGCAGAATAAGTCCAACATCTTTTCTGTATGACAGCCTGTTACATCGTTGAATATGGTTATAGTCCTTCTGCATTTTCTCTTCCTTCAGGAATCCCTAGTTCCTTTAAGCAGTCCTCATATGATTCGGACTCAAAGTTCTTTCCCAGCTTGATTGTCCTTTTAGATAATGCCCTTCCTGAATTGTGGTGTCTTGAACTAAAATTATTTAAGATGTGATTTGACCAAGGAAGAGGACAACACGACCTGGTCCTGTCTCTGGAAGCTGTCTCTCTTAATACAGACCAAAATTACATTAACTTTTTGGACTACACTTCAACACTGTGGACTTGGATTAAGCTTGTGATCCACTAAAGTTTCCCAGATCCTTTTCTCAAAAATAACTGTTTAACTTTCCTATCTTATTCTGTACTCACAAATTTGATTTTTTCAACCCAAGTATAAATTTCTACATTCGTCCCTTTGAAATTTCATCTTATTAGATTCCTCCCACTGGTCTTACTTGTCAAGGTCTTTTTGGAAATTAGCTTTATCTTACTCTGTGTTGCCTCTCCCTCTCAGCTTTATGTGCTTTTGATCAGTATCTACTAAAGTCAATATCTACCAAAATGTCATAAGTAAAAAGAGTTCTTTAAGTTGGTAAGCTCACGTATGCTTAACTTTTTTTTAGTGAATCAGTAAATAAACCTGGTTCTTTGTGTATGTATAAAACACAAAAGTATTAAGATTTGTATTGTATTTGTTCCTAATTAGAAGAGCAAGAGAATGATAAGAACTTGCATATCTTGTGGCATACTTTACTAGATCTGTAATCTCACTAACGTGTGTATTCTCTTATTAGGTTTAGATTTCAGTCTGTTGCTGTCTCCTTTTGTGTGATTTTCGTCCAGGTCCTCCCATGTTTCTCATAGAGGATCTACCTAGTACTCTGAAAGCTGCCTTCTTCCTTTAAGAAAAATTTGAAGGAGGCCAGTATAGCATGTAGTCTGTTGATCTGCTTGTGCTGACTCTTTGTTGGCTTACTTCCTTTTCTGGTCATACTTGACCTTGATGCTTTTATATCACTCCTCATGCAAAGGTCATTATTGGTAATATGCTTTAATCTTCAGTACGCTTCACTGCATTTTTGTTACTTTCTAGGTACCCCACAATTTTGATTCTGATGATTTAGTAATATTCTATGATATGGAGCAATTGGAGCACTATGGGGAGAATATTGGTATTAAAAATACCAAATGTGCTATTGCATACACTTTAGTAGTTTGGGATTATATTTTCAGAAGCACATTGTAAATTACGCTGTAGAAGTACATTCTAGATCATCTCTGGGCTCTGGGTAAAGCTTGTCCATCTGAAATGCTTGACCAAGATATTTACACTAATGTACTAATTCAGTGGGTTTTTCATCCATTTATCATACCATAGGCAATATGTGATCTATGTTGACTTGCTTTTTCTTATGTGTATTACTAGACTAGTATCTTCGGAGATTGTCAGTCTCACTGAGGAAGTCCTATAGTGGTCCAGGAATCAGTGCAGTTATTAGCATGATGTCATATTTAAAAGAGGAGTATTTGCAGAACCTCTTTATCTATAGAAAATCCCTCTGGTACTTCGACTTCCTGCAGAACATTCACTAGAACAGAGGTATCAAAATGTGGTCCATGGACCTTGCTGCCAACAACTCTCCCAAGTGTAGCCCAAACCAGATTAAAATGTGACTGGGAAATATGTAACAAAATAAGTAAAAATAAGACATAGATAAGATTACATTTTAAAACTAAGTATGTGACGGGCAGAGAACTATGCATGGATTAGTGCCTCCTGTTTCTATTTGAGCTTG
Source organism: Phalanger gymnotis (assembly GCA_028646595.1). Taxonomy (NCBI): domain Eukaryota; kingdom Metazoa; phylum Chordata; class Mammalia; order Diprotodontia; family Phalangeridae; genus Phalanger; species Phalanger gymnotis. The sequence goes on from CM053623.1 coordinate 197,120,367, forward strand.
ACATCACTGTACTAGGACATGGATGAACATCTTCAGTAAGTGTATCTTCTCATTTAATATTTTACTTAGTGTTGTGTAGAAGCTTAAAGATAACATTTATAAATCCAGTATCCATTAATATTACCTCTTTCAAAAAAAAAAAAACTAGATGTCTTCCCTGCTCGAGCAACAAATTATGAACACAGATAACTTTAGTCCAGTAACACTAAAAAGTCATCAGACTTTTACGTTTAGTGATCAAGATGATTGCTACTATGCTACATTTGAATTAGCTATGAATAATAAGTGCTGCACATAAATAATGATGGTTTTACTACTGTATGTAGTTCTCCCAAATTTTGTCAAGTTTTTAATTTGTCATATTTATAAACAAAGATAACGTTACCTATTTTTCTTAGCACTATATAGTTTGCTACTTACTTGCCAGATTAAAAAATGAAAGTCCTGTATCTCAATCCTTTCTACTTACCACAATACTCTCATCCTCTTCTCCAATCTTTATCTCTCCCTACCCCACAATGGTCCAAGGTTAGGATTTCCATTGGCTTCTCTCTCAACCATGCCCCTGACTCCAGATCAACACTTCACATGGAAAAGCTAGTCATAGGAGTCTTATGTTCTGAAGGGTTCAGGTATTTAGAAATTGACTGGATGTAGGAGATGAAGAATTGAGGATGATTCCATGGTTTTGATTCAGGGTAGCAATAAGAGTGGTGCCGCCACAAATGGTAATTGAGAGGTCTAGAGGAATAGTTGGGATCTGTGGAGAAGAAAACATATTTGCTTTTATGGACATTGAGTTTGATTTATGGCATCTTGGTCTTGTTAGGCAGGAAGTTGGAGATCAGATATGAAGTATGCTTTTTGTTAGAAAAATAACTTATTAGGTTCCCAGAGTCTGTTGCCTATATTTCATCTTGATGCCACACTAGCTCACTTTAGTGTAAGTTTGCATGTGCAAGTAAACTAAAAGCAGAATATATTTAAATATTCTTGTCTATTGGTATCCCACTGAAATTTTTTCCTAGTTAAACTGGAATATTTGTCTTTCCTAATTCTACCTGCCCATCCATGGTACTTAATGTCAGTCCACATTTTAGTACTTAATTATATTAAATTTTACATTAGTCTTGGGCTGTTTTAAATTGTTCTTTAATTGTGCCTTTGTGTTAGCCTTTCTTTTCAGCATCATAAACTTCTTAAGATGGGGATCATGCTTTTTTTGTGCATAACATTGTTCTTTGTACTGTTCTTCTGCGGTTTGTCCTTCATTCTTAAAGAGGACCATGACATCAGGAAGATGATGGTACGACTTGCAATTAAATTGGATTTGAGTGAGGGAGGGCTGTGCAAAGTCACTAGCCTCACTTTTCTCCTCCAGAGCCATCTGGGTCCAGTGGCCAGATATAGATCAGGACGATTGGAGATGGTCCAGGATACAGTGGGGAGACCTTGGCCTTTTTAAGCTAAGGTCTTTCCAAATTCTCACTTTGAGTGAGGCAACACCCATTCAGTGAATGGGCCTGTTTAAGAAGTGAGTCAAGGGATGGCCCTTTTAATGGTAATAATAATAAAAAAAAAATCAAATTGGGAGGGGAAGACCCTCAGGGTTGCTGGCCAAAAGAGAAACAATTGCTATTTACATTCGCTCTGAACCAGGAGGGCCCTCAAAATAACCATTAAGTAGTGCTTGGGCAGGGACCTATAACAGTCCAATCAATGAGAACCAAAGTGAATTGGGTTTAAAGTAAGAAAGAAATCTAGTCAATAAACCCCAAGATAATTGGGTAGGCTTCAGCCATCAAAATTTGCCTTCCTTTGGGCAGAAGACCCTCAGGTAAGGCTATGACACCCCATGTGGGGATGGGAGAGGAGAGAAGAGGAGAGGGGAATACAAGCTGAGTTGCCCAATTGAAATGTCCAGCTGGGTCCTCATTGGGACAGCTCATACTATTCATAGGTTGTGGTTTGCCCTTCGTTCTTGTAGAGGATCATGAAAGGGCAATTGAATTATATTTGAGTGAGGGAAAGCTGTGCAAAGTTGCCAGCCTCACTTTCTCCTCCCTCGCCATCTGAGTCCAGTGGCCAGACATACTTCAGGACTGCTGGAAATGTCCCAGGGTGCAGTTGTGTTGTTCTTATATTAACAAACTTGGTTGCATGTGACATATCAGAGGTTGGGAAAGTTCTATGAATATAATGAATTCCAGACCAGACATGAAAATTACCCAAAGGTCCCAGCTCTCTCTGATCATAGAATTTGTTCTTTTCAAGCTGGTAATCTTTAAATCTTTAAACAACAATAACAAAATCCCAAGGATTTCATGGATGCTTGGGTCTTTGGTGATCCACTACTGAACCTGAAGCATTCTCTCACTTTTTTGGGCATTTTGGGCCTCAGTGAACATAAATATAAATAAATCAGAATGGGTAGCCATGGATAGCTTGTAATCATTTGAAGGAGTATCCATATTGATAAATTCTTGGGTGTATTGGAATATATTGGATTGTATCTTAATAAATGATGTTAGTAAATGGTTGAGATTCTTCCTTTCATTTGTTTGGAAGAAATGGTTTGTAATTTATTTTTCCCCCTATTTTTTTTAACATTTTTATTTAAAGTTTCGAGTTCCCAAATTTTATCCTTTCCCTTCCCTCCTCCCTCCCTGAGATGGTAAGCAATTAGATATGGGTTTTATATGTGCAATTATGTAAAAAATTTCCTTATTAGTCATTTCGTGCAAGAAGATTCAAATAAAAGAAAAAAATGAAAGAACATGCAAAATAGCACGCTTCAGTCTGTATTCAGTCAGTATCAGTTCTTTCTCTGGTGGCGGATAGTGTGTTTCATCATTAGTCTTTTGGGATTGTCTTAGATCATTGTATTGCTGAGAATAGCTAAACCATTCATATTTCTTCATTGAACAAAATATTGCTGTTACTATGTTCAACTCCTGGTTCTGTTCACTTCACTATGTATCAGTTCATGTAAGTCTTTCCAGGTTTTTCTGAAATCATCCTGATTGTCATTTCTTACAGCACAATAATTTTCCATTGCAATCATATACTACAGCTTGTTCAGCCTTTCCCCAATTGATGGGCATGGCATTGATTTCCAGTTCTTAGCCATCACAAAAAGAGACGCTATAAATCTTTTTGTATAAATAGGTCTTTTTCCCTTTTTTTTGGCTGTCTTTGGGGTGTAGACCTAGCAGTGGTCTTGCTAGATGAAAGCCCTTTGGACATAGTTCCAAATTGCTTTCCAGAATGGTTGGAGATTAGTTCACAACGCCGCCTACAGTGCATTAATGTCCCAGTTTTCCCACATCCAACATTTTCCTTTTTGTCATATTAGCCTCTCTTAGGTGTGAGGTAGTACCTCGAGTCGTTGTAATTAGCATTTCTCTGATCAGTAGTGATTTAGAGCATTTTTTCATATGACTATAGATAGCTTTAGGGACTTGTATTTTTATAAGTTTGACTCAGGTACCTACATATTTGAGAAATGAGACCTTTATCAGAGATACTTGTTGAAAATTTTTTCTGTAGTTTTCTGCTTTCCTTATAATTTTGGTTGCCTTGGTTTTGTTTTTGCAAAAATTTTTAAATTTTATATAACCAAAATTATCTATTTCAGATTTTGTAATCTTCTCTGTATCTTCTTTGGTCTTAAATTCTTTGGTTATCCAGAAATCCTACAGATAAACTATTCCACACTCTCTTAATTTGCTTATGGTGTCACCCTTTATATGTAAATCATGTGCCCAGTTTGACCTTGTCTTGGCATATGATGTAAAATGTTGATCTGTATTTAGTCTCTGCCATACTGTTTTCTAGTTTTCCCAGCAGTTTTTGTCAAATAATGAGTTTTTGTTCCAAAAGCTTGGCTCTTTGGGTTTATCATATACTAGGCCACTGTGGTCATTTACTACAGTAATTTGCACTTAGTCTATCCAGTGATCTACTACTCTATTTCTTAGCCAGTACCAGATTGTTTTAATCATTACTACTTTATAATACAGTTTGAGACCTGGTATGGCTAGTCTACCTTATTTCACATTGTTTCATTGACTGCCTTGATCCTTGAGCTTTTGTTCTTCTAGGAGAATTTTGTTATTATTTTTTCTAGTTTTGTAAAATAAGTTTTGATACTTTGGTATGGCACTGAATAAATAGATAAATTTAGGCAGAATTTGGTAATTGTCTTCTTAGGCAATGATTTTTGATTTACTGTGCATTAAATGATTTTATGACAATGAGTCATTTAAAAAATACACAAACACCTATCTAAATGTACTGAAAACAGCGTCATGTGGATTTACTCAAAGCGTGAGGAGCAACATGGTGTAGTAAATAGAGAGAAGTCTGGTCTTAAAGTCAGGAAACCTTAGTTCAGGTCCTGTCTCTAACATACATATCTATGACCATGGTCAAGTAACTTAAATTCTTTGTGCTTCTGGTAGCTCCTTAAGAGTATAAGTTACAGAGGTAATCTGGACTAAAAATAAAGATTTTTTTAAAAACCATAAAATCAAATAAATGTAATAATTGTAATAATAAAAATTTCTTTTTAAGGCTTTGAAAGAGGAAAGGATGATCTGTCTCAAAATAGAGAAGAGACATCACATTCTATGTCAAAAAGCAAGGTAAGTTTTCTGTTGTCCCTAAAAGTATCGTTATGATGTAATTATTTTGCATGTACAAGATGACAGCAATAATATATATGTCAGTGGCCAACTGGTATTATATAAATATGTATCAATTGACACAATTTAGTTTGTGACATTAAAAAAAAGAATCATACCGTAGTATCTTTCCCAAATGGCCATTACATCATTCCAAATTATGTGAAGAGGATGCAGTCTCTTGAAGCACATTCTATATTTGGATAGTTCTAGTTGTTAGGAAGTTTTTTTTCCGACATTGTCTCAGTTTATCTCTCTGCAACTTCCGCCAGTTTCTTCAAACTTTTACGTCTGGGACCAGCCAGGGCAAGTCTAATCTTTGATGGACCTTCACATGCTTAAAGATAGCTGTCATGTCTTCCCTAAGTCTTCTCAGCTGCAAGCTAGAATCTGTTTCTTTCAGTCAATACTTGTTTGTCATGGTTTATAAGTCCCTTGTTATTCTGGCTACCATCTGGATGCTCTCCTAGATTTCATGTTCTCCAGAAACTCATCCTGTAAGATTAAATCAACTCTGAAACTCACACTTCCTCTGCATCCTCCTCTTGTGGCCCCTTTCTTCCTCTTAATTGTCGAAAGTGGAGGTTGAACACCGGAGAAATCCTCCCAGATTTTCTATAATTTAAGGAGGGTGCCCTGCGTAGTCACTTCATTATTTTCCACTGCTGCTGCAGAATTTCATTATGTGCTCTGTGCTGAGTATTCCCCTCTTCACTATTCTTCTGCCCTTCCCTTGCTTTTCAGCTTCTTTTTGTATGTAGCCTCTTCTATTAGATTGTGAGCTCCTTGAAGGCAAGAATTGCCTTGTCTTTTATCCCCAGTGTTTAGCACAGTGCCTGGCACAAACTAAATGCTTAATAAATGTTAATTGTCCACTGACTTGCTTTAGTGCCTTCCTAAACTATGCCACATAGAACTGGAGATAAAAATGTAGGCATGGATGGGCCAGGGCCTGAGTTCAAATCCAGCCTACCCTGGAGCAAGTCACTTAACACTGCCTCAGTTCCCATCTGTAAAATGAGCTAGAGAAGGAAATAGCAAACTACTTCCATATCTTTACCAAAAAACCCCCAAATGGGATTGCAGAGAAATGGACATGATTGAAACAACTCAACAACAACAAAGAAACTCAAAACATAATTTTGAAAGAATATAAAAGACTTATAAAACCCTAACAACTTCAAATCATTTAAATAAGGAGAAACAACTGAAATCAATACTGTATGTCACTGTATTACAATCTGTTATAGTTCAGTAATTTATCACAGTGGTTATGTTGATAGTAAAAAAAAAATATTAAACTCTTACATTGAATTGTTCTGTATCTCTGTTTTTAAAAGGCAGAGTTGTATGTAATTTACTTCAGAAGTATTACCATTAAAATTTAGCTTTTATTTCAGTGCTTAAATGATTAAGATAAAAAAGTTTTGATGCTTTGTTATGTGGAACATTTCATTTCTCGGTGATATCAGGTCATTGAGTACTATAGAAGATCTTAGCACTCAGTAACTTTTTTTTCTTTCCTCAGAACCAATCAAAAATTGGAGGAGTGTGGGAAACCTGTTACTGTTATGTTGTCATTGACTAAGATCATGTGACAGACCTCCAGTTTGCTAGTTCTTATATACCAGAGCTTATTAGCATTCTCTGGAAGCTACTAGAGTGTCATGAAAATCATTGGAATCCAAGCCTCTGACTTCAGATACTGCTTTAGCTGTGTAACTCTGGACAAGTCACTTAATTTCTGTCTGCTTCAGCTTCTTCATCTGTAAAATGTGGATAATAATAGCCCCTGCATCCCAGAGCTGTTGTGAGGATCAGATAGGATAATAATTGTAAAGGGCTTGGTCTAGTGACTGGCAGCACCTACTACGTGCCATACAAATGTTGACTGTCCTCCTCCTCATCATTAGAATTGTGTGGAGCAAAGGTTAATTTCCTAATCTCCTTATGTAGATTACATTTGAGTCTGACCCACATGCTGAATAAATCCAAAGTATGAGTAGTTTTGACTTCTCTTTCTAAATGTACTGTAGTAACATTCAAGTATACACTTCCCTTGGAGCTGTGTGGCTGATTTCTAAGCATTCATTAGTGCTGTCTCCCTTTAGGTAATAGTTAACAGATTTATCCTTGCTGGTTTTTCAATTTGACATATACAAAACTTATTTTGATTGGCTGATTACTGATATCATCTGCTATGGCAATCAGCAAGCATTTATTAAATACTAACTGTGGCCAGACGCTATGCTAGGCTCTGAGGATACAAAGAAAGGCACAATATAGCTGTGTTAGAACAAGGTTTTAGTAGGAACTTTTTACTTTTTCCTCTTTCTAATAAAGCTCAGGATACATTACATAAGTGGAAAGAGTTGAATGTTTGAGCAGCTTGTGGTTCTTGTGGACAAGCTGAGTTGGATGTCAGTGCCTTTAGACACTGTAGTTGCTCCACGGAAAAAGACTTAAAAAGCAAAGGAACAAGAACATTTTGTTCAACCATATCTCTATAAACGTTAGTGTAACAGCTAATGAGTTTTCAGAGTTACTCTGACAGTTTCACAGCTTGTCAGCATTGCTTTTATTCCTTGAAATGCTAAAATTTATGTGACATTTCTCTTCGTGTTCTTTTGGAAAGAGAATACAGGAAATCCACAAAATGTGGTGTTTATCTTCATAACTTATCAAATGAGACTATGTGGTTGCAGGAGGCTATGAATAATTGTTTAAAAACACATACTGTACAAAAAAACAAGAACTTTCTATTCCATGTGTATTTCATGTATCATTGCATTAAATGGGAATAGTTTTGTTACTTTATTTAGCAATTATTTATTTTAAGGATCTGTATGAACATAGAGCTCTGGATAGAGAGATTTCAATCAGTCTTATTCTTCTGTTCATTTTTCTGTAATTACAGTCTGAATCCAAACTTTATAATGGCTCAGAGAAGGACATTTCTTCTTCAAGCAAGCTCACCAAAAAGGAATCTCTTAAGGTGAGCCAATTTTTAGTATAATTTTGTTTTATTGACTGACAAACTTTTCCCTAAAAAATTACTGAAAAGACCTTTATAAGTTTTTTGTTTAAGATGCCTGTGGGACATCCAGTTTGAAGCATTGTAACAGGCTATTGTTGATGTGAGATTGGAGCTCAAGAGAGATTAGGGCTGGATTCGTAACTCTGAGAATCATCTGTGTAGAGAAGATAGTTGAAACCATGAGTGCTGATCACCAAGCAAGATAGTTCAGAAGGAAAAAAGAAGAGAGCATAGCACAGAGGCTTAGGGGATACTTATGCTTAGTGGGTTTAACTTGAATGAAAATCCCACAAGGGGTAATGAAAAGTGGTCAGATAATGAAGAGGAGAACCAGGAGAAAGCAGCATCACAAAAACCCAGAGAAGAGTCCATATCCAGAAGGAGGTAATCAACAGTATGAAAGCTACAGTGGAGTCAAGAAAGATCAGGTTTGAGAAAAGGCCATTAGACTTGGGAATTAAGAAATCATTGGTAACTTTTCAGAGGGCAATTTTAGTTGAATGGTGAGGTAGGAAGCTAGATTACAGAATGTTTGCAGGCAAATAACTCTTAGGTCTGCCAGGGGTAGGCAACACCACACCTGAAACTGAGGAGGACAAATGCAGTGGAACAGAAACAAACATCCCCAGGTCCATTTCTTGGAGTCAGAGTAAAAGAAAATAAGTGATGTATGTGTGTGTGTAAAAGTGTGTAAGTATTCACTTTCCTGGTTCAGTTTATGGTGCTTATGCTGTAAGTGAACTACATGCAAGAGAGACTATCCCAATGTGACCAATTTTAAAGACATAGCATATTAAGTTATGCAGCTAATTAAAAGAGAATACTCTTACCCCCATGGCAGAAAAATGCAAGATGCAAGGTGTTTCCATCTCAGGTGATCTGGGCATACTCCAAGCCCAATTACATAAGCATTTATTATCTCTCTCTCATTTTTCATGTGTCCCTCCCCTATTGAACAATTGGGAAAAAAAGGAAAACTTTCATAACAATTATGCAAAGTCCTACAAAACAAATCCCCATCTTGACCATGTACAAAAATGCATATTTCATTCTGCATTTTAAGTCTGTCACCGATATGGCAGGAGGTGCCATCAGAACTCTTTTGATTAGATTTGCAAGACACCTGGCAAATACATTCTTACCAGCTTTCATTAGGTACACTCTATGTATTAGAATTTGTCATTCCCATGTTGTAAGCTGTGGTCAAGAAATACAAACCCCATTCTCAGACACCACTTTCTTAGCTTCTGTATCTCTTTATTTGGAGACCACAATGAGAAAAACACAACTTTTTCTCCTATTATCTTCACCTTCTTACGATTTCATAATTGTTGACAGTACTTTTTAATATCCTTCTGGCGGCAGTACCCAATCACAGTGGGTATTCGTCACCCATTTTGCTAAGACAGCCTTCCAAAGGTTCTCTGTCTTAAATACATGTCCAGGAAAGACAACAGATGTCTCTGCTGTTGTCGGGTTGACAAATGGCTGCCATGGTCCTCATGGTCCAGGAATCACTAGCTACTCTTACCCTTCTCTTTTTCCTCAGACTCTTAATAGGTTGTCTCCTATAGCTTCCTAAATTGTCCTGCTTCTTTTTCAGCGGGGAAGTAGCATCTGGACCAGTATCTAGGTTGGAAAATTGTTTTGCACATTTTTCCTGAGTTACTGCAAAATACTGCCAAATTTTTCCTCTCCACATTCAACCTCTGACCTACTTAAGTGGTTCAAACTAGAAGTCTCCTACACAATTCCCTTCTGCTCACGTTGCCCAGGTTCTGCTCCATCTCCTAAAACTTCGTCCTACAAGAGCAGGAAGTAGAAAAACAACTTTGAAACTGTGATTGCAAATTTTGATGATTGAATCTTCTCAATAGAAATTACAGGTTTGGAGGTGAGAGAAATGATGACTTCTCTCTAGTATTTAATAACTAGTTGTTGAATTAGGACCAAGGTTTTTTCCCTTTTCTACTTCCTCATTCAGAAATCAGCCCCTTTTGAAGTTCAGGGCTGATACCAAGAGGGAGAACTCAGATCTATTCAAAAGGCAAAGTTAGGTGAGCCAATGGATTGCAGCCCATCATGTTTTACTCAGCTAGTGATCAGAATCACATTCCCCAGACCTCATTAGAATAGGTCCATTTTTATTATAATATTCATTCTCTCATTAATTGTTAACCACTCAGTGTTGATTTCCACCTTTAGGAACGCGTACTCTTCCAAGGGCATATAAGGAAGTCTTAGGTCTAAGAGAGTTGGCTAAATGACTGTGCTTTTATTAATAATATGCTAGCATTATTAATAAAATGATTAATTACCCAGAAATCATGTCTCTTGAACTTTTCATGCGTCAGAAAGGGTAGATCGATCTATAAAAGGAACATAAAGAGTTCTGTTTTGGATGTGGTGAGTTTCATACGTCTATATGAAGTTCAGGTGAAGCTCTATAGCAAACAGTTAATGCTGTCGGTCTAGATGACAGGAGAGTGATTAGGGGACTAAATAAATAGATCGATGAGGTCATTTATACAGAAAATATAGAGAAAGAAATGAAGATGGCTCAGTATAAAGGTCTGAGGGGTAGCTTTTAATCCTGCAAGGACAAGTCGGAGGAGAACAAGTAGGAGTGACTGCTGTCAGAGAAACCAAGGAAGAAGTTTCTGTGAGGTGTTCTACAGAGTGTTCAAGATGAATAAGGACTGAGGAAAGGCAATCATTGGATTTACCAGTTGAGTTAGTTGTTGACCTTGGTGAGAGCTCTATCAAATGATGAGGTCAGATGCCGCAAGGCATTGGAAATTGAGTGGGAGCTGAATGAAGTAAGTGGCATGCTGGTACTACCTCCTTCTAAATCCTGATCCTGATTCTTATTAGCCCAACTTCTCCCTGAGCTTGTTTCAAACCAGTGCATCCATCTGTTAACTCCTTGAACCACTGCATCCTTTGGAATCCACATTCAGGTCTCTTGTTAACTGAATAAACTCTTTTCATCATCTAATTTCTCAATCAATATTTCTTGCTTTTGTGGAACCCAGAATTCTCCTGAGTTTAACACATCCTCTTCCCATACTCTTCATTGTAGATGATTCAAATCATTCTGGTCCTGTACTGTAGGACCAAGAGGAGAGATTGTATATTTTTTGCTCCTAATTGCCCTTCCTCTCCCTGCATCTCTCAGTATTCTTTCTTCTTTTGAAGTACACGCATTTAGTGCTGTTATCTGCCAACCTCTAGGAGATTTTCCCAGATTTTCAGTCATTTAATCATCTAGCTCACAGTCTTGCTGTCTGCAATCTGGCTTTAGACTGCCTTTGTACCCTCGTCTCATTCTATAGCATGTTATATACTTATACTCCAATCAGACTGAACTGCCCCTTGTAGTTCCATGCACACAGTCCCTACTTTCCCTTAACCATGTGTTTGTTCTGCTTTTGGAATATATATATTCTCCATATTTTTCTATTATCCTTATTTTCACTTGTTGAATTCTCCTTCAAGACTCAGTTTGAATGCTACCTCCTCCATGTCTTCCTTGATTTTATCATTTATTTGTTATTCATTCATTTACTTATTTACAATGAAGGAACGTTTATTTTCTCTCATACTCGTTACCCCTGCTGGAGGAACAAGGAAGGGAAAAGTAAACAAAAAATAAAAAAAACCTTTGTAACAAATATGGATAGTTAAGCAAAACAAATTCCCATATCGACTATGTCAAAAAATGTGAAAAAAAAGTCATTTTGCATATTTAGTCTGTCACTTCTCTGTGAGGAAGTGGGCAGCATTCTTTCCCATCAGGCCTCTGGAAAGCATGATTGATCATTGTTCCTAATTTTTCCAGAGTCTTTCATTTTTATAGTGTGATTTTTTTTGCTATATGAACTGTTCTCTTCATTCTGCTCACTCCTCTCTGGATTAGTTCACACACATTTTTGAGGTTTCTATGAAACCATTGTCTTCACCACTCCTTACAGTAGGAGCGTTCCATTGTGTTCGTGTACCATGACTTGTTCACCATTCCCTAACTGATGGGTAAGAAAGGACCTCGTCTTAAAACATTCTCTTTATATGGATATTATTGACATCTTGTTTTCCCTATTAGATTCCAGGCCCAGCACTCTATCCACTGTGCCACCTAGCTGCTTCTCCTAGATTAGAAGCCCCTTAAAAGCAGAAGTCCTGTTTCCTTACTGTCAGTCTTTACCAACACACAGAACTTCATACATACAAGACACTTGGACTGGACTAGAAAGGTACTTGAGGCAGAAAGACCACCAAGAAGGCTCTTGTAGTAGAGAAGGCAGGAAATGGCGAGGGGAAGCTTCTGGGAGGGGTGTTGTGAGATAGAACCAGTAAGACTGAGCATTATGGGTGGTGGTGAGAGCTGAAGATAACACCTAAGTTGTGAGCCTGGGTTGGTGGTGGTCTTGATAGTACTAGGGAGATTAGTAAGAGGGGGGAATGTTATTGAAAGTCGTACTGTAGTGTTCTCTAAGTCAGTTTGGTCCACACATATTTGGGAAAAATATTTGGAATTGAGAAAGTAACTAAAATGCCCATACCCTTTCACCTAAAAATCCCAGTGCTAAGTACATATCCTAAGGAAGGGAGAGATGAAAAAGAAAATCCTCACATTACCAATGGACAGTGCTCTACTACATTTGTGGCCGCTCTTTTTGTAGTAGCAAAGTAAATGCCCAGTAATTGGGAAATGGCTAAATAAATTGCATTGCAAGAGTGTAATGGAATATTCCTGTATAAGGAACAATGAATATGCTAAATAAATACAGAGAAGAATGGAAAAACATTAACTGACACAAGCAGACCAGGAAAACAGTGTACACATAGACTACAGCAAAATGAAGTGCTGAAAGAACAATACTAACACCATAATTGGAACTGAATGCTATGAAAATCAGGAGTACATTGACCCCAAAGAAAAGCTATGAGGAAGCACCTTCTACCTTTTTTGCAGAGGTAGGGGATGTATAGGTATGTAACACTTCATGCAATGTCATATATTTTTTTGATGGTTTTGTTTTCCTGAATTTTTTGTTTTTCTTTGTTGTAAGCAATGGGGTCACTGGTCAAGGAGGGATGAGGTAGAGTTATCTTGGAAAATGCTGTTAATGCAAAACCAGAAGATATCAGTAAAATTTTATTTTTTTGATGATGTTTCCCTTGCTTCTGTTTTTAAGTACCTTTAAAGAAAAGGAAGATAAAAGATGTACAATTTTCCTTGAAAGATCTTTTAGTCAAGATGACAATCATACCGACTTAATTTTTTAATGTACAGTACCTGTTTAATCAATAAAAATTTTTTAGAGATAGCACACTTATAAGTACTTTATGATTATTAAGTAACGAGCATTACCATTTTTTAACGTAATTTTTTCGCTATTGCTTAAAGAAATGTGATCCAGTTTAGTACTTAGGAGGTCCTAAAGTCTTGGTGCAGTTTTAAGTATTAGTAATTTCAGATGTATGTAGATTTAAGTTCTTCTATAGTAGAGTTTCCTGTAATGAGGAGAGAAGAAACAGAGAGGTTTGCAATAGGTAGTCCAAGCATGAGGTGATGGGAAGAAGCTTCCAGGAGAAATGTTGTGAGGTGGAATCGACAAGACATGGTAACAGATTCAATACATTGGGTGAAACAGAGTGAAGAACTGAGGATGGCACCTAAGTTGTGAGCCTGCGTGAACTGAGAGAATGGTGGTGGCCTTGATAGTAATAAGGAAGTTAGAAAGACGGGAGGATTGTGGAAAGAAAGGACTCTACCCAGCTATCAAAGGGCACTTCTTAAAGTGCAGGTCTGACTGTGTCATTCCTTTATTCAAAAGTAAACTGCTGAAAACTTGCTGGCCACAACCCCTTCAACAGTGACTGTTCCCACCATTTTGTATAGTAGATTTAAATTCTGTAAAACAGTATAGAAAGTAGATTTACAGACTTAACTCAGTAAAACAGTAGCGTTTTGACAAAAGCTCGATAACGGTAATGAATAATTCTTTTAATTTTTTACAAACTTTTTCTCTGGTCCATTTAACTATACTGTTAGTCTAGTAGTGTAATTTATTACAAATTGAGCTCATAAATGAAAGTAGGCTGACTTTTAAAAGAAATCTGTACATGCAGAATTTTTAAATAACATTTTGTTGGCATACTTTTTTAGGTTTACAAAGACCATTTTGTTCCGCTTTGCTATTGGAAAATTTTTTGTTTTGGTAAATTTATTGCAACCAAAAAATTAAATAGGAAAATAACTGCAAGATTATATTAACATTTCTTTTACAGATTATCTAGTAAGTGACTTATGTGTGAAGGTAAAATCTTGATGATTTGTTAAATGAATAAAATAATAAATATAATCTTGCCAAGATTGTATTTACTTTGTTGTTTTACTTTTAATAGGCAACACTGGCTTTTCTTAGGAAAGAACACTGAACTATAGACTCATGGAGCATAGGTTTTTAATCTTACTTCTTCTCTGTCCTATTCATATGACTTTGAGTGACTTAACTTCTTTGAGAGTCAGTTATCTTGGCTGTAAAATAAAGGTGGTTGAAAGATCTCTTCTAGTTCTAAAAGTCCTATGGGCCTGTGATCCAATGATTCTAGGTGTTTGAGAATTTTTCATTCCATATTCTACATATGTGTCTTTTTTCAATTTTTCTCGTTTTCATAAAATTTTCATATATTTATTTTATATTCTTTATTTGAAACAGGTACAAAAGAAAAATTACCGAGAAGAAAAGAAGAGAGCCACAAAAGAATTACTCAGTACAATCACGGACCCTTCAGTTATTGTTATGGCTGATTGGCTGAAGGTCAGAGTTTGTGTTAAATCTAGAATTTTATGTTGTTTGATGTTTATTTTCTGGAATCAAAAAAAATTCATAAGGCAGCATACAAAACAACTCTTGGACTGCTTTTTTTCTACTAGTAGAAGAGCTTTTAATTGAATTCCAGAGGTTCCATATTCTAATCTTAATGGGAAGCAAGAAACTTAATGTTTTTTAATTTGACAATAAGAATTAAATATGCATAGGGATTAATTGAAAAAAGGTTTGTGTGGGATTTGTGAATTTGTGAATAGCGTTTTTAATAAAAGCATGATTAAATTTTACATTTGTTTTGGTGAAAAATTAACAATATGATAGCTAACATTTATAATGCTCTATAAGGTTTGGAAAATACTTTGCAAATATTAGGTCCTTTGTTCTTTACAATAAACTTGTGAGATAGGTACTATGATTATTCCCTCTCCCCCCTTTAATAGATGAAGAGACTGAGTCTGGAGAAATTAAGTGACTTGCCCATGGTCATAGAGCTAATAAGTGTC
Source organism: Phalanger gymnotis (assembly GCA_028646595.1). Lineage (NCBI taxonomy): Eukaryota > Metazoa > Chordata > Mammalia > Diprotodontia > Phalangeridae > Phalanger > Phalanger gymnotis. The sequence goes on from CM053623.1 coordinate 197,135,431, forward strand.
TTAAGCATCATTTGGACTCAAGTTTCAGAATCCCAGCATCATACAACTTGAAGGAACCTCAAAGGTCATTTAACCTGACTAATACATGAAAGAGAAACCCCTCTACAATATACCTGGCAAATGGTCAGACATTTCTTGAATATGCCCAAGTGAGGAGGCTACCCCATAACCAACCTCCTAAAGCATTCCACTTTTGGACAGTTCAGAATTGTTAGTAAATTTTTTCCTTTTATCTCTTGTGACTCTAAATCTAATGCTTTGCTCACTTTTCCAGTATATACAATTATCATCATTCATTTTCTCTGTCACTTTTCTGTCACTGTCATGAACTCTGTATGTAGGGTGTGGGAGTGGAGTTCAGTCAGACTCAGTTCTAACTTCGAGAGGAATCTTGGAAGACTCTGAGGTGCCCCAGGGCCTGTTTCCCAGAAATCAACCCTTTCTACCACTTTTCCTATTAGATTCTGAGAAGTCTAGCTCCAAACTCTCCCTGAGAATACTGACTGCTTCAGCTTCAATAAGACTCGATCTTGATTAGATGTCATTTGGATGATTAAGAATTGAGCTGTCCACTAGATCCAGAGAGCATCACGATGTAACCTTTCATTTGCCCCAGACCATTGCCTTTCTTCCTGACTCTACTTGTGGCTCTCAGTCCTATATGCCACAAGGATTCTCGTTCTGCTTATGTATCTCTTGTCTCTTAACTCTTTTGGCTCTAATTTTCTAGCTCTAAACTTTGGTCTGCATTTATTTACCAAGCATTACCTTTATTCTTCACCAGACACCCAGGTCTTCATGCCATCAATATAGATTAAACCCCTTTCTTCTCTCGATAACCTAATATATTCCTCATCTCATCCATTCTCTACTCTCCATTCTCTAAGCATCTCTTGCATGTATATACAGTCTTCTGAAATACATACTTTTCTTCTGTTGGCACAGATGCCTCCTACCTCAGTTTAGATCCTTATATTGACCTACTTGTGGAAGAAAATAGGAGTAAATCATAGATTAACATGGATAAAGATAACTGAGAAACAAAGGTCATATTCTTACTCTGCAATTTAAAGAACTTCATTATTATGCACTCGAGCTCATTGCCTCCTTGAGCCATGGAAAAGTAATATTTCTATGAAAGTAAACATTGATAGGAAAAAAAATTATTATTGAATGTATTTAATCCTATTCCCATAGTACAGAACCCCCAATCATGTGCATCTAATGAGAATAGAGAAAGATTCAAGTTTAACTTCTGGTTTTAAAATTTAACTTGAGTATAAACCCTTGAACAATAAATACCTGCCATTGCTGAGGAACCTCTGAGTATCTAGGGAATTGAATTTTGCTCTTGTTGTTTAATTGCAAGAATTAAATTTTAGAACATTAACATTGTTTCTAACTTGTATCTAACTTGTATCCAATGTTTCTCATGAAATGAGAAGTTTGTTTTTCTATGGATTTTTTACATTTGTTTTTTACATTTTACATTTGTTTTTCTACAGATTCGTGGTACACTTAAAAGCTGGACCAAGCTTTGGTGTGTGTTGAAACCTGGAGTGTTGCTGATTTATAAAACTCAAAAAAATGGTCAGTGGGTGGGAACAGTGCTTCTGAATGCCTGTGAACTTATTGAGCGACCATCCAAAAAGGATGGCTTTTGTTTCAAACTTTTCCATCCTTTGGAACAGTCCATTTGGGCAGTTAAGGTAAGAATAAAGTTAGTTCCTATGTAAAGGGTAGGAATTAAAATTCTTAAGAATTATGCTGAGCATAAATCAATATATAAAAATTCATTTAATGATTATTTTACTGTTATAACTTCCAATTTCCTGTTTTCTCTGCTTTGGCATATGCATTCTGTCTCATTGGAAATATTCCTCATGGCTCTCTAATGTGGCTTCTTCAATCTGCCTCAAGATCTGAATCGAAATTCATCTAGAAATTGTTTTCATGTACTCTCATTCATATTGCGCTTTTTATCTTTCCTTTATGTGTATAGATTCAGTTTGTACTGTTACATTTGTGAGTGCGTTGCTATGTAATATTGTTATTTTATTTGTGAGTGTGGGCTTTAAGTAGATTGCAAAGTGAAGGATAAGGACCTTTGGATATTTCTCTGCTCTCCACGTCTCTTCTCTCTTCCATCCCCACCGGTGCCTAACATTTGTAAACATTAGGCATTCAATAACTGCATGATCAAAAATTGAAATTATTCAAAATTTTTTGTACCAGACCTGTGATTTCATTGATACAAGGAAATTTGAATGAGAAGTTTTCTACTAATACCAATTTGCACCTGCTCTTCAGTTTATAATGTTAGTAAGTTACCTGGGGTCACACGGCCAGTGTGTATCAGAAGTGAGACTTAGACCTGGGGTTTCCTAATTGACTTTCAAGATGGGCTTTCAACCTTGCTACAGTATCTTTATGAAAATTATTGGCATTTGGACAAAAAGTCTACTTCACTCTCCTTGTAAGACAGTTAAATTTTCTAGTAACACAAGGGGCTTAGGTCCTCTAAAGCAAATGAGCTGGTCATTTTATGATTAGGGCCAATTAGGACTAACTCCACTTAGACAGCTTTGTATTATTATATGTTTTTATCATGCCCAGTGACTGTAGAATTTCAGGCTGGGACCTTAGGAAACAGCTGTTCTGTCTCATTTTATAAATTTGGAAGTTGAAAACAGACACTAAATGACTTGCCAGAGGCATGCATATATTAAATAATGGAACTGGAACTCAAGCCATCTTCTCTTGTAATAGGTGCAGCATTCTACTATATCTCAGCTGAGAATGTAATTTTTATGACCATTTTATCTAGCACGGTATAATAGTGATAGCAAATTTCTAGGGATGTGGAGTTTGTAATATCATTCTCACTTTTGAGACGAAGGATTGTTTTCAACAAAATTGCACCTCTGAGAGTCATATGTTGTATGTTTCTGATGTAAAGAAAAACTTCACATATGACTTTTGATAGTTTTTACGTACAGCGTGTTCTTTTCCCCTCATATCCATTGACTCGTCAAGTCTTGTCTTTTCTACCTTTGAAACATTTCTGAACCCATAGTCTTGATCCTAATTCAGCCATTCATCATTTCCTCTCTTATTCTCTTGTAATAACCTCCTAATCAGTCACCCTGGTCTTTTTCTCGCCAATCCATCCTGTACCGAGGTGCCAAAATACTATTACTAAAACATAGATCTAGCCATGCCACTTCTCTACTCAAATCATAAAAGTCTAAGAGGATAAAATACAAAACCCTCACTCTGGTATTTAAAGCCCTAGTTCTTTTCATCTATTTCTCTGGTCTTATTTCAGAGTTCTTCATGAATTTTCCGTCTGAGACTGGCCTACTAGATGCTAGATTCCCTCTTAATGCTGCTTTGTCTTTTCTTGGATAGTACGCTTTGTCTGGAATGTACTCCATTTTTACCCTTCGCCGTTTAAGATCCCTAGCTTCTTTCAAAGAACAGTTCTTCCTGAATATCTCTGCATGGCTCTCTACCTAGCCACCTACCTATCCGCCTAGAGGTTAAGCTGTAACTCTCCTGAAATTTTGTATTTGTTTTTTACTTACTTAGATATATATGATATTCTTCCAGAAGAATGTCAGCTCTTTAGAGGCAAGGTGTGTTGTGTTGTGCCTTTTTGGGGAGGGGGGGAAGCGGGGGAAGAAAGGAGATATCCCAATGTTCAGCACATAAGCACTTAATATATATTTGTTGAATTGGATCTTGAACTAGAATTCTATTTGGCAATTACAAAAACTTGTAGTAATTGATGGCTTTTTTCTAGCACTTAGCACAGTGCCTGTCACATACTAGGCACTTAATAAATGATTATTTACTAATTGACTGATAGCCTTTTGTCATTTTTGTTAAGAGAGCCAAAGTTCTCAAAAACCAGGGATGCAAGGGAAAAAGAGGCAGGAAGGAGGGGTAAATTTCTCCGCTTTAGACACTGTTACAAAACTTGGAACCAACTGTTCAGCCACTTAGGAAGTCAATGGCTTGGGTCATAAAGGCAGAATTAACCTATGCTTTTATTTTGGACCTTTTTTTTTTTTGTTAATTTGTAATTTATTTTTAATATGTTTAGTTTTCAGCATTGATTTTCACAGGCGTTTGAATTACAAATTTTCTCCCCATTTCCACCCCCCCCATTCCAAGATGGCGTACACTCTGGTTGCCCTGTTCCCCAATCTGCCCTCCCCTCCGTCACCCCATTCCCCTCTCATGCCCCTTTCCCTTCCTTTCTTGTAGGGCAAGATACATCTCTATGCCCCATTGCCTGTGCATCTTATTTTCTAGTTGCATGGAAAAAAAA
>CM053623.1:197140266-197159672 GCA_028646595.1 Phalanger gymnotis
TTTCTTCAGTATACTTTTCAGTATTTTTTTGAGTCTCTTTTAGCAAGTCATTGACTTGTTTTTCATGGTTTTTTCTCATCCTTCTCATTTCTCTTCCCAATTTTTCCTCTACTTCTCTAACTTGCTTTTCTAAATCCTTTTTGAGTTCTTCCATGACCTGAGACCAGTTCATGTTTTTCTTGGAGGTTTTTGTTGTAGGCTCTATGACTTTGTTAACTTCTTCTAACTGTATGTTTTGGTCTTCTTTGTCACCAAAGAAGGATTCCAGAGTCTGAAACTGAATCTGGGTGAATCTTGGCCATGTTCCCAGCTAACTTACTTAACCCTTGAGTTTTTCAGTGGGTGTGACTGCTTGTAGACTAAAGAGTTCTATGTTCCACGCTTGGGCGGATACGCTGCCTCACCAGCATTCCTCCTTCCTCAAGAACCCCCTACCCGGACTGGGCTTAAATCTTTAGCAGGCTCTTCACTCCTGCTCTGATCAGCCACTTAATTCCTCCCACCAGGTGGGCCTGGGCCCAGAAGCAACTGCAGCCGTAGTTCTAAAGCTGCCCCACCTCCACTGCCCCAGGGGTGGTGGCTGAACCACAAACTCAGTCCCACAGCTTTTCCCACTAACCTGCTCTGTTGTTTTCGCTGTTTGTGGGTTGTGAGGTGTGGTAACTGCCACAGCTCAGTAATTCAGGATGCTAAGGCACTCTGCACTCGGCTCGTGGTCTGGTCGGTCCGCAGTCTGCGCCACGGGTTGGGCTCTGCTTGGCTCAGCTCTGCTCCCCTCAGCCGGGAGCTGGGAGCTCTGTGCGGGACAGACCTTACCCAGAGACCATCCAGGCTGTCCTGGGCTGGAGCCCTGCTTCCCTCTGCCACTTTGTGGTTTCTGCAGCTCTAGAATTGGTTCAGAGCCATTTTTTTATAGGTTTTTGGAGGGACTTGGTAGGGAGCTCATGCCAGTCACTGCTTTCCAGCTGCCATCTTGGCTCCGCCCCCCCTGGACCTTTTTAAAAATGGTTTTTGTAGGGTTAGTTGATGTCATATTGGTTGTCTTCATGCTTTTTTCTTATCTTTCTTGTTTTAATTCATCACTTTTATTTCCTAAACTTAAATATGCTTCACAAGCCCCCTTTTCCTTTAATGAAATCCTCTAGGTCTTCTGGTTTTTTGATTCGACCTTCCTGAATGCATTTTGATCCCTTTTAGCAACAATTATTCCTGTTTTAAATGAAGCCCTGCTGTGCATTTAATCCTTAGATTTCCTTCCCAGATAAATGACCTTGTCTACTCAGTACTTCCTTTTGTCTCTGTTCTATTCAGGATCTAATGACAATTTGAATTGTTTTAACTGGTAGGATTAAGTGTTGAAAAATCTTTGGCAGTTAATACTTTCTATTATGGAGAGGCAGCATAGAAGAGTGGAAAGAAGACTGGTTCTGGAGTCAGAAGTTTAAACCTCATGCTTCCTTACGACACATGTGACCTTATACAAAGTCTCATAGCCTCCCTGGATCTCCCTTTCCTTATCTGTAAAATGGGGAGGTTGAACCAGATGACTTCTCAGAATACTTCCAGCTTGAATTTTATGATCTTGCGTGGAAATAACTTTGTACTGTATCTTGTGTTATGTTATTTCTCAACAAATAAAAATGCTTTCTTTTTTCCCTTTTCCCTTTCCTAAGACAACAAATTATGCTTTCTGGCATGTGTTTTTAAAAATAAAATTTTCACTTGTTATGAAGTAAGAGGATCTTTATACTTTCAACCCCATTTAAGATTAATTTAGCTCTTTTTCACCCATATAATTTGTAACCACATTTCTGTCTTTTCTCTCAATACATTAACACAGTTAAAATATGCTTAAAGACCTCTAGAAATTGTACAGAGTTTATTGTGGAGTACTGTGGAACTAGAATTTGGGGTTAAACTCACATTTTACTAGGTGAAATGAACTTGGGACGAATAAGTTGAGTTTCTTTTAGTTATGATTAGAGATAAAGTTAACAGAGTTTAGAAAACAAGTCAGTTGCTCTGTCTGTTAAATAGAAAAAATTTCTCTAATGATACCTGTTTCATTAAGAAAGCTAAAATTGCAATAAAAAAGATCACTTTATAGTTCATCAGGTATTTTTGTGTAATCCTCTTAAAATTATAGGAAGCATTTTTTCCATACATCATAAACCCTCCATCAGAAATCATGACTGGCACCTTCTTATACTCTACTTGTTTTACATATATTTTAAGGGCCCCAAAGGTGAAGCAGTTGGATCTATAACTCAGCCTTTGCCTAGCAGTTATTTGATCATCCGAGCTACTTCAGAATCAGATGGTAAATGCCTTTTCTTTTTGGTTTATTTTTAAGCCTTTTTTGTAAGATTTATGTCTTTATAGAACTTACAAAATATGCTAATTATAAGCCTTTTAACCAGTACAACAATTGTATTGTTAAACTATAAGATCTGTTCATTTTATTTTAACCTATTGGTTTCATGCCACTAGCAACCAAGAGTATCTTTATTTTAAGTATCTTTTCACAATTCAGAAGGTTAAAAAAAAACCCAGGACTAAACTGATTTAAAATGTGAGAGGTAGAATGGAGGAAGAAATTAACTTGTTTAAGGAAATTCTTTTAAAACAACAGTTTTATTAAGCTAGCCTTAAATTGTGCTAGAATAAATAATTTTTTAGTTTTTTTAAGGAAATTCTTTTAAAACAATATTTGCTTCATTAACTTAGCCTCAAATTGTGCTAGAATAAATAAATTTTTCGTTTTTTAAGGAAATTCTTTTAAAACAATATTGTGCTGGAATAAATGATTTAAAGACTTTTTTTTACACAAAAATGTGGGGTATTTTTTTTAAATCTGATATAAGTACAGCTTTATGGTACTTCAGATAAAATGAATGACATGAATCATGGCAGTCAAAAGAGCTAAATTCTTCCTGTGGTGTAACTATCTTAAAGAGTAGATTTACTTGAATTATTTGATAGTCTTTTCAGTATTAGGATAAAAAGTAATGGAAAGTAAAATATCCGAATGCTAGATGGTCTTATATTTAAAGAGATTTTATATTTTATATAATAATATATTTATATAGTGTTTTACAGTTTATAATGTTGTTTTGTATGCTATTTCCCTTAATACCTGTAAGGTAAGCATGACATATAACATGTATAATATAAGGAGTTAGATAAGGTTATTTTTAGGTCCTTCCTATTTCAAAATCCCACATTCCCTCTTTTATAGATCCTCAAGGAACCTTGAGGACTAGTGAGGTCACAGCAGCCCCAGAACACAACATATAATGTAGGATCCTTTGATATGCCACATTTTAAAACTTCTCATTGGAAAAGTGTAAAAACCAAATATATGTCTATAGTATCCGAAAAATACTTTATAACTTAAAATAAATAACCTATTTAGGAATAGGAACAATTTATGATTTGATTGGTATAGTGAACGCCTAGGTGAGAAAACTCCTCTACTGGTGCAAGTTGGCACATATGCTTCTATTTATAGTCTTAGGAAATTGATTGTGAGAGAGGTTAGTGATTTACTTGTCCAGGGCCACACAGCCAATATATGTCAGAAGCAGAGCTCGAACCCAGTTGTCTCTGAAATCAAGGCCAATTTTCTGTCCATTATACCACATTGGCTCTCATTTGGAGGTATAAAGTTAATGAATCAATGCTAGAATAAACTAAGATAAAAGTAATATAAACTATATCACAGTTTTAAGGGGAAAAATGTATTTTGTTAACTTTTGACAGTTTATTAGATTAAGTGTCAGCTTCTCAGTGAAAGATAGTATATTTTCTTGGTTAATAGTTAAATAAATGGGTACTATTATTGGAGTTTAATTATATTAATTTATATTAATTCCTTTAGGCAGGTGCTGGATGGATGCTTTGGAATTGGCTTTGAAATGTTCTAGTCTTCTTAAACGCACAATGATCAGGGAAGGTAAAGAACACGACCTGAGCATGTCATCAGAAAATACACATGTGACTTTCTATGGCTTACTACGTGCTAACAATCTCCACAGTGGTGACAACTTTCAGTAAGTAGACACTATTACTGGGCTTGGCCATAGTGTGATGTAGCGTTGTTCACTGGGCTGGTTGAGAGACTTAACAACTGACAATCCAAACCATGACCTAAAACTTGAGCAAGGTGAAATTCCTTGTCAGCTAGCAAGGCAGAAACTTGGTGGGCTTACTCCACCTAGATTTTTGTTGGTAACTTGTAGAAAACACAATATTGCTTCCTGTTAGATACCAGCAACTGGCCTGGTACCATCTAACTCCTCTTTTTAGCATTTAGTTCTTTCTTGAAAGGCAAGAATATTCTACTGTGAGGCCTGGGCTAAAGGATCTTTTATTCTTAACTTACTTGATTTGACACGGTTTTTTTTTCTTTTTTTACCTTTATTGGCTGAATTTTCCTTTTTCTCTGTAGTCTCACAATCCAGAAGTATGTTAGAGAGGCAAATGTGCTCAGAAAACCTGAGCTTTAAACTTGGCTTTGCTCCTCTTACTGCCTATGTGACCTTGGGCAAGTTACTGAAGTTACATGGGCCTTAATTCTTCATTTCTAAAATGAGGGATTGGACTGGATAATCTCTAAAGTTCAAAAGCCTTCAATCCTGTGATAAGAATACTTGCGCCATCTACTTTACAGGATTGTTGTGAGGAAGATGTTTTATAAACCTTGAAACCGTTGTATACCGTCTTCTGCTGTGCTTCTTTGTATCAGGGAGTTGTGATTTGGGGCTCTCAAAGACAGTGCCAGGAGAGTAGTTGTTCTGAAAGTTCCATTCAAACGAGAACCTCTTTGAGAATAGGTCTGGTGATGCATTGTATGTCTCTCTGTTGTCCAAACATCATCAGCCTAGACAACTCAGTTTTGAGAGACTCATCACCGAGTTGGTTACAAAGTGATGAATTTTTTAGCTACGACAACTCATGAAGACCAGGTACAGAGGGGTTGCCTTCTGCATCAGTGGAGGAGTAGCCACAGCAATGAAATTACAGAGTGTTGAAGCGTAAAGCGTTATATAAATGTAGAATATTATTTTTTAAATTATTAATAGTAAGTCCCATAGTGCCAAGGGCCTATCAAGATTTGTATTCCAAAATTAGATATTTAAATGGCTTTGAGCTGTGTAATTTTTTTTCCTCTTGCAGGGGTATTCTTTAGGTGGTTATATTGATGAATTTTTAAATCAGGTTTCTTCTCTATACCTTTTGTTTTGACTTGGCTGCTTTGCATATTTTTTCTTTTAATTCTTAAAGGATCTGTAATTTCATTAGTGTGGATATTTACTCCATCAAAAGGGATTGTAACCCCACTATGGTTAGCAGTTTATCTTCATGAGTTACTGAGACTAAAACACTTCAGCCTTCTGGTGATACCGTGACAAAAACACGAGATCATGCTGGTCCCATACTCTTTATTTCCATCTCGATTGGATCATCCTGAGCTTGAACACTGCTGACTTAACCTTTTAGAGTCCAGGGTTACCTCCATGAGGCACCAAGATAGAAATTTAGTGGAGCAGACTAGAATAATACTAAAACAATTTCCCAGACTTTGAGTCCATTTCTCGTTTGCATGATATAGCAAATAAAAGACTGAAAATTATCTTTGAGAAAAAAGCTTTCAAAAAGATTTAATAGCAGTTTTGATGCCATTTAATGTCACTGAGCAGTGTTGTAGTGGCTAGAATGCAAGCATAGAGTCAGGAAGGCCCATCTTCAGAGTTCAAATCTGGCTTCAGATACTTACTAAATGTGTGACCCTGGGCAAGTCCCTTCACCCTGTTTGTCTCAGTTTCTTCATCAGTAAAATAAGCTGGAGAAAGAAATAGCAGACCACTTGGTGATTATCTTTGCCAAGAAAACCCCAAATGGGGTCATGAAGAGCCGGACACTACTGAAATGACTGAATAACAACAGCCACAACAAGAAGGCATATCCTAATACATGTATATCCTTGGGCAAACTAGTTTACTTTTGGGGCCCTCAGTTTCCTCATCTTTAAATTGAGAAAATTGAACTAAAGGTCCTTCTGATTCTTATGTAGCTCAGAAATGTGTAATGCTTATTTTTTTCCCCTAGACTTTTCTCTCTAATCTTAAAGTAATCAATTAAGTTAATGCTTCTTTTCAGGAACATTCACTTGGGCTTTACCGTACAAGTCCTAACTATTCAAAGTCTCTCTCTTATCAAGACTTCAGCGTCTTTTTTAGGTTATACTATTAAGTGTCATATTAACCATTCTTATTTTTTTTCTCTTAAGGCACTTATTCAACTTAGTGACTTTGGTTCTCTCTATGGAGTAATTTTTATTCCTTTTCTTAATTATTTTGAGTTAATAAGAAGAACTATGAAATCTATATGCCATGTTTTACTGCCATATTATAATCAAATAATTGTTAATTATTCTCTCTCCTCTTTGTCCCCAACAAATTCACATGGCTATTTGATAGGTGTTATTTAGAGCAATAGATAGCAATTAGAGCTGTCTGAAAATGGAGTGGACTGCTCTATAAGATACTGAGTTCTCTGTCTTTGAAGTATTCAGCAGGAAACCGGGTGACCATTTATCAGGATATTGTAGAGGGAGTCGCAGTGGGTGGCTCTAAAGTCTCTTTCCAGTTCTCAGATTTCGTGATCAATGGCCACAAGTCTCTTTTTAGAAGCCCGAGTATCAAAGTTTTGTATATTTGGGAAACTGCCAAAATGTAAGTTTTAAGCTGTCTACAACTATAATAATCCTAGCAGCTAACATTTATACGATATCTGTTATGTTCCAGGGACTGTGTTAAATGTTTTACAGCTGTTGTCTCATTTCACCCTCACAACAATCTTGGTAGGTAGGCGCTATCTTTATCTCCATTTTACAGTTGTGGAAACTGAGCAGATACAAGTGGAGGGACTTACCCAAGGTCATACAGCTGCTAAGTATTTGAGGTCAGATTTGTACTTAGGTTTTCCTGACTCCAAGCCCAGGGCTCTGTGTACTTGTGCTACCTCCAGGGACATAGATCCTAATCTACAAAATGTTTTTAAATTATTGAATATGAGAAAGAGATGGTAAAGATTTATCTTTGTCAAAAACGAAACTTTTTTTATTCTTTACTTATATTCTTGATTCTCCCCTACCTCAGATTAAATGACAGTGAAATTGAACGACAACATTTTAAGGACCAAGATATGTACTCTGATAAATCTGATAAGGAAAATGATCATGAACATGATGAATCTGACAATGAGGGAATTGGGAAAAGTGAAGAAAGCGATACAGATACATCAGAAAGACAGGATGATTCCTATATTGAGCCTGAGCCCACTGAACTTCTGAAAGAGACTACTTACACAGAGCAGGCCCATGAAGAACTTGGAGAGGTAAGAACCTCCAGTTAATTGTCAGATGTCTTGGTTTGTAACATTTGGAGTTGGAAAATATGTTTATACCAACTGTCAGTGTTTTTAATTAAAGAAGCATTTGCACGATTTCTGTTTTAATACAAAAGTTCTACCTGTTTTTTATACACCTCAGTAATCTGTAGGATGCTTCAGGAGATAATTTACCCAATATTCTTTAAAAAGGAGCATTGAAAATTTTCTCACCGACATAAACAGGACTCTACTTAGTGATGATGATATTCAAGGCAAATAGCAACCCCCCCCCAAGCTCCCTTCTTTTATGTTCTTTTCTTTTATGTGTGCATATATTCATATTAGAGTCAACATGGAGTGATTCAGTATAGTAAATATTTTTAATATCTTTTTAATTTGTCAGCTTTTTAATATCTAATGACATTTGTGTACTTTTTAAAATAACTATGGTATTTATAAGCTAAAGAGCTTCTGTTTTATAATACTTTATTCATTATAAAGGGAGAGTATTTTTACATGTAAACTGTTCAAACATCTGCATGTTAAAGTAAATAGAATATTCCAGGAATTGTGTTTAATTGTTGAAGGCAGGTGAGGCTTCTCAAACAGAAACTGTATCTGAAGAAAACAAGAGTCTTATATGGACGTTGCTGAAACAAGTTCGTCCAGGGATGGACCTATCCAGGGTTGTTCTGCCTACATTCATCTTGGAACCTCGTTCTTTTCTGGATAAACTCTCTGATTACTACTATCACGCAGATTTCCTCTCTGAGTAAGTGATTTCTTATTTCTTAAAATATAAAATACTTATTCATGTTTCAGTTTATTCTCTGTAATGCCCATCTCAATTCTGCCTTTCTAAATAATTTGATTAGGTTGCAACATTGTACTTTCTCTTCCACACATTTTGGAGGTTTTTTCTGAATGCAAAGAAAGAGCAATATAATTAGTAATTCTGACAAGCAGAATAAGCACCGTGAATCAACTTTTAAATCAACTTTTTAGACAGATTCGGTTAAATAGGGGAGACCTCAGGAAGAGATAAAAGGCTCTGTCAGATGGGGAGAACACTCAGACCTCAGGACAGTGGTTGGGAGTGCAGATTAAAGAAGTGTGCTACCGGGTAACATTCTACTTGAATTTTTATTGCTAATAGTAGGTGCAAAGCTCAGTTGTTTCTACCTGTAATGACAAGTGCTGTCAGCACCTTGTTTAGTAGCAGTGATACTAGACAAGGCCCCTGTCTACTCACGCTAGTTAAAGATTTATTCTTAAATTAATTAGTGAAAAGATAAATTTGAACAGATTGATAGATTAATAACAGATTAAATAGAATAATACATTTTCCTCTTTCTACTTCCTATTAAAAAAATGGTAAGAGTTCATGTTATACCATATATTTCCCAGAGTCAAAGGTATGCAGCTTTACAGAATCAAAAAGTTTGAAAGTTGAGAGAGAACTCAGTGGCCACCTAATCCATTTCACACATAGAAGCAATCTCCATGTCAACAAACCCAACAAATGGCCATCTGATCTTGGCTTGAAGACTTTTCAGTCTTGATACAGATCATTTCTCTTTGTGACCATGCTAATTGTCAGGAGTTCTCTCCTAACATCAAATGAAAATGGGCCACTTGCCATTTTTTGCTTACTGCTCCTGGTACTGACCTTTGGGCAGACAGAACAAGTTTAATCTTTGGAACACTACTTCTATGTTGACATTGAAGTATTCCCATATGAGGAAGCAGATGCTCAAAATAAGGAAAAATTAACTGTTTCCTTCTGTCTTTCTGTTTATCTTAGGCATTGTACATACTCTTCCAAATCAGTTCTTTGTTTTCCAAATTATAGCACAGTTTTCAAAGAAAGTACTGTTTTTGGGTAGTATATACTCTTCTAAGAGTAACTGAAGTATGAATTATATTGAGATTATATTTCAGTACTTTAAAGAATAACGTAAATTATGTCGAGTGACTTTTCTTTAATAGTACTTAATTTTGATGGACTCTTTTCTTGAATTTGGAACATCATCATTAATAATTTTTAGATTGCCTAATGCCTTTTATAGAATTGGTTTAAACTACTTAAATGGTCCTGGAAAACAAACTAATATAACCACATTTTCTAATTGTTTAAATGTTATGCACATAATTTTTTATTGTTACTTTTTATATTGTATTTCAACTCAATATAATTGCATAAATATATTAATTAAAGAAGACTCACAATTTAGCCATGTCGTGTTACTTTTGTTATTTTATAGGGCATCTCTTGAAGAAAATCCTTATTTCCGCTTGAAAAGAGTAGTGAAATGGTATTTGTCAGGATTCTATAAAAAGCCAAAGGTAATTTGCCTATCACTGCTTCTTTATAACTGTAGAACCTTCATTTTTTTTAAAGAGTCATCTTTGTTTCTTGTCAATTTTATTATTAACATTTTTGGTTTGCCAGAATGTGTCTCTGCTTCGTAACATTAAACCCGATTATGATTAACATCGTTATGTAATAGAATTAATCTTATGTCAGGGAACAGTATCATTGAATGCCTACTGCCATGTGAAATGTTAAGCCTTGGTCTTCTTTAGAGATGATATCTACATGACAAACTTTTAAACCTATCTTGAAGCTTATATTCCACTTTTTTTTCTTTAGGGATTAAAAAAACCATATAATCCTATACTTGGCGAGACTTTCCGCTGTCTCTGGGTTCATCCAAGGACAAACAGCAAGACCTTTTATATTGCTGAACAGGTATGAGCAACCTAGCCTACAAAACAAAACTGATAAAAAAGGTCAGTGGGCTATTTTTGAAGAAAATTATTAGTGAAAATCAATTTTTCTAATAATATTTCAGCTAAAAACAAAAGTTTATGGATGTTTGGTAAGTGAACAGGCTTTTGTCTTTCTCAGGTGTGAATGTAATTTTCTTAGAAGCACTACTACCACCGCCATGAAAGTTATTCAGTAAGAAATAAGTAAATAAAACTATTTACCAACCCCAAAATAGCATACCTTATGACTTGTCTAGCTTCTAGTGCTGACCTTTCAGAGTTTCATTTCTCAGTTTAATTAGTTATTGCCTTTGTAAAAAAAAAAATACCCCAACATATATCTCATATAAAGAATTTCCTTATTATAATAGTATTTCACCTGTCTTCTATCATAGACCCCAAAGACAGCTTGGTAATTAGAATCCAATCCAATACAATTCATTTTATTGTGTTTTTCCTGTATTGACACTTTGTAAGGATTTTGTTACTGAGTATTGTTCTTTACTTGGAATTATGTTCCATATATTAGTTGCTAGGTAGTTACGTGGTTAGAGCACTCTCTCTGCTGTTCAAGCTTGTCCTCAGACACTAGCTTTGCAATCCTTGGTAATTTACATGACCTTTCTGGGCCTCAGTTTCCTCATCTGTAAAGTAGAGATTGGAATCACACCTATTGAGGACCTTAAAGTGCTAAATAAGTGCTAATTATTGTTGGTTTTGCATTTTCTACTTTTTTTGAGGTACTTCCTCTTATGTTTAGACAAATGAATACAGGTTTCATTAAAATTGTGTATAAATGGATCTTAAAAAAATAAGTAAATATATTTTTACTGGGTGAGCTTTATTTATATGGATTATTTTGTATAAGTAAATTATTGTTTCCCAATTTATTTTTCTGTATAGGTAGGATTTGTATTTCATTTATTTCCATTCCTACTGTCACCATCCTGCTTTGTGCCTTCAATACCTTATGTCTTGAGTACTTTAATAGTACTCAGTAAAAAAAGTACTCAATAGAGAGTTCTACCTGATATTCCTGTCTTCAGCTTCCTATTCTAGACTATGAGCTTTCTGCAGATTTGTATTTGTAAAATAGTTTCCTGATCATATCATTCCTTTGATCAAAAATCTTCAGTGACTCCTTCTTTCTTTCAAAATCTAAAACTTTAATCTGGCATGCAGTACTTGCATTGTTATAGTCCAATCTGCTATTCAGTATTTAACCTCAGTTAATTTATTGAACTTTTGACTCCCAGACTAACAGATAGGGTTATAGTAACCTGAACATATCTTATTCTTTCTTTCTTTGATACTTTTTAAATGCAGTTTTCTTCTTGCCCTTCCCCATCCTTTTATGCTTATCCAAATTCTGCTCATCTTTCAGAAGCTGGCTTATATCCTTTGTTGTCTCTAAAACTTTCTCAGATAACTTTAGCTCATTGTCATGTCCCTCCTTTTAAATTCCTATCGCTGTTATTGTAGTTAATCACATCGGTGTAATTTACTCATTGTATTTACGTTATACATGATCAATCATGTACTATTTTATATCTCTTGGACTGTTATATTGAACCTATTTTCATACATTGTTATTTAACATTGTATGTATTTGTCTTGTTTTTCCAATTAGACTATAAATTTCTTGGGCAAAGGGCCATGTCTTTATATTTCTTGTATTCCCATTAGCATTTAGCAAGGTGTCTTGTATATAACAGGTATTTAATTGAATGTATATTTGCTTACACCAAAATAGATCTATTTTGTACATAATTAAAAGCTAATAATGTTTATGTCCTCATGTATCTGTACAGCCTTGCATCTTCATGAGTGTAGCAGGTACTTTGGAGGTACCATGATGTAGTGAGAGGCAGTATATTAGAGTAAACAAAGTGGATTTGGAATCAGAGGACCTAGGTTCGAATCCTGGTTCTATCACGTATGTGTGACTTTGGACAAGTCACTTAACCTCTTTGGATCTCAAATTACTCATCTTTAAATGAAGGGCATGAATTTGATGTTCCTTAGTGAACATAAGGTCCTTTCTGCCGAATCTCACAGACCTATAACTAGCAAATGTCGTTATGTGGCATTAATTTCATTTCAGGAAGCAAATAACATACATGATTTTGAAGTAGGGAGGTGGCTTGTAGCAGAAAGAGCAAGACCTTGTGCTAGGAATTACTCTACTATTCTGGGCCTTACATGTTTTAACTCTGTAGTGGCCAAGCTTTCTTCTTTCGCAAACCTTCTGTGATTGTGTAGCTTCAGCACTGTTTTCTTGAACCTTGTGTCAGTATTATATATGAAGATTTGAACAACAATTTTTATACATGGTCTATTCAGGTTTTTATCTTGTAAATGTCTTTTTTAGAATAAATTTTTAGGAGTTAACTAATAAATTTAAGATGATACGCATAGTAATACATGTTTATATTATTATTTTTCCTGTTGTGTTCAATAGGTGTCCCATCACCCACCTATTTCTGCCTTCTATATTAGCAACCGAAAGGATGGTTTTTGCCTTAGTGGTAGTATCCTGGCCAAGTCCAAGTTCTATGGTGAGTTTGTATTCAACTTTAGCTAGTCAGAGTTTGGTTATCTTTCATACCTTGAATTTCTAGTGCCTTTGTATAGGTGATGCTCATTTCATCCACCAGATTCACTTGGATGAAAGATGTACCTTTTGTGCTGATTTTGTCAGTTCACAATTAGAGGTATGATCCTGTTATACAAGAATGACCATTATGCAATTATAAATTCCCTACAAACATTCAAGGATAGGTATTAAGCAGAGCTCCTTTATCTCCAGTTTTGTCAAGTTGTGGCTTCTGTCTGAATGTGAGCCTTGATCCAAGGATAGGTTAGCTGGCCTAGTGACATTCCTTACCAGAGAGATAAACAATTTGAGTAAAAAGTCCCAGTTTCAGAGGAAGGAGATGGATGGATAAGAAAGCAGTCCTATTAAGTGTCCAGGGCTTCTGATAAGGAAGTAACTCCAGTCTCTCCTTTCCTCTTCCTATTCTTATTATAGAGGGTGATTGGTACAGTTGGAGGAGTGAGTTGGGTGTGTAGAATATATCACAGGATGAATGCAGGAGAGGAAGAAGAGCTATTTATCACTGAGTTGGATGGTAGTCTTGGGCCCTTGTCCTCATCTTAGGGCCTGACCATCAGATAGCTGACAACCACTTGCTGGATTTCCTTTCAGGTTTGGTTTGGAGTAGATATTCATCAAAGTTCCTTCCAACTCTCAAATTCTGTGATTCTACACATTTTAGTTACTATGAAAAGGGTGGAATTCAATAGGTCTTTTTTTTTGTAGGTTTCCCATTTTAAAATATTCAGTAGGATTTTTTTGTCTTGCTTATGCTTTCTTATAAATCAGTGCCACAGGGAAGAAAGTTTTATTAAGGTATTTTAACCATGATAATCAGAAAATTTAAGGCAAGTTAGACACTCTTTGTGGGGGATCTTTTTAACCTGTTTTTCTCTTCTGAAATAGACAAGCGAAGGCTATGTAAGTTATAACTGTTTTTCTACAAATATTGTAGGTTAGATATCTGGAATTTTGAGTTTTGGGATTAAAGTAAATGACACTTAATTTTATGAAAAGCTAAAACCTTTGTTTTTGTATATTTCATCCAAAATACTGTCATGTTAGGTTGTAAGACACACTGGGCAAATATGGTGTGGTGACTTGGTTTGATAAACACAAATAGAAGAATAGCTAAGTTCTAGTAGGCACAAATTGGGAATTAAGCCTTTGATTAATTCTGATAGTCCACTTAGGGGATGGAATGAATAATAGCAGAAGAAAAATCCCCATAGAGGGGAAGTGAACTGTGGTTAGGAACTACAGCTCCCATGCTTCTCTTCTCCTTAAGGGACCTTTATGTCATTGAAAGTTTTCTTTTCAGTCTATTGATGTTTGTGTCTTAATTCTACATTTGGAATGGAAAAAGATATCAAGGAGAAATAGGGCTTACTTTGTTAAGCAGATCTATTTCTTAAAGTGAAGGATAGTTGTATTGAAGAAGGAACTCCTTAGTCTTGGGGCTTAAAATCCAAACAGACTGACCAGTGGAGAAGAAACACCTCATCTTTAGTCAGACTAGAAGGAGATTCTTTCACAGTGCTGAAAAAAATAATAGTGTTCTCATATGCCTGGTGCTTTACTGGTTTGTCAAGGAAGTTTCCCAGATGATCTTGCCCATTAGGAGTTTTTGTAGATGTGGCAGAGTCCACCAAATTATATGAGACAGACGTATAAACAACCGTATAAGAATGATGCTCTTATTGAATATTTGTTTAGGAAAAGGATTAACGTAGTATATATAATACATAATAATATGTAGATTAACATATTAACATAGTAAAAGATGAAAAGAAAATTTTCAGAGCTGTAATTTAACAATAGCAAACATTTAATATCTGCTTTACACTATACTCGATTCTTGGATACAAAGATAAAACAAGGTATGTTTCTTGCCCTTGAGAAACTTACAGTTTAATGGAGGGAGAGGAGTAATATATATGTACACAGATAACTTCTGCAAAGCAGAATATGATAAATGCAAAAATGGAGGTATAAACAAATGGGAGGAAAATTGTGGGGAAAAGTAGGGGAACTTTGATGGAGGAAGTGGCTCCTAGATTGGACTGCAAGAGAAAGGAGATAGTTGCGCAGTCAGAAACTGGTGACAGGAGAGGCAAGGAAGAATCCATTCTGGGGAAAAAGGTCAGCGTGAGCAAAGGCATGGATAGAGTTGTAAGCATGGTAAAAACAATGGATCAGTGAATAAGGGGTCTAATTTATCTAAAATGTGGAGTAAATGAAAGAGGGAGTAGTATGAAATAAGACTAGAAAGCTGGATTGGGACTAGCTCTTGAAGGATTTTGAATGCTAATATGAGAAATTTCTTAATTCGACAGTGGGAAACTACCGAAAGGTTTTGAGTATTTGTTTGGCGTCATCAGAATGCCGCAATGTCCTGAATGCACTTGTCCTCATCTGTTCTCCAAACTTAAGCTGGATCAAGCTTGATTGGGATAGGAGAGCGCTTGGGAATGCCAGGGGCTGTAACAGGCTCTTTTTTGAGAAGTAACTTGGTACAGAAGGAGCACTGGATTGAGAGATAGAGAACTTGGGTTTGAATCCAGCTCTGTAGTTTATAACCTGTGTCACTCTGGGCTTCTGTTTTTCTCATCTATAAAGAGACGGAATTTATCCATCTCTAAGTCTGTGATCCTGTTAGTGGTGCATTTAGTGAGATTATTCTGACAGTGGTATAATGGATGCTGGCGATCAACTAGACTGTCACAGTAGTCTGAGGGAGTACTGAACCAGGGCTGTTGGAGTGGGAATGGAAAGGTACAAATGAGTAAGAGGGAAATTTCCCAAGTAGAATTTAAAATAACAACAACTTGATGGTACATTGGATATAATACAGGGTAAAGGTTGGGGGCAGGGGGAAGAGGAAAGATCCAAAACTGAGTCAGGATCTAAAAAGTCATTTCAAATAAGATATGGGTCATTATCTAACATTTACTCTTTGGGGGAGTTTTTATGGAATGTGCTATTTCAGGAAGTCACTAAAAAAAAGAAAAGAAACTTGTTGAGTTGTAGGAGACAAAAGGTGTCTGAGTGTAGAGTATATATAAAAGAAAGCATGAAATCTAGCCTACGATTTATTTTGATAAATGAGAGCACATGTATTAGGAAGATTAGATTGGAAATGATGGTTTTTTTTCTAACCATTAGAGATAAGTGGCATGTAATAAATGCCAATTATATATAGAATATAATTGGCATATTGTCTTATCATTGAGTAATTATGATCACATAGAATTGGGTAAGCAGAGGCATTTAGAAGGACATGCCTGCTATTTGCATTAAAAAAACAAACCCCCAAATCCCAAGAATAAACCACCAAAACAAGTAGATTTTTTTTATGTGTGCTTTCATGAAAACTCTTAAGTATTCATTACTAGTACAGATGAAAGACCTATTTCTTAGATAGCTTAAACAAAACTTGTCTCTGCTTTGCATGCTCCAAGGACTACATTGGAGTGTTCCTAGAGAACACTGAACTTGAAGGCTAGGTTTTGACAGATATTGGAAGTTGGCAGGTTTTTAAGGGAATCCTTTGCTTGTGTGTTCAGCAAATTCTCAATGTGACCGCAGTTGTATCCTTATGTTCTTATTGGCTATTAACACTCTTCATTCCACTTGTAGTATATCACTACAAATACATTCATTATAATAGTCACATCTCAAAAGCGATTTCTAAGGATCAAATTAGACACCATTGCAGGACAGGAGAGAGGTCAAGCTAGCTTAATTGATTTCCAATTATTATCTTGTAAGCATATTTAGATTTATTTTGCATAATTGTAATGAACTACTTCTTTCAGGGAATTCGCTATCTGCCATACTGGAAGGAGAAGCACGTTTAACTTTTTTGAATAGAGGTGAAGATTATGTGATGACGATGCCATATGCTCATTGTAAAGGTAAATATATACGTTCAGAGCAAATTTGACAAAAAAGTCTAGTTAGATACCTCAAATTTCTGGAATTTGGTGATATATTGCAAATGAGTGCTCTGCCGAAACTTGAGATTGATGAAGTCGTTAGCCTGGTGAGTATCGTCCTTTTTAAAAGTATCCTGGAGTTTATAAACTCAATTTTGAGTTTGCTGCCATAGCCTGCTGGCTGTACTAGCATGTTGAACCACAGAAGTTCGCCGTCCACACATTTTTTCTTGACATTAGTCCCACCTTTCAAGAGAAAGGTGTACCACACTGGTACCTTGATGAGGTTTCCTTCCATTAATTCTTACCTTTCTTCACCTGCTTATAGAAGTTGACTGATAACACTCACTCATCCCCCTGGTTTCTGTCCCTGTCACTGTACTGCAAAAATATTCTTTCAGAAGTTCTAATATGTCAAATCCAGTGACTGTTTTTTAGGCCTCTAATCTTCGCTAACCTCTCTGTAGCATTTGATATTATTCACCTCTGTCTTCTCTATGATAGTCTCCTCCCTTAGCTTCAGAGCCCATATTTTCTCCTGGTTCTTTGACTATTCCTTCTTTTTCTGCTTTTCTTATTCCTCTCCTCCTTTCTATGCCTTTAATTCAGATATTCTCCTGAAATTTTGGCAGTATTTTTTCTTTTCTCTCACCTACACTATTATAATTTCAGCTGCATTTGCGATTGTGTTACTTCAAAATATGCTTCGCTAGCCTTTTACCTCCCTCAGAACCTCTAGAATCATGTTTCCATCTGGCTGTTAGACATCTGTACCTGGATGGTCCCATCAGTATCTGAAACTCAGCATCCCGGTTAATCTTGTGTGATCACAACACTGCACACTCAGCAAACCTTAATGGCTCCACATTGTAGATCAGGTAAGGCTCAGGCCATACTTAGCATTCATTGTCCCCCATGATCTAACCCCAATCTGCTTTTCATCCTTCTGTAATAAGATTGTCCTTCACATAGTTTTTGGTGCAATCAGAGAACACACTGATAGACTACAAGTTACAGAACCATTGCTTTTCTATCTTTGCTCAAGTTTTCTTAAATTTATCCCCCAAGAAATGCTCACTCACACCCTTGCCTCACCTATTTGTATTGCTATCCTTCCTATTTTAAAAATCCAGTGCAGGGCAGCTAAGTGGCACAGTGAGTAGAGCACTGGCCCTGGAGTCAAGAGGACCTGAGTTTAAATCTGGCTCAGACATTTGACCCATGTACTAGCTGTGTGACCTTGAGCAAGTCACTTAACCCCAATTGCCTTGCCAAAAAAGACAAAAGAAAAGGGAAAAAAAATCCAGTGCAGATACTACTGCCTTCATGAAGTTTGCCCTATTTCCCCAAGCTGGAAATCTTTTCTTATATATCTGATTTTATAGCACCTTGTACTATGTAAACTAGGTGGTATACAGTAGGTAGAGCACATCTCCTGTATAAGTTGAGTCAGGAAGACCTATATTCAAATCTAGATAATTACGTGATCCTGGTCAAGTAAATCACTTAACCTCACTGTGTCTCTGTTTCCCCTTGTGTAAATGAGAATAATAGCAGCACCTGTTCCACAGGGTTGTCATGAGGATTATGAGTTAGCATGTATAAAGTACTTTGCAAACCTTAAAATACTATATCAATGCTTGCTATTATTGTTATCTTCTTAGGCACTTAACATTTTTTGATTTTTATTATTTTCTATATTTTATTACATATGTTATCATCTTGCTAAATTTAAAACCCCTTAAGATCAGGGACCCATGTCTTATTTTTGTATCTTTTCCAACATTATCTGAAATGAAATGGGCTACTCTGTGTATATGTATTGAGTTCCCTAGTTTTTAAAGTATTTTAGGCCACTTATTGGGGATGCCGTTGAGAGGATTCATGCATTGAGTAGAAACTTGAATACCACCGTTAAGCTAAGGTCTGTTGCAACTCTTATATTATTCACTTGAAATTGGAAGGAATGTTTATAGTTGTCACTTTCTTAAAAATTAGGGAAATAACGCCTTTTCACTTTATGTACTTGACTATGGTTTTTGCGTCTCTACAGATAAGTGTACAAAATACAGATCTTGTTCTGATTAACTGTCTCAACTACTTCCAACATTTTCCCCTCTTTTGGAAGATACTTGGTGGTATAAGAAAAATGTTAATTGCTCAAAAATTACAAACTCTTGCCAAAGGGAATATTTTTTTGATAAATTTTATTTAATATATTTAGTTTTCAGCATTGATTTTCACAGGAGTTTGAATTACAAATTTTCTCCCCATTTCTACCCTCCCCCCACTTTAAGATGGCGTATATTCTGGTTGCCCTGTTCTCCAGTCTGCCCTCCCATCGGTCACCCCATTACCTTCACATCCCCTTTTCCCTTCCTTTCTTGTAGGGCAAGATAAATTTCTATGCCCCATTGCCTCTGTATCTTATTTTCTTATTTCCTGCAAAAACTTTTTTGTTTTTGTTTTTGAACATCTATTTTTTAAAACTTTGAGTTCCAAATTCTCTCCCCTCTTCCCTTCCCACTCACCCTCCCTAAGAAGTCAAGCAATTCAACATGGGCCACATGCGTATCATTATGTATAACCCTTCCACAATACTCATGTTGTGAAAGACTAACTATATTTTGCTTCTTCCTAACCTATCCCCCTTTATTGAATTTTCTCCCTTGACTCTGTCCCTTTTCGAAAGTGCTTGTTTTTGA
>CM053623.1:197160172-197182994 GCA_028646595.1 Phalanger gymnotis
CTCCCATCCTTCTCATTTCTCTTACCAATTTTTCCTCTACTTCTCTAACTTGCTTTTCCAAATCCTTTTTGAGCTCTTCCATGGCCTGAGACCAATTCATGTTTTTCTTGGAGGCTTTTGATGTAGGCGCTTTGACTTTGTTGATTTCTTCTGGCTGTATGTTTTGGTCTTCTTTGTCCCCAAAGAAGGATTCCAAAGTCTAAGACTGAATCTGGGTGCGTTTTCACTGCCTGGCCATGTTCCCAGCCAACTTACTTGACCCTTGAGTTTTTCAGCAGGGTATGACTGCTTGTAGACTAAAGAGTTCTATGTTCCACGCTTGGGGGGGATGCGCCAGCTCTGCCTCACCAGCACTCCTCCTTCCCCAAGAACCTCCAAGCTGGACTGGACTTAGATTTTCAGCAAGCTCTTCACTCCTGCTCTGATCAGCCACTTAATTCCTCACACCAGGAGGGCCTGGGGCCAGAAGCAACTGCAGCTGTAGTTCTGTAGCTGCCCCACCTCTGCTGCCCCTGGGGCGGTGGCTGAACCTCAAATTCCCTGTCCCTAGCAGCTTTTCCCACTAACCTATTCTGTTGTCTTTGGTGTTTGTGGGTTGAGAAGTCTGGTAACTGCCGCAGCTCACTGATTCAGGGCGCTAGGGCACGCTCAGCCCGGCTCCTAGTCTCGTTGGTCTAAGCTACCCACGCTGGACTCTGCTCTGCTCAGCTCCGCTCCCCTCTGCTCCCAGCTCTGTTCGGGATAGACCTTACCCAGAGACTATCCAGGCTGTCGTGGGCTAGAGCCCTGCTTCCCTCTGCTACCCTGTGGGTTCTGTAGTTCTAGAATTGATTCAAAGCCATTTTTTATAGGTTTTTGGAGGGACTTGACGGGGAGTTTACCACTAGTCCCTGCTTTCCAGCCGCCATCTTGGCTCCGCCCCCCCAAAGGGAATATTTTAATCAAGTGTATGCTGTCTTATGTATTTTTAGACGATCCAACTGATTTATATTTCAGTTTCAGTTACAGAGTTTAATTTGTTTGGTAGTGATTATCATCATGTAATTTCCAAGACATTCTAGCCAGCAAAAGAAGTTTTTCAGTTCAATTAAACAAATATTAGATCCCTGCTGTGTGCAAAAGATTGTATTCTAGGAAAACAAGAATGAGAAAAATCACAGGAGGCCTCACAGAGCTTACAGCCTTAATAGGAGAATATGCATAAATGTATGATACAGTGTGAGGTGGGATGTGGGCAAAAGAAAAATCCAGAAAGGTTTGAGGAGGGAATGGTTAAGTTTCAGTCTGAGGGACTTGCAGAAAGTTTCATCATGTCACCTGAGTTGGACTTCGAAAGAAAAAAAAGGGTTTCATTAGGTAAAGATGTAGAAGGATTATCTTCCAGACACGAGGGAAATGCTTAGAGATGGAACAGATAGTATAAGAAAACAGCTAGAAACTTTAAAAAATTACCTATTTTCCATTGTTATTTAATCTTTACCTCTTGTTTAAATTAATCTACAAATGAGACAAATTGACATTTCCTATTTCTTTAAACATGATTTATTTTACTGAAAAGGTCATTTTTGAAAGGTTAACTATTCCCTTGCTTTCAGATAATACTTCACTTAAGATACATTAGATGACTGTCAGCCTTCTTTTTTGAAGGACTATTGGGAAGATTGTATCACTAGAGCTGTTTTTTTAGTATTTAACAGTCATAGTTTGCATAGATAAACTAAATTCCTCATACAGCAGGAATTTTTTCCTTGCCTTTTCTTTGCTTGTTCCCTTCCTTAACAGAGGTAAAGGACTTCTGGTCATCATCTTCTGTGTGAGTTGCTTTTATATCATATAAAGTATTATGTCTTTAGCCTTCTCTTTTTTGAATTAAATAATCTCATTCCTTAGCCTTTCATCAGGATTTTTCAACTGTTGAGTCCTTTACCTCTTCTTTGATACTTGTCCCCACTTTTACGTTTCTTCTTTGGTTATAAACTTCAGATACTAGTTAAGGGTAAGAACAATTCTGGGTACAATAAAGCTACTATTTCAACCTTGGTTGATTCTTTTAATGCTTGCTTAAAGTACTATGGTTCTTTAATGTGCATTACCTAGCATAATAATGCCTTACACATGGTGAATATTTATTTAATGTTAATTGAATTACTGAATTGAATGTGGTCCACTTCCCTCAAAGGAAACTGTGATTCAAATTAAATGCTTTGCCCAAGCTGCCATAGCTAGTTAGTGGAAGCATTAGCACCAAGACCAAGGCTTCCTGATTTCTGGCCAATGTTCCTATCATTATGCCATTATATGATATGTACCACCTAATTGTTTTGGCTATACCAGAAATGATCAACTTGAGGGGCCATACATGCTGCTCTCATGAAGCAAGCATGATGAAAAAATAACCATTGTGAATTATATTATTGATAGAATAAAAAGAATAAAACATACTTTGAAAGCCTTAAATATGGCATTTAGTGACCCACCTTCTAACTGATCAGCAATAAGAGATGTCTTTTTATTTTGAAGATTGAAAGAGAAGAACATGGCTGTTTGTGACACTGACTCCATTTGGTCAGACTGGCCTTTTTTGATCCATACTATGTTCTTTCGTGGATGGTCAGGATCCAAAGCCTTGCCGTGTTTGAACTACTTTCCTTTTGACTTCTTATTGAATATTCATGCTTATCCATTTATCATTCAGTCATCTTTCAGTCATGTCTGAGTCTTCGTGACCCCATTTGAGGTTTTCTTGGCAAAGACAGTGGAGTGGTTTGCCATTTCCTTCTCAGTGGACAGAGCACCAGGCCTGGAGTCAAGAAGACTCATCTTCTTGAGTTCAAATCTGACCTCAG
Source organism: Phalanger gymnotis (assembly GCA_028646595.1). NCBI lineage: Eukaryota > Metazoa > Chordata > Mammalia > Diprotodontia > Phalangeridae > Phalanger > Phalanger gymnotis. The sequence continues at coordinate 197,163,019 of CM053623.1, forward strand.
ACACTTATCAGCTGTGTAACCATGGGCAGGACCCTTCACCTTGTTTGCCTCAGTTTCCTCATCTGTAAAATGAGCTGGAGAAGAGAATGGCAAACCATTTTAGTGTCTTTGCCAGGAAAACCCCAAATGGGGTCTGAAAATGAGTGAACAACAGCAATCATTTGTTATGGAGGTAATTTGTTTTTTACTTGAGTTGTTGTTAACAAAGGCATGTTGATTGCTGCAACATATTTTGTTCTTTTCAAAGTATGCCCAAATTAATTTTTTTTTCTTTTAGGAATTTTGTATGGCACGATGACTTTGGAGCTTGGGGGAATTGTCAACATTACGTGTCAGAAAACTGGATATAGTGCAGTACTTGAATTCAAATTAAAGGTCAGAAACTGTTAATGGGGCACCACCTGGGATGAGCAAAGTGCATTGTATAGATATAGACCCAAGAGACTTAGAATCTAAGACAGATAATATTGGGGTAGAAACACACATAGTAGACATAAATCAGAACGAAAACTGTATCCAAGTGCATGAGTAGATAATAATGTATTAGAGAGGTTATAAGGTGACATTTGATTTGTTGTTTACATGTTAGAAATGATACAAGCTGCATTGTAAGACTCATCTCAGCCTAACAAGTTTAAAGAAAACATACTGCCCCCTAACGAAAAAAGCTATACACCATGGAACATAGAATTCTTGAAGATATATTAATTTACCATAATTTTGATTCTTAAACACAGAATGAAAGGTCATCCTTTTCTCATTCTACTATACGTACATTTAGCACAGACAAAAAACTGAGCATCTCATCCAAATATCATCTTTGATGTAAGAGCAAATGACAAGTTCGTGAGTCCTCTAGTTATACTATTTCTGAGATCGATTGTTTAAAGCAATATTTATTAAATCAAGAGAAGAAGCTTGGCGTAATGGATAGAGAGCAAGCCAGGAAGACAACCTGGGTTCATGTCCACCTCTGGTGTGTATTGGCTTTTTGACCTTGTGGCGGTAACTTGACACCTTATTGCTCTTGGGTTCTCAACACTGCAGAGTGTGGACTGAACCAGATTAATACAATTGGGAAATATTGAACAAAATAAATAAAAATATAATAAAACATGATATTACATTTTAAAACTAAGTTAATGTATGTCCTACAGGGATTATTATGTAAAGTTTAGTGGGCTCCATTTCTATTTGAGCTTGACACTACTGCTGTAGGTAACTTTATGAGACAGTAAGTTGCAGAGAAAGTACACGCTTGCATTGAAATCAGAATTTTAGTCCCTGTCCTTATCTCTGTCCCTTATCTTATTCCTATACTTTTCTCTGTTCCTTAGTAATTCAGTCTTTTTGAATTTTATAAAATTTTTGTTTTGTATATTAATAGCTCTAATCAAAACAGAACCCCTTACTTAACTTTAAAACTGATGATATACTGGTGCTTCCTTCATCTGCACACATACAATGAAGTGATTGATGGAGGGAGGGAGGAGTAGAGTGGCTTCTGGGCAAGGCCAGTGAAACTTTCCTTATTTTTATGTTTCAACATTAGGAAGATAATCAACATAATTGTAGAACTTTTGACAAAGAACAATACTCATTCGTGCTAAAAGTTCTTTTACAAACATAGAAATGGAAGGGACATTTTTAATGTGATTAAAGTATGTGATTAAAACTAAAAGCTGGCATTTTTTGAAGTGGGGGAATGCTAGAAGCTTCCTCAATAAATACAAAGAACAAAACAAAGTATTTTTTCTCCACAAATATTTGATACAGTTCTAGAAATGCTGCTTTATATAGTAAGATGAAAAGAAGAAACTAAACACAAATATTAGCAAAAGAAGTGACAAAGTTATCCTTATTAACATTCAAGATAATGGTTTACTTTGAAAACCAGAAAGAATCAAAAAAAAAGAAAAGTTTCTAGACATTTAATGCTTTTAATAAAGTAGCAGATTAGAAAATGAATCTGCAAAATCATTAGCATATCTATATGACAATGACAAAATCCAAGAGGGAATAATAGAAAGAAAAGTCCAATTCAAAAGAGTTTTTAAAAATTCTTACAATTTTTGGCATCAAATCTACAACAAGAATTATTTATAGTCATAAAATACTCTTTAAAAAAGTAAACATTGGTTTAAATATTTGGAGAGATTGTTGCTTATGGTTAGGATGCACCAATTTGATAAAAATGATTATATTTAAATTAATTTACAGACTTAATGCTACAGCAGTCAGATGACAAAGTAGGTACTTTATATGGAGTTAGATAAAATAATAATAGCATTCATTTGAGGAATAAAAGCTCTAGAATCTCAAGATAACTAATGAATGAAAGGTAGAAATGAAGGGAGAGTTAGCACTTCTAGACTTAAAATTATATTCTAAAGTAATAATCATCAAAACTTAAGTAGTAATTAAAAATAGAAAAGTTGATTAATGAAACAAACTATATGAGAAAGAATTAGAAATGAACTAAATAACCCAGTATTCTAAAAAACCCAAGGACATAAATTACTTTGGGGAAACTCCCTATTTGATGTTGATAGGAAAATGACTAAGAAAATTAGTCATTCGGTTAGCCTGCATTTATTAAGCTCTCTTTATTTGCTAGGCATTGTGCTAAATGCTGGAGATACAAATACAGAGCAGTTTGGCAGAAATTTGGTGTAGACCAACATCTTAAACCAGGGCTGTCCAACCTTAGGTTTTTATTGAAACAATAGACAATATATTTTGATTTGCCATTTTAGTGAGAGCTCTGCTGTGCTTGGCTCCATTTACTAAAGCTTTTATGTAAATTTCTGTGCTTCTAGGTGGGCTGCATAAATCTCACTGCAGGCTGCATTTTGGACAGCCCTGTCTTGAACTATATGCCAAGATAAGCTCAACATAGTAGATACACACTAACTAGTGTGACAAAAAATCACACTATTAAAAAACATCTGGAAAAGAACCATATAACGATTATGGCTGGATGTAAGAACGCTCAACCAAAGGATAGAGAAGATTACAAAATATAGGTGGTTTCAGTTATATGGCACTGAAAAGCTTTTATAGTTAACTACAAATCAGTGCAATCGCAAAAAGAAGAGAGATGATTCATTAGGGGATGTGTGATGATGGTCAGCTTAACTTCTGAGTCTCATTTTCCCTATCCGAAATGGAGATAAGGATATCTGTAGTACCTATCTCACAGGATGGGAGTGAGTGTCAAAATGAAATAAACCATTTGGTGCTGAGGTGCTCAGTTGATGAGTATTCTTCTTTAAAAGAAGGTGGTCATTTGAATCTGTTTTGATATCATAACTGAATTTTAAATTTTTAATCATAAAGTGGTTTCTATTGGAGATGCCTTTATGAATCTACTGGAGTGGAGCCATAATATGTATATATAAATACATATATCTATATGTCTAGTAAATACATATGTATTTACATGTAACTTACATGTCTGGTAATACTTTATATGTGTAGTGAAACATTTGAATTGATGGAGTAAAAGTTAAAAAATTAGCCTGAGACAAAATGCTTTAATTGAGGCACTGAAGTGGCCAGGGTTGGATTAGGGAAAGCTACACAGAGGAGGTGATACAAATACTTTAAAAAAAATATTTTACCCTGTACAGGTCATTGTCTTTTGCCTTATTTCCCCTCGCCCCCGGACCTTGTCTATGTAAATTACTATTATTTGCCACTAAATATTTGCCACTAAAATATTTGAATTGATATTACAAGATATGAATGCTTCCAAATAAACCAACTACGAGTCATTTTTGTCTATGTGGCCATTGTTGTATGCATATAGTTTTAAAATGAATGAAATTTTTTTTAAAAGCCATTTCTAGGTAGCAGTGACTGTGTTAATCAGATATCGGGGAAGCTTAAACTGGGAAAAGAAGTGTTGGCTACTTTAGAAGGCCATTGGGTGAGTATCAGCTTTTACCAAATTACTTTTTAAATGATGTTCAAAAAGAAAAGTAATGACTACTTATGGCAATCTTTATTCATGAATACCTTCTTTATATTAGAAATGCTAGTGATAATACTTTATTAGACAAGCTACATTTTTATAATTCAGTGGATGATTTCTTCACAATATATTCAACGTTTTAGAAAGAAACATTTAACTAAAAGCCTAAGACAATTTATATTAAGCCAGCATTAAGAAAAGGAAGAAATGGCATATTAATTCGTAGTTCTATGATTACTAAGCTCATACAAAATTTTCATCCAGTTTAGTTAAGAGCAGTTAAAATCAATGAAAAGATACATCTATACTGTGGTCTTGGATTGTTATTTTGTGGGATTTTATTATTGATGCCCATTGCAAAGAAAATGGAAATGACTTCTGGGGACACATCTAAGTGGCATATGCAGCTTTCTAAAGATTTTTATAAAAATTTTTGTTACATGCATAAACCAGTATTTTTAAAACAACATATATATGTATATATACACATATGTTTAAAAATGGAATTTCTAAGATTCTTCTTATGGACACATTTTCTCCATAGATCAAGTTTCATTGTAGCTTTGCTGAATAATGTTGTACTCTGTTGAAGAGCCAGTTGTTGAGACTCTGATCATATCTGAGATGCATCCTTATGTCTTATAAAAGTGTTCGATTCAGTAGCTCTTAAACTGAATGTATAAGTAGGTATTATCTTCAGTTACTTGAAAGTGATTTGAATTGCACTAGTCTCAGTCACTGAATTTCTTAGAAAATCATAGATAATTTGATCTATAACAGGAAAAGGGACTATAGATAAACTTTTAAATACACTTTAATTCTCAGAAGAGTCTGTGACAAAAGGAAAGAACCATAATGTTCAAATTTTAGCCAATTAGGTTTGAGAGAAGAGGAGGTATATAACTAAGTTTGAAAAAAGTGCTCAAATCACATTCTCTGGTAGTTGGCAGTCAGTAACAATTTAAATCTTTAAAAAACAAAGAGGATTCTTAAAGATAACCTATTTTTTATTTTTTAAAAATAGGACAGTGAAGTTTTTATTAATGATAAAAAGACTGATTCTTCAGAGATCTTCTGGAATCCAACGAGTGAAATTAAACAGCGGAGACTAATAAGGCACACTGTAAAATTTGAAGAGCAGGAACCATTTGAATCAGAGAAGTAAGTATACTTATTTTCAGGCAAATCTTAGTTATTTTTGTCTCAACATGTAAGTTCATGGGAGAAGGAAAATCTATATGAGTACATTCCAACTACTAGTACAGATCAATGACTGTCTTGTAACTTATAGTCTGAACTGCATAGCAACTAGAGATTGTGACTGACTTACAGGATACATGAAACAGAGCCAAGTCTTTTCAGCTCCAGGGTTAGCACTTTAAGAGAGTCACCATGCCATAAAAAGATAAATATGTATTTTCAAAATAGTAGTTTCCCCCTTCTCTGTTTGTAGCCTTTTATTTCCTTTAGTCTGCTGATATTATTTTATGTGTGGATTATGGATTTGACAATATTCTTTTGGGGGGATCTTGTAAGTAACTATAAATACAAAGGAGAAAATCCTACTCTCATGGAATTTAACTCACAAGTACTCATTCTCTTGGAAAGAGAACAAAACTTAGGTTTAAAAATATGCAGGTTCTCACTGAGACTCTGTCACTTTGGAAATGTCAGTTTTCCGAGGATCAGAGTTCAGAGAGTTTTGTTGCTAGGCTCGTCACAGGGTTATGAATTTTTCAACCACATGAGTTCTTGAAGACATTCTACTACACTCTGGAGGGTTACAGTCTGCATTACTTGAATAAAACTGCAGAGCCTGAAATTATGGCTGGAGAAACTATTGATCTTCTTGTGTGAGTGACCAGTGAAGTGACTGGAGGAATTGAATCACATCCATAGCCTCAAGTCTCACAAAGGAAACCAGAATACAAAGTTTCAGCCAAATGCGGTGGTGGCTTCTCATGGTTCTCATTAGACACGTTAGAAAGGGAGTGGGGGCAGCTTATTTTTATTATATTCTCGCAGATGACAGACTGTTTCATGGGCTATTTAGTTTTCTCAGTTACTTATGATGATGACCAAAATGTAAGCAAGTGGACCACCGTGATGATAACTGTAGTTTATGCATCCATTGCAGAGGATGAAGAAGTAGAGAAAGTCTTACAAGAGCCTTCATATTGAGCCATATATATCCTGATATTTAGTGGCTTCAGTGCCAAAATGAGCACAGGAAATACTGAAAAATATGTTGGAAAATGAGATGTGGGATAAAAAAAGAGAGAAGCCATAGGTTTATAAACTACTACAAAAACCCCACTCTTCTACATAATATATTTTTTTTACATTTTAATTTTCCTGACTGTTCTTAAATAGACTTGGAAGCCATCAGATGTGGTAAGTACTAAAGGATATCATAAAAAATGAAATGGAGTATTTCTTAACCATCATGAAATATGACTCACTGATAGTCATTTAGGAATCAGCGTCTGTGACACTAATATACTGTTGCTGGAACTGTATACTGATCCACCATTTTGGAGAACAATCATGAATTGTGCACAAAGAATTCTAAAACTGTGTATAACCTTTGACCCAACAATACCACTATTAGACCTGTTTCCAAGTTGATCAGGGAAAAAAAGAAAAGAGACCCATATGTTCCAAAATATTTATAGCAGCTCTCCTTTTGTTGGCAAAGAACTGGAAATTGAGGGAATGCCTATCAATTGGAGAATGGCTCAACAAGTTGTAGTATATGATTGTGATGGAATACTACTGTACTATAAGAAATGATGAGCAGGTTTATTTTAGAAAAATGTGGAACGACTTTCGTGAAATAAGGAAGAGTCAAATGATCCAGAACCAAGAGAACATTGTATACCATAACAGCAATATTGTTCAAAGAATAACTGTGAACAGAATAAGCTCAGAATAAAATGAATGAATGAATGAATAAAAACCCAAGAGTATTATTTCATTATACCCATGTAGCATTTTTTAAGGCAGTCCCCAATGGATTCTTAGCTTGGACCACGATTGAATAGGTTGAGTTAAGGCTGGATGGCTTTGAGAAATTGTGCATTGTTTACATATTGTTTCCACAGCATTTGTCTCTTAGTTGTGTTACATAGTTTTGAATCAAAGAGTACCTTGAAATCAGAAGTATGTGGAACCCAAAAGACCTTTTTGTGATGGTAGTGGGAGTAGGAGGCAGACTTGAATAAAATTCACAGAAGCTAAGATTTAGAGCTGAAAGGGTCTTTAGAGACTCTCAAGTCCAACCCATTCATTTTTGTAAATGAGGATATAGACCTAGAGGTTAAGTGACTTGTCCAAGGTCCCACATAAAGTAATAGGGTCTTAATTTAAACACAGGTTCTCTGACTGTATCTAGGTACTTATTTGACTGTACTGTCTTACTTCCTGAGTTAGAATCAGCAAGACTTGGTTAAATAGCTAGAGATGAAAAAAATAGCCTAACCAAACATAAACTAAAATTATGAGCCCAGATAGTAAGTGTTGGCACTATTGACAGAAATGAGGAGCAGGTCAGGGGAGAAATGTCTTTGTGGTCCTGGCAGGTGAGATACTTTCTAGATAATTAGAGAGATGATCTTAGAGTTTAGAAGAAAGGTCAGTAATGGAAAGAGAGGGTCACATGTATCATCTGGTGCAAGTTGGAGCTATGAAAGTGAATGAGTTTGCTGAGGAAGAGAGGAGAGGGCCAGAAATAGACCTTTGTGGAACACCCAAGTTAAGGGGTCTAGAAGAAGGGAAGTCAATAAAGGAAACAAACAAACAGCTAGAGAGGTAGGAGATTCAGGAGAGTAGCCTGTCTCTGAAGCCATAGGAAGCATGATCATCCAGTGAGTGGGAAGAGAAAAACAGCATCAGAAAGTCTGAGCCAACTAGTAGGATAAAGGCCTTTGGATTGGGCAATTAGGAGGTTAATAACAACTTTAAAGAGAACAGACTAAGCACAGTGGGTGAAGCTTCCTTATGAGAGGCTGATAAGGGAATAAATAGTAAGGAAGTAGAGGCAGCTAGGTGGCTCAGTGGACGAAGCATGGGGCTGTAGTTAGGAAGACCTGAGTTGAGGTGCATGCTAGCTGTGTGACCCTGGACAAGTCACTTAAACTCTGTTTGCCTTAGTTTCCTTAACTGCTCTAAATTACTATTGGTGAGAAAAATACAAATTAAAACAACTCTTAGCTACCACCTAACACCTATCAGATTGGCTAATATGACAGAAAAGGAAAGTGACAGATGTTAAGAGGGGATGTGGGAAAATTGAGACACTAATGCACGGTTAGTGAAGTTGTATACTGATCCATCTATTCCATAGAGCAATTTTGAACCATGATCAAAGAGCTATAAAACCATGCATATGCTTTGACCAAGCAATATTACTACTAGGTCTGTATCCCAAAAAGATAAAAAAAATGAAAAGGAAAAGGACCTATATATAGGTGCAAAAATGTTTATAGCAGTTCTTTTAGTGGTGGCAAAGATTTGAAAATTCAGGGGTTGTCTGTCATTTGGGGAGTGGCTAAATAAGTTGTTCTATATGATTGTGATGGAATATTATTGTGCTCACATAAAAACCTGGAAAGACTTACATGAACTGATGCACAGTAAAATGAGGAGAACCAGGAGAATGTTGTATATAGTAACAGTAATATTATATAATGATCAACTGTAAATGACTTAGCTATCCTCAGCAGTACAGTAATCCAAGACAGTTCTAAAGGATTTATGATGAAAAATGCTTTCCATCTCCTGAGAAAGAACTGATAACAGTCTAAATGCAGATTGAAGCACTTTTTCTTTATTTTCTTTTCCTTTTTCTTTTGTCTGTGTTTTCTTTCACAATATGACTAACATGGAAATATATTTTGCATGACTGTACATGTATAACCTGTATCAAATTGCTTGCCTTCTCAATTGGGGCAGGGGAAGAGGTAGGGAAGGGAGAGAATTTGAAGCTCAAAAATTTTAAAAAAACGAATGTTAAAATTGTTTTACATGTAATTGAGAGGAAAATAAAACATTAAATTTAAAAATTTTAAAAATGCCAAAAAAGAGGCTGCTCAAGTATAACTTTCTACATGAAGCTTTCCCTCCAACTGTTTCTGCTATCCTCAGACTACATATGATATCTGTATTATATTTTTTCCCTTTCTGTGTACCTTTGTTGTTTCCCCTTTTAGAATGTAAGGTCTATGGAAATAGAGGTTATTTAATTAAAATTTGTATTCCAAGCAAAAAGAACAGTACTTGCCTATAGTACCTATTTAATAAATATGTGTTGATTGCTTGGGGGAAAAAAAGATTTACTTTCAAGTTATTTTCTTCTTATATCATCTTACCAGGCTGTGGCAACGGGTTACTCGGGCCATAAATGCCAAAGACCAGACAGAAGCTACTCAAGAGAAATGTGTTTTGGAGGAAGCTCAAAGAAAGGCTGCCAGAGAACGGAAAGGGAAAAATGAAGAATGGGTTTGCAAATTATTTGAACTTGATTCAGTCACGGGAGAATGGCATTATAGATTCTCCGAGTGAGTAACTTAAAATGCTTACTATAAACAGAACATTTTAGGGGGGTTGTTGTGGTTTAGTTGATTTCTGTCATTGTTTTTATAGGAATTTAAAAAATTGAAACCTGGTGTATTTGAGTGGCTGTGACCTTAGCTAAGCATTTAACTTTTACATTATAAAATCAGATGGTGAGTTTATATGGTACATTGTTAAATGAGAATCTGCACTGCTGCAAAAATAATCCTACTAAGGCTCAGGTCTGACCTTCCTGCTCAGAAACCTTCAGTGGCTTGCCATTTACTCTAGGATAGAAGAGCACTGTCTCTGCCTGGAATGTAGGATCCTTGATAGTCTAGCCTTCACCTGCCCTACTGGCTCTATTCTACAGCACTCGGCTTCCAAAAGGGTACAGTTCGGCCAAGTTGGACTATAATTTATTCTCTAAACATGAAACTCCTTTCGTCGCCTTTGTGTATTTGCACAAGCATTCATCCTGTGCCTGGAATGCACTTCTGCCCCATTTCTACATCTCAGATTCTTTATCATCCTTCAAGACTCAGAGCAGGTTCCACCTCCTCCCTGAAGCTTTCCTTGATCTTCTTAGTTCTTAGTCCTTTCTCCCATGCCAGTTTTCCTTACAGTATATTTGTGTACATTTTATATTGTCTCAGGATTCTTTGAGGGAGGAAACTATTGTGTTTGTTTGCATAAAAAGTAGCTAGGCCTTGTATATAGTATGTGTTTACTAAGCGACAATCGTGTTTGTCATTTGTCATAGCCAGTTACAGAAGGAGTCCTTTTTTAAAGAAACTTTATGCTTATATGAAAGGAGTCCATTCTGGTGGTTTTATAAAAAAATAAAACTTTATTCCATGTAATGGTATTATAAGCTTAGCAATAGGTGGCAGTATATCTTCTTTACTTTGTATAGCAGATAGCATCCTGTCATGTTAAGGTGGGCCCTTTAAGGATTAGTTTTGTGGTGAAGATGCCCCTAACAAATATTTTTCTTCATTCTCAATAGCACCCGGCCATGGGATCCTCTGAATGATCTGATACAGTTTGAAAAGGATGGTGTCATCCAAACTAAAGTCAGACATCGGACACCAATGGTATGTCCTCAAAACGTAATTAAACTTAGTTGTTCCTATTAATTCTTTCAGTATATGTGTGGTAGTTTGAAAAAACTAAAAAATAACTTCATAAAAATAAAAAAAAATTTAAATTACTTAGCGTTTGTTTTGAAAGAGAGACAGCATGAAGTAGTGGATGGAGAATTGGTTTTAAGTCAGGAGATGGAGGTTCAAATCTCGCTTCTGACATATACTTTCCCATGTGACTGGGCAGTCCAGGTAACATGTCAGTGTCCTGAGCAACTCTTGAAAAGTTTTAAGGTACAGAGGTGCTGTAGACCTGCAGTAGAGGAAGAATTGCCCCATGTAGGCATTTCCTATACCAGTGCCTATCCCTGTCCTTGTTTTGAAAAGTTTATTTTAGTTTTAACAAAAAGTCCTGTTTCCTTCCACATCCCTTTCTAATCTCTTAAGTATTCCAAATTTTTTGTGGTAATTGTTTTTTACGTGGCAAGAGTCATTGTATATATTGTCCTACTTCTACTTTCTTCATTCTGCATAGCTTTGGATAAAAATTTTCCATCTTTGGGTTTTTTTTCAATTATTTATGCTGCAGTAATACTCTGTTATGTTTTGATATATCACTATATGGTCAGCTGTTTTCCAGTTGTACATTTAGGTTGCTTCTAAGCTTTTGTTAGTACAAATAAAACTGTTATATTTTTGTACAGATAGGATTTTTCTTTTTAATAAAATAGCATCTTAGATTTATAGCTAAAAGTGAATGAACTTATAGGTCATTAAGTCCAGCCTGTTCTTTTCACAGATGAGGAAACTGGGGCCCAGAGAGAGTAATTACCTAGGATTACATAATAAGTATTTGAGGTGGGATTTGATCATAGATCTTCCTGATTATAAGTCTGGTTTGCCATCCACTATGCCACATTGCCTCTCAGTCTTTACATCATAGTACTAGTAGTGAGGTCACAGACTCAAAGGGTTTGAACAGTTTAGTAATCTTATTGTATATTTTCCATATTGACTTCCCAAAAGATTGCAGATTATGGAAGGCCTTGAAGATCAGGCTAATGAGTTTATATTTCATTTGCAAGAGCCCCTAAGAGTTGTAGGGCAGGAAAGTGATCGAGTCAGATCTGTATCTGGGGAATATTACTTTGGAGTATTATGAAGGATAGCTCAAGAGAGTGACAGAAGTAGAGGTTGAAAGTGGGGTACAGATAGGAAAGCAGGATGATAGAGCATAGAGGATGTGGTAACTAGCGGCATATAGGGATTGAGGAAGAGGATAGGACCCATAAGTAGTGTGCTGACTAGTTCTAGATACAAAACTCTTTTGGAGGAAATTCTAGATGTTAGATGAGAGACTATAATATTTCCTGTCACCATACAATTTTTTTTTCATAAGCTATCCCTTGCACCTGGATCCATCATTTCCCAGCCAATTTACTTTCATAAATTTGTGAATTTAAGGTTAGTGTTCCAAAAATGAAGCATAAGCCAAGCAGGCAAACGAAGAAAGTAGTAAAAGGCTATTCCTCACCAGAACTTGATATCCAAGACTCCTCTGGAAGTGAAGGTAAGACTGTTCATTGTAGTGTGCTCATCATAAAAGGCTTAAACTAAGGAAAAAAATACATTCCAAAATTAAAGAAAATGATTTACCAAAATGGAATAAGAGTTTTGGGGGTGGGGGACTGCTTAAGATGATTAATAAGTTATGAAGGTATGACACTAGAGAGTGGAAAACTTGGGGAGGACTTGCTATACAAATCAAGAAAAATATTTTACTAGCTTTTGCTTTTTAACTTCTGAGAAATTGCTAGAAATTATGCCATGTTCATTTCAACAAATATTTGTTGAGCTTTCCATCACTGCCCTTTGAAAAAGTAAGCATAGTACTTCACTTTACAGTTAATTATAATTACATAGCACTTGTATATACAAGCTAGTAAAAATCAGAATTACAGCAATTAAAAAATTGATTTTTGGTAGTTAAATGTTGACCAAAATAGGTCGTTTCCCATCCTTACTACACAAGACCAGCATTTGTGAATCTACTTTTAATGTAGATTTGGACGTACAAAGAAGTTCTGCCTTCAGGAAGCTTACAGTCTAGTTGGGAAGATAAAACATTTATTCATGAAAAGTTAACTAAGAGTAAAAATATTAAATAACTGGTAAATGAATAGTACAAATAATAAATGCTTATAAGAGTTGAGAGGAAGGAGAAACCATTTTGGGAGGAGGTAACTAAAAACAAGTTAATAAAAAAAGTAAGATGAGCTAGGCCTCGATGGATGGGTAGAATATGGGTAGGTGAAGAAGAAGGAAAAGAATATTCCATGTGGGTTTGTGGTGAGAGGGAAAATATAAGAACTAGAATGAATGGAATCATGAAAGTATAATGTGTGGTCTAGGCTTGGAGAGTAAATATAGCTTAAAATAGAGGGTTATTATAAGGGATAACAGAGTTAGGATCCTAAAATATCTTACCGAGCTTGAACAGTGGGCCAGATCTTATAGAATGAGAAAAATGCAAAATCCCAACATTTGGGTTTAAAAATTAAGTGCACAAATTATACAGTGGTAATGGCATAGTTATGCTGTAGTTTAAGTGACAGATCTTAGGAGTTCAGGAAGTTGTGTGTCTCAAAGTATTGATGGAGTAATTTAAAAGAACTAATTGAAAATGATCCTAGGTGATAAAAGAGGCATAACGTCCAAAAAGAAGGGAAATTGAGCTGTACTCTGCTCTGTTCAGAGCATGTGTGAAGTATTTGGCATAGTTCTGGGTACCATCTTTTAGGAAGAGCATTGATAAGCTGGATCCTGTATAGAGGCAGTAAACCAGGAAAGGACTGGTTAGTATGCCAGAGGAACATCAGTGAAAGGGACTGGAGATATTTAACTTGGAGAAGAAAAGACTTACAGGAATTATCTGTTATGTGGAAGGTGATAGGGCTTGTTCTACTTAACTCCAGAAGGAAGAGCTAGACGTAATGGGTAGATATTGGAGAAAGCAGCTTTAAGCTCGCCTTAATAAAAAACCTTCCTGACAGTTAAAGCTGAAGTGGGCTGTCTTGAGAAGTAATGGATTCCCTTCAGTGGAGGTTTTTACCCAGAAACTGGATGACCACTGGATTTTGTAAAAACAATTTTTGTCTAGATATGGGTTCAATTCAGATAACTCAGGGCCTTTCCAGATCTTAGATTTTGTGAAGAGAATTGTAGAGATAAGGCAAGAAAGGTATGTTCAGGTCAGATTAGGGAGGACATGATGCTAAGCTAGGTCTGTTATTTTAGTGTAGAACCATTGAAGGTTTCTGAATAGGGATATGACATGGAAGTGATGTTTTATAGAAAGATAAATCAGGCAACAATATATAGATTTAATAGGAGAGAGACTGGAAACAGAGACCAGTTTTAAATCTAGTCACGGGGTAAGGAGAGGTCTAAAACAAGATCATAGCAGTAGGAAGGAAAAGGAACAGATGTGAGATAACATTGTGAAGGAAAATTCAACAGGACTTGGTGATTTATAGGATATTAAATCCAAGAGAGATGGGAAGTTAAAACTGTTTTCCAAGATTTCAAGTGTGTATGAGTGAAAGATAGTACCACTAACAGAAATAATAAAAGCTATAAATAGGGCTGGTTTTTGGGAGCTATTGTAACACAATGGAAAGAGGTGTAGATCGAGAGTCAGGGGAACTGGTTTATATCATAGCTTTACCCTTCACTAGTACTTCAGTGACCTTGATTAAAAGTTATTTAACCTCACTAGATCTGTTTCCTCTTCCTTAAATTGAAATGGTTGGTTTTTAGATAACTTCTTTCCTTTTCAACTCTAAATCTAATGGTCTATTCAGTGATAGTGGTGGGGAGGGGAAGTAATAGTCTTTGTCCTTTCTTCCTCCCTCTACTTTTCCCCTTTTCCCCCTCCCCAGCCTCATCCGGAGGTCATGTATTCAGTACTTTATAAAAGATCATTTAAAAAATATGATGCACTTTGTATTATATCTTAGAAAAATAAATCTCATAAGTATTATGTCTAGTTCAGTTGTTACTTGAAATTTACTTGTGCAAAATTTAAAATTATTTGGTTTTAAGGATTTAGTGTCTGTAGTATAAATTCACATTAACGCCAAGCCTAGAAAAAAATAATTGAAACCCTTAGTGGAAACAAACACTTCACTTAAGAATGGAATTTCAGTACTTCATCCTAAATGCCTTTTTAGCTCAAGTACTAAAACCGAGTTCAAGAAGAAAGAAGACAGTAGATCTTGCAGACCTACAGAGTTCCATTGAATCTATAAAACAAACACAAGAAGAAATTAAAAGGTAATGCATAATGATAATAGTAGTATTTAATTTATAAGTCCTCTGCCTTAGAGTGCCTCTCTTCCTTTAAGATGAAACCGAGGCACCATCTTTTGTGTGAATGCTTTCCTGATCCCCACAACTGCTATGACCTTGTGATTGTTTAATTATTGTGTGTGGGTATATATGTGTATATTTACATATGTAGATAATTGAGTTAATCTTTGACTCATGAAAAGGGAAAGAGACCAACTTTTTTTTTTTTGACAGAAAAGCAGTTATATTCCTTGTTGCTTCTGAGCTGAATTATTCAATGAGGGACATTGAATTGATTGTCGCTGCCACAGCTTTAATATAACATCATAGCCGAAAGTGCAAACAAGTTTTATGTTCTCCACTAGCCATTATTATTATCATTTCTGTCTTGAACATTGTAGTGGCCTATCCCTTGCTTGAGCCTTCTCATTTCCCAAATGTGAAGAAACACACACACACACACACACACACACACACACACACAACACACACACACGGCCCTTTTTCTTGCTTTCAGGCACTCCCTTCTCCTCTCTACCTTTTAGAATCCCTTGTTCTCCTCAAAACTCAGCTTCAGTACCACTTCTATATGGAGCCTTTCTTGATCCCAGCTTACTAATGCCCTCCTCCCAAAAAAGTATCTTGTATTTATTTTATATATACTTATATATGTATATGTTATTTCCCCCAATAGAGTATAAACTCCATGAAGGCAGAGACTCATTTTTGCATTTGAATGCCTAGAGCTTAGCACATTATAGGTGCTAGGTACATTGTAGGCGCTTAATAATTGCTCTGAACTTTAGCATGCTTTACACCCTTCTTAGAGGGTATATACTAAGCTCTTATAATCAACCTCCATTACCTGCCCTTGCTTCAGTCATATCTTAAAAGTTTTAAGTTGGTCAATGAAAGTTCATCTACATCTATATCAGTCTTTTTTTAGATAACTCTGCCTTTTTCGTGTTGTTGCACTTGGGCTTGTGTCTTCAGAATTTTATCTTTTATCTTTCCATAATAGACCTTAAATTGTACTAGAAAGCAGTAATCATTAAAATGTTTTGGTACTGGTTTAAAAAAAGAGAAGGCAATCAGTGGAACAGATTAGGTACGCACGAGCAAATATATAATATTCAAAAAAACCAAAGACCCCAGTTCCTGAGGGAAGGACTCACTATTTGACAAGAACTGCTAGAAAAACTGGATAACAAGTCTGGCAGAAACAGGTTTAGCCTAACACTTTACACCATATACCAATGTAAACTCCAGTTGGATACATGACCTAGATACAAGAGGTCACATCATAAACAAATTAGAGGGATCAAAAAGGATAAATGGGTAGGGGAGGAGGTCATGACTCAACAAGTGATAGAGAGGATCACGCAAGATAAAATGCATGATTTTATATAAAATTTGAAAGTTTTTCCCCAGATAACTCTAATGTAGCTAAAATTGGAAAAGAAAACAAGTAACTGGGTAACTTGTTCGCAGCAGATTTCTTGATAAAGGTCTCATATCCAAGATATTTAAGAAACCAAATCAAACTTATAGGTATAAGAACTATTTCCTAATAGATAAATGGTCAAAGGACATGAAAAGGAAGGATAAAATCCAGGCTGTCATCAACCATGTGAAAAAAATGTTCTAAATCACCAAGAAATAGATAAATACAAATTAAAGCAACTTTGAAGTTCTATCTCACATCCATCAGATTGACAAAAGATGATAAGAGGAAGATGACAAAAGTTGGAGGGGTCTGGGGAAATGCAGATAAAATAATGTGTTCTTCATGGGGCTATCAGTTGGGCCATCCATTCTGGAAAGCAATTTGGAACTATGCCTAGAAAGTTACCCTTTGACTCAGTATCACTAATAGCTATATCACCACCCCCAAAAATCAAAGGAAGAAGAAAAAGGCCTACATATATAAAAGTATAACAGCCCTTTGTGGTGGCCAAAAATCAGAAACTAAGGGAATTTCCTTTTGAGGAATGCTGAACAAATTATGGTATATGAATTTAATGGAATATTATTTTGCCACAAGAAATGCTGAAATGGACAGTTTCAGGGGAAGCTGGGAAGACCTCCATTAACTGATGCAGAGTGAAATGAGCAGGACTAGAACTCAATTTATATGGTGATAACATTATATAGGAAAAACAACATTGAGAGAATTCTGATCAATGCAGTGATAAACCACTAGTCTAAGAGGGAAGATGAAGCACACCTCTCACCACCTGTAAAAGAGGTGTTGAATTTAAAATGCAGTAAGAGAGATTCATTTTTGACTCTGTCCAGTGTAGGAGTTTGTTTCATCAGACTGGGCAGAAACACAGTTTTTTTTCCATTTTTAAAAACTGATCAATGGAGATGGGAGGAAGAAAGAGTAATGGGAAGGACAGAGTAATAAAAGAAAAAATTTAACAAAATTTCATCCTTGAGAGCTCTCTATCTAAACTGATCTGACTTTTCCCTGTAGAATATTAGTCCTTGAAATCCTACCTATTTACCCTTTCTCTGTATCCTTCTAAATGCTGTTTATTGAAATTTAGTGCTGAGGCAGCTAGGCGGCACAGTAGATAGAGCACCAGCCTTGGAGTTAGGAGGATCTGAGTTCAAATGTGACCTTAGACATTTGATACTTACTAGCTGTGTGACCCTGGGCAAATCACTTAACCACAATTGCCTCACCCCCAAAAAATTAGGGTCCATATGAGTTTAATTCCTGGCTTCCTTCTCCTTTTTCATAGGTTTTGAGGTGGAATGATCCATCATTCCACCTTTTCTCACCCTTTATACCGCCCCCGGACCCCAATGTTCCTATAATTTTTATTTCAGCAACAAGTTCACATTTGATGCTAAGAATCAGGTCTGGAATAGCAGTTTATTACACTGTTTTTTGAAATGTGAAATTATCATTAAATGATACAAAGACTCTAGTGGCTAGATTTGTTTTGTTTCATAGAGAGAGAAAGATCCAGTTGGTATACAGAAAGTTTAAGTTTTCCACCATTACTATATGTTTTGCCTTTAGTCTATGCTTGTTATGTGTTTTCCAAACTTCTCTTCCTTCTTTTCAAATGATTTGTAGCATACTACCATGACAAAATTTCTTCAGTGTTTGCCTCCATTGATCTTCATTAAAATATTCTCTACCCTGCTTCCCCCATTGTAAACCCTCCCCCACCCCAAAAAAAGTTTCTGGATTTCCTATAGAGTATATTTTCTTAACATATAATGCTACTACATCATCCACCTCCAGCATAGCTAGTGTGTTTGCTCTTCAGTGGAGATGCCGAGGCTAGCCTTTGCTTTACATCTTCTGATTTTGCTAAACTCTTATCCAATATTCCTCTGTAACTTTCCCACAATTCTTCATGGGTACTATAATACAGTTTATTTACAACTACAATGTGACTGCTCATTGTCCTTCAAGTGATCCACAACTTTTAATTCTTTAGAGACTGGCATTTTGTGACTTCCCAGTAAGATGGTGACATAATAAGATCTAGAGCAGAATTGTGAAACTTTCTTGGCCAGCCTGATTAAAATGTAATGGGTAAAGGTTTAACAAAATAAAAACATAGTGCAGCATAGATAATGCTAATTTGTGGATATCTTAGTTGATATGTGGCCTGTAGGGATCTATTTCTTTTTGAGTTTGATATCACTGACCCAGAGGATCCTAGATCTACTCCAGTAAATTTAAAGAAATGCACCAGATGGAACAATGGTAAAGAAAACCAAAGAAAACCAGGTATGAGCTTCCCCTCTGCAGTCTCTGCCTACACAAGACAACTTCTAGAAGCCTGCAGATGTGCTGAGGAGAAGCAAGAAGCCGTAGCTCCCAGGCATTCCCCACTGGAACTGTAGTATGAGATGGGGGCCAGCACAGTACCTGGGTCTTGCAGGAGGCTTACTGCAAGTACCATTTGCATCTGATTGGGCTTGTCAGGGCCACCACAAAGGAATCAGGTCCTAGATAGCAACTCTGCAAGGAAAAGGGGACAGAGAAGGATCTGAGCCACCTGAGTCAAGCCACCAGCAGACAGACAGAAGTGCAGGCAGGGACTGGTCTTAGCAACTGCATTCAGAGAAGCAAAGGCAGCACCACCCCAAGAGACAGGGTCAAGCTGAGACTGACCACTCCATTCCATAGTACCTAAGGGAGTCTGACCCAACCATGAAATGTCAATCCCAAAACAGGTCAGAGGTCGTGAGTAAACAAGGAAATGCTGAACGTAACAAAAACATGCTGTGCACTGAGAGAAGTTTAAGAGGTAAAATCAGTAGAAGCAAATAATTCCATAAAAAGCTCACATGAAGACCCAGAGAAGTGAATGACTTGGTTTCCAGGACTATAGATGGACCAGAGAGACAGGTTTTGATTCTTGGCCATAGAAAATCCCTGGGGAAATATTAACTTTTTCTTAAGGGCCTTTGATTGTAAGGGGAACATAGTGTTACGAAAAGCACGGATGTATTTGCTAAGTGCAATTATTACTACGCTCTAATTCTTGTTTGGTTCTGGGCCCAGTTCCTTATTTGTCTGAAGTGTAATAAGGTCCGCCTCCTTGCCTTAGGAGCTCACTGCTTGTAATCTCCACTCTAACTCCATGTCTAATCCAAAGGCCATGAATTTTACTTTGACTCTTATATTTTGTCTCCTATAAAATTCTGAGCATTTCCACTACGACTCTTCACCTGTATTGTACCTATATTCCTGGAGTGTCTTGGGTGGATATGTCTGTGTGTGCAATTTTTTCCTTTCCCCTTTTCAGGCTAAAGCTCTTTTGAGTAGATTTTTTAAAACTATAGGAACATATCTGTAGTCTTTGAGTACATTTCATCTTTGGCCAGGAGCTCATCATTCTTATATTTTTAGCCAGGGTCCAGAAATTCAAATCCTGGTTTTATTTTATTTTAATTTATTTTTAATATGTTTAGTTTTCAGCATTGATTTTCACATGCGTTCGAATTACAGATTTTCTCCCCATTTCCACCCCCCCCCC
>CM053623.1:197183494-197204591 GCA_028646595.1 Phalanger gymnotis
TGAGTTCTTCCATGGCCTGAGACCAGTTCATGTCCCTCTTGGAGGTTTTTGTTGTAGGCTCTATGACTTTAACTTCTTCTGACTGTATGTTTTGGTCTTCTTTGTCCCCAAAGAAGGACTCCAGAGTCTGAGACTGAATCTGGGTGTGTTTTCGCCGTCTGGCCATGTTCTCAGACAACTTACTTAACCCATGAGTTTTTCAATGGGGTGTGACTAAAGAGTTCTATGTTCCACGCTTGGGCGGATGCGATGCCTCACCAGCACTCCTCCTTCCCCAAGAACCCCCAACCTGGACTGGGCTTAAATCTTCAGCAGGCTCTGCACTCCTGCTCTGATCAGCCACTTAATTCCTCCCACCAGGTGGGCCTGGGGCCAAATGCAACTGCAGCTGAATTTCTAAAGCTGCCCCGCCTCCGTTGCCCTAGGGGTGGTAGGCGAACCGCAAACTCCGTCCCCGTCCCCCAGCTTTTCCCACTAACCTTCTCTGTTGTCTTTGCTGTTTGTGGGTTGTGAGGTCTGGTACATGCCACAGCTCAGTAATTCAGCATGCTAGGGCACTCTCCGCTCCCGTTGGTCCACGGTCTGCGTGCCGCGCCTCACGCGCTGGGCTCTGCTTGGCTCGGCTCCGCTCCCCTTAGCTGGGAGCTGGGAGCTGCGGGACAGACCTTACCCCGAGACCATCCAGGCTGTCCTGGGCTGGAGCCCTGCTTCCTTCTGCCACTTTGTGGGTTCTGCAGTTCTAGAATTGGTTCAGAGCCATTTTTTTTATAGGTTTTTGGAGGGACTTGGTGGGGAGCTCACGCCAGTTACTGCTTTCCAGTCGCCATCTTGGGCCCCCCCCCCCCATCACTCAAATCCTGTTTTTTAGAGACTCTCTTATTAACCACCTGTTCACTTACCAAATTTGCTCTTCGGAACTCCTTCCTTGCCCTTTGATCAGCAGTAGTGATAAAGTCTATTGCCCATTAATTATCCTTAGCAATGCTTTTTAGAATTCTTTGGAAACTGTTATTTGTGTCTGTTAAGTCACCAGAAGTGTATAGTTGTCACCAAGTGTGACAAGTCTTCGGAGATTCTCTTAGATATATGCCCTGTGAAGACCTTTCAAATCTCTTAATGCCAAATCAATAAAGAGCTGGCCTGGTATGACTTCTAAGGGAGTCACCGATCACGGCTGCCTCTCTCGTCTTCCTTTACTTGTGGTTCCTTGGATTCCAGGCACCTGCTTCTTTCTCAGCAGATCCAGCGCTTCATTCTACAGAAAGAACCTCTTATCTTTGAATTGTCTTTAAGCGCTCAGTAGTCCTTCTTAGCGTTTTCTTCTGGGTCATATTTTTCTACCCACTAACTTCTTGTCATAAGTAAGTATTCTTTTCTTGCTGTGTAGGTATGTGTCCCTTGATTTTTGCCTTGAAGCCCTTATTTCATTTTTTAAAAGATCTCTTCGTTCTCCCTGATAACTTGATGAGGAGGTGTTCCACCAGCACTGTGAACATACATAGCAGTTATTTTCCGTAACATAAAGATAAACATTGCATTCTTTATCAAAGTCAGTTCAATACATAGAGCATTTATTAAATGCTTGTTAGGTGCCAGACGCTGTGCTAGGTACTGGAGATACCAAGACAAGAGTGAAAACGATCCTTGCCTTCGAGAAACTTACAGTGTACTGGAAAATTCTACAGAATTCACCCTGCCCTCCACACTTTACTGGATGCTAGAGCCCCAGTTCTTTTTCTTTCTTATTAGTCATCCTTAAGACTTCTCCCTTGGAAAGATGTAATAATTTAGCCCCCTAGTTGTAACTTTCTTTCCCGACTCGTTGGCATCAGGATAGATACTTGAAACTTTTTTCTTCTCCTGCCGCTCTTGTCATTCGCCACAACTCTTCCTCTTCCTCTTATTTCTTGAGTCCTCTCAACTTTCTTTTTGGTCTGTTCTTTGAACCACCCTTAATACATCAGTACTATACTTTTGTGATCTCATCAGTGACAGTATTCCTTTTAGTGGTGCATAACAGGATCTGTCCATTCCTTTTTATCCTACACAGCTCTTGTCTTTGTTCCCCTAAAAGTTCTGGTGCTTTCAAAATTGTTTTGTGTCTAAGCATGGACTTTATTAGGGTTTACTTGGTCTAGTCCAGCCTCTGTTCCCAACTTTATTTTCTTTAAAGCCATTTGTGCTTCATGTGCCCAAATATGGTGAGTGATTCCACTGTTAGGGATGAAGAGGGTTTGCTGAAGGAACATCTCCATTGCTTCCATGTTATGCTCGTTTGTCTTCCTTTCACTTTCAACTTTAAGCAGCCCTTGGGGTAGAGCAGCTTCATTGAATCTACCACCAAGCTTGCTGTGAACTTTGTCCTTCCTCCACTTTGTACTGTTTTATGAAGTGATGCTATTCATAATCTTTCCTAATAAGCCAATGTTTAATAAATGCTTATTGGTTAATTATTCTTTTCTAAAAGATTTAACAGATTTGAAATCCCAGTATTATTCCCTGCCATGTAAGCTTCAATCCAGTGACACTGGCCTGCTGGCTGTTTCCTGAACAAGATAAGATGTTCCATCTCTTGGCTCCAAGCATTTTTTTTCTGGCTGTTCCCCATGCCTGGAACGCTCTCCCTCATCATGTTTGCATAGTGCCTCCCCTGGTTCCTTTAGGTCCAAAATGAAACTTTATCTTCTACAGGAAGCTTTTCCAAGCCTTTCTTAATTCTAGTGCCTTTGCTTTCTTAATTATTTCCTACTTATCTTTATATAGTATTTTTGCACATATATATTTGATTGTTGTCTTTTCCATTTGATTGTGAGCTCTCTGAGAGCAGGGACTGTCTTTTGCCTCTTTTTTCATCTCTAGCACATTGCCCAGTGCCTGGTATATAGTAGTCGCTTAATAAATGTTCAATGACTTGACTATGAGGCATATACACCCAAGGAACTCAGTGATAGAAAGAAAGATCTCACACCACGAGATTCGTAGCACTTTATGTGGTAGTAAAGAACTGTTAACTGTTAACAAAATAGGTATCCATTAGTTGGGATGTGGCTAAACTGTGATTCATGAGTGTAATTCAGTATTATTGTACCATAAAAAGTGAATATAAAATTTCAGATAGTCACAGGAAGACTTATATGAATTGATGCAAAATGAAGTAAAACAACATACAGGCTAATAGAAATGGAAAGAGAAAGAATTGAACTGAATTCTGTGTAATTAAAATGATGAAGTTTGTCTCTGAAAACGAGATGGGGAAATGTTCCTCCTTCCCTCCTCCCTCCATCCCTCCATTCTTAATAATGAGAATGTAAAAGATAGATACAATTCTGTTCCTCTGGTACTTCTCTATATTTGTGATGAGACAAGGAGCTTGCCTTCAACACCCTATTAGCTAAGTTTTTGTTCTAATAGTCTAAAACCTGTGTGACACCGCATTACCCTCCACCCTTTTTTTCTTGCTATTCTGTCACAGCAAAAGCAGAAGGGGGCCACAGAGGGCCATTTGATATTTTCATTTCAGGGGTTTTCATGACAAAATAGTCCATCACCAAGTGGCCAGCCTATTATCAGTGATGAGCTTTCTATTTTTAGCTGGGCTAACTCTCTGAAAGGCTACCTCAGTCACTAGGACTTTACCCTTTTACATTGTAACATGGGGTACGTCTCTTAGCCATATTCAGGTTAACGGTGCAGTTTTGGGTCATCATCTACTCAAATCCATAGCTCTGACTCGTCACTAATATATTATGTCATGCTACATAACATATGAAATCAGAGCAATGGGCATTTAATTAAACGAAATAGATAAATATCAGGAATTTTGTCAGATAGTAACTGTTTTATACCCATATCTAAAGGCTGCCATGTGCAGATATCTGTGAGTAATAGTAAGCTACCCAGTTAAACCTTCTGGTACCTCAACACTGTAGGAGAGTGTCACAGATCACTCATGGCTTGTTCACTCATATTCCAATGTTACAAACACTGACTTCCCAGCATAGTAGTCATGAGCATGGCTTCTCAGAGCCTAGAATTTCAGGATGCCAGCATCAAATTTATGCCATCCTCATCTCTCTTCTGCCATTTCTGCCACCTATGCCATTGGCATTCTTTAGGTACAAGGCCAGTTCTTTTTGTCATTGCCCACCACCAGTTCTCATGACCTTCTACAGGACTCCTACAACAGATTTTAAACTTTATGTGCTTGCTGGTTTTGCCACCCTGCAGGCTCATAACTTCCTTCTGGGGAATATAATCTAGGCTATTTCCCTCAGGAAGCATCTTACAGGTAACATTTATCAGCCCTTGTCTCAAATTATTGTGGAAATAAGAGTTTCCAGATAAATACTCTACATCAGCTTGGCAGACAGTCCAGAACTTGTGACATGTTGACATAATCTTCAGTAACCTGGTCACCTCCACATCATGATAAATCATTGGAGCAGGATTTTGTAGAGGCTTTCTTCACATTTCTTCTGTTTTGGCTTCAGCTTATCTATATATACACACACACACATATATATATCAAGGAAACTTAAATTGAGAGTTTTTTCACCTCTGTAAAACTGATTGGCTTTTTTCCTCCCTGCCTCCAAACCTCCTTTGCTGGAAGGACTCTAGTAGCTAAGTATGAAGCAGAATTTAAATTGTTTAAAAGTCATTGTTAGGATAAAAAAGGTAGTGGTACTTAATAAAGATGGAAAAATACATATTCACAATAGACTTATTACTTAAAAGCCTCATGATATCCATAGGTAATTTCATATATCCATATTTAGCTTTCCACTTAGTAATTAATCTAAAGAAATTTTAGTTTGGCAGTCATTTCTTAAAATTCTGCATGAAAATACCTAGTGACAGAATGTATTCTGTATTAGATAGTAAATGTGATTTAGCAGAGCACTGAAGTAGGAATGAGAAGATTTAGGTCTTTTACTCTTTCTACTCCTGGCCATACAACCTTGGCCAAAGTCACTTAGCTTTTCTAAGTTGTTTTTTTTTTCTAATTTAAAGTATGAATATTATATATGCTTGAAGGGTTGTTGAGAGACTCAAATGAGAGATTGCAGTTGAAAGTGTTTTGAAAACTTCAGAGTTGTGTATAAATATAATCTTGCTATATTAACATTTTTTAAAGTTACTCTAAATGTGTACTTCTTTGTATTTTGTAGAAATATTATGGCTCTACGAAATCATCTTGTCTCAAGTTCTACTGCCACAGACTATTTCCTACAACCGAGAGACTACTTCATCATTTTCCTGCTGATTTTGCTGCAGATCATAATAAACTTCATGTTTAAGTAGAATTCCTTATATGATTGAATCAATGAAATGGAATGATTAGATTTAGCCTGGGACCATTTTTTCAAGTTGGTTTGGATTTTATTCAAACAATGCAATATTTTTAAAAGAACCTTAGAGATCTAGAAGTTTTGACCTCTCATGCCTTGTATCCTTAACCGGAACAAGACCTGTCCTATCTGGTTAACGTGAAAATTGCGTAAGTGCCAGAACATTTCTTGTTTTTATCCATGTGTTTGCATCTGTGCCGGTGTACAGAGTATATCCATACAGGTCCTGTAGGCTTAGTACCTGACTGTAGTCATGTATCCTATAGTAATGTTCCAATCTGTAGTCATGCCATGTTTTTAACAAAAATGCTGTTAAGTTTATAAAACAATGTACAGTGATCCGTTTTCTTCATAAAACAGGCACAAAATTTTTATTGATAATGACTTAGAATATGGGAAAAATAGAGAAATCGTGACACCTAAAGAATTTGCTGTGTTGTACTGTACACAGATCACTTCCAAAAGACCTAACTTTTCTCTCTCTTCTTAGAAGCATAAAAAAGAAAAACATGTTGATGGTATATATGGTGACATTGGATCAAAAACCAAATTTACATAAAGGATTTTTGGTTTTTTTGTGTGGACCCTTAGCATATGTTTAATGTTTAACTTTTGGTATGGACATGCTTATGTATGTACATATAGAAAAGTCCACCTTCTTCTCTGTGTCTAGTGATGACCTTTGTATTTCTTTTGTCATGCTTTATGATGCCCCCTTGAGCACATCCTAGAAGATATTTCTGTAAATTTCTTTCTTTAAGCAACACCCACCAATGTTAATGGCCTGCCACCACTTCCACCACTGTCAATCTGAATTTCAGGAAGACAAGAGAACTTAATTTATTCATTATAGTAAATTGGAAGAAAACTGGTTTGGGTATCAAATTACCTTTGCTATCTGAATTTTTTTAAATGTAGAACTCAGAAGTGACTGCTGTCTATGACCTCACGTACAGCCTATAGTAATTTAAGTGGCTTACAAAACAGATGAAATGAAATAATGCAGGTTATTTTATCAGTAATTGGTTTGTTTAGGAATGGTTCTTGAACTTTCATTTATATCTTAAACTTTTAGTGGTTAAAGAGCACAGAAAACTATAATTACCTTTAAATTTTTTTACTTTAGAAGCTAAAAGGTGGTTGAAAATGA
This sequence comes from Phalanger gymnotis, assembly GCA_028646595.1. Lineage (NCBI taxonomy): Eukaryota > Metazoa > Chordata > Mammalia > Diprotodontia > Phalangeridae > Phalanger > Phalanger gymnotis. The sequence goes on from CM053623.1 coordinate 197,189,996, forward strand.
GAGATAATGGTCTGGATGTATTTCTGCAAATTGTTTCTTTTTTTAATCACTTTTAAGACACACAGCAATGTTACATACCCAAGAAGGGCTCAGAAACTTAATCCTTTATTTTCCCCTCACTATTCTTAGTAATTGAAAACCGTCAATCACATTGCTGTAGGACCCTGTTTTGTGTTTAGAGCTCCACGATACAAAGTAAGACAGTTTAGTTGTTTAATTTAAAATGTTGGACTTCTTTTGGATTTTCACAAGCTTTTTGTAGTATTCAAAAGCAATTTTTGTGAATTGCTTAAATATTAAATTCTTAAATACTCAAATATTATAAAAGATTTTTATACTACTGAAAATACAGATTCTCAGATTTATCAGTAATAAGGGCAGAGAGAAGACACATTCTTACAAAGTTTTGACTTTAACTAAATAAACACCATAAGCCAGCTAGAACAGAGTAAGAGATGTATGGGGAATTATGGAAACTGAGTAGGCTACATCTTACTGATCTAAGTATCCTAAGTGGAATGCTTAGGTAATATGAATCTTACAAACATATGAACATCCAATTTCTCATGCATAATTAGCAAAATAAGTGTACCTATTTATTCATTTGGAAATAATCATATAGGTAAAGATAAAAGATTACCTGTATTAAACACTTCCATATTAGAAACCACAATATTGCAAGCTTTACTTTGAATTTTCTCCATTTACTCATTCCACTGCCTATGTTTAGCCTCCATCTACTTATCTGTTGGTATGTATAAAATGCTATTTTATAAACAAATAATGGCAGTTTGAAAAAAAAATTATTTAAATTAGTATTGATATACAATATATTACTTTACCTTCACATTTCAGTTCAGTTTAAAATGGAAACATTTTTGTTGATGAGCTGATGGTGGTATGTGGTTGCTGGCTAGGTCTATCCGTTTTTACTCTTATGTTTGTATATAATTGTTAAGATATAGATGTGCTGGAAAAATACCCCCGCTTAATCTAAAAGATGGTTGTTTGCTTCATTTTTTCCTTACTCTCAGTTATATGACAGATCTAAGTTCAATTCCTAACTAAGGAGGCAGAGAATATCTCACGAAACTTAACAAAAGTAAAAGTAACAGCAAGATTTTCCATGACTGTTTTATTGTAAGCTTAAAAGCACATATCTGATTCAATATTTCCTAATGTTTTTAGTCACATGAAGTTCCTTTCTGTGAGCTGAACTTGTACAACACTCAGGAATTGGTGGCTTAGTATTAGACCAATGCTGGTAATAGGCTTGGTAAATGAATCCTTTTAAACACATAATTAACTTTATATTTAGCCATAATATGTCGTTGACCTTGAATGTCCTTTACTTGAGGGTAACCCGTTTTTCTTCTACACATTGATTTCATAAAAAACTGTGATTGTATAGTCTGCAGTTGTCTGAGGCTAATGCCTTCCCTCCTAAAAGGTTCAAGGATTAAACTCCTTAAGACCTGTTTTCTCATTTCATTACTCTCTTTTCTGCATAGAAATTCAGAGAAGTGATGTTTTTGTTTTTAAATGTTAACCTTTAATTTTCTTTTAGTGATACGCATTTGGCCTATGAAAAGAGAGTATATGAGTCTTGTGAAATGTTAAGTAGTTACAGCAATAGATAATTTTTCTTATATTTCACATGCCACTACTTTTTTGCAGCACTTATAAAGGTACAGTATAGTTTTATTCACATTAGCACAAATAGCCATTTGCATTCCATTGAATTTTGCCTTGTAAAATATAGCACTCATTTAATATTTATGCTTTTGTGCCTCTAGGAAATCTTTTTGCCACTTGTATTTACTGAGACAAAATCTGAATTCAAAGTATTTGTTAACAATTCAGTAGACTTTTTTTTTTCTTAAAAGGGTCACTGTCACTTTATTTTCTTTTATAAATATATTTAAACAGAAATGCTGTACTTTTATAAGGGTTTGTCTAATTACTGTACTTAAAGTATATCCTCCACTCTTCAGACATCACAGAAATAGATTTGTCAGATTATTTCTGAGTATTGTAAACAGTGCCTTTTTGATGAATTCACACTGTTTGGGGATGTATAAAGAACTTATCAATTTGTGCCATATATACATTAAAAAAAAACTTTTGTGGGAGGCAGTTACTTTTAATTTTTTGAAAACTATCTCACTCTTAGTCAAATATCTTAAGGAAATGTATACAATTCCATTTTTCCCCTAGTTTTTAGTATTTCTACTGAGTGGTAGACATCTGTACTCTTTGTTTTCTATAGAGTGAAGGTATAATGCATTGTGGCATTATTGAAGAGCCATAAATGACATCATAGATTATTTTGAATTATGTTAAATATGCAAAAAATGAAACTTACTATTTAGAACTAAATTGACATTTTAAACCATCTCAAAAAAATAGAAGCTAATACGTTTACATTTCAACTTTTGTTTAACTGGGAAAATGATTCTTTGAAATGCATAGCCTGCCACTAATATGTACTTTTATTTCATTTTGTTCTAGCTAAAGAATGTCATAGTGGCATTTTTTATTTTCTCTTTTGTTATTTTAACATATTGCTTGTTTTTGTACTGTTAACATTTTAAAATTGAAAATGGACTGTTAAAAGTTGTATAAGACCAGTGTCATTAATTTGATTTATATATGTATGTATATTTATATGAACATAAGTATAAATATATATATGTATAGAAGAGCCACAAAGAAACCCATGACAAAATGAATGTGAATGTTCTTCCTAAAATATTTATTTAGAAAAATTATTTCATGTTTCTGCGTCTGTCATGTAAAATTATTTTAGTGTCACATTATTGAGAAAGTTATTTAAAGAAAAACGTGATGTAACATTCAAGATAATGAGCCACAAAAATCCAGTTGGAGTTTTCACTGTATGGCATGCTAAGTGTAAACCCAAGTTAAACATCTTGTTAATGGCCATTTGTAAATTAAAGCACTACCACTGGTCAATAGTTTTGTATGATTAATAGAATAAAGAGATGTTATCTGCAATATGTGTAAGTGTACATTGTTGAGTTCTCGAAGTTCATGATGAAATGTGTAGATCTATCAGTCATGGGCTGAAGGAATGGCTCAAAGGACATTCTGATTCCACCCTACTTATTTATATAGATACTAAGGAACTCTGAAAGTGCTGCTATTTTAGACTTTTCCAAAAGGGTAAGAGAGCTGAGTCTTAATCCTAGAGGTCCATGGGAGTAGATGAAGTCAACAGAGGAAGGATGAGACGAGGAAATCCGTTGTAGAGCTTGAGGAAATCACTTTTAAGCAGCATAAGGTGAAAGAGCCAAATACTCCAAAGTAGTATCTAAATAAAAACTACCAATTCCCATTTGAATAAAAAATGTGATGAATGCTGTCACATTGGAGAGGTTAAAGATGCCCCTTTAATTCACCACAGCATTTCATTGAATGTTTTGTGTGAAGGCCCACTGGTGGTGCAGAGCTATGTACAACTATAATCAAAGGAAAGTGAGATAATAGTGCTAGTCACTGCTAAGCTTTGGTGTCATGAAGGTGCCTAGAGGAGTTATGCAGTCATTTGTTACATTTTCAGAAGAAACATCACCTCAGTTGGAGAGAGGACACTTGAGGAGCTGATATATAAATGGGCCCTGAAGAAAGCATGGGATTCATTCCATGGTGTGTCCCACCATCCGGGTCATGGTGACAGTCAGGTAGAGGTCCAGCTGACATTTGGAAATAAAAGACTGGAGGTGTTTTGAGTCCTCTGCATCAATGATAGTAAATTCTGAGTATAGCCAAAGAAGTGGAGAGGAGAAAAATCATGACAACATCTCACAAAAGCTACTGGAGAAGAAAAGGGTGGCTTATATTTTTAAATGCCAAAGAGGTTGAGGAAAGGAAAAAGGTCATTTGATAGGGTCAATAAGGAGGCAACTAGTAATCTTGGAAAGTTAAGTGGTGGGGATAATCCTTATCTTGAAGAGGACCACAACAACGGGGAGGTGATGGCATAACATGTAAGTGAATTGGATTTAAGAGATGGCGGCTGTGCAAAGTCACCAGTGCCACTTGTTCCTCCGGAGCCAATTGGGTCCAGTGGCAAGAGATCAAATCAGAGCAAGATTGAAAGCAGCTGAGAAATAATGGAGGCACTGAGTGGAGACTCCTGGGAGTTTGGCACTGAAAGCGAAGGCAGAATAATCCCTTAAGGATAACATAATAAAGCAAAGATCAATTTTTTAGAGGACCAAGGTAACCCTTAGTCTAATGGAAAAGAGTAAAGTGTATTTGAGACACTGGAGACAAGTGAGATGATTGAGGATAGAAAGTGGGATCCAGTCAGCATGACTTTGCGATTTCCTCCAGAGGCATTGGACAGAAAGCAATAGAAGATCACGGAGGAAAAGATTCAAGGGTGGAGAAAAGGGCATTCATTACTTAAGTGGCTGGTAAGATAGTGATGATGGTTTGGAGAAGAAGCAAAGGACAAAAAAAAAATGTTGCAACTACTATTAGTGAAAGTATTCGAGATGGAGCAAGCTCAGGGAAAGTGCAGTTTCAGTTAACTGAATTAACTGATTTTTTTCTTTTGGTTTTTACACCACTTTTCCCCCTATATCTCCTCTATATAACAATATTTTTAAAGGAAAAAAAATCAGCTAAATAAATCAATACATTTAGAAGTCTTAAAAATATATGTAGTTTTGAAGGTGTAAAGTCCAAAGGAATAGGTTCAGGAATAAAAAGTACTGTTTCCTGGAGGTGAGTAAATGCGTGCGTGTGCGTGTGTGCACATATGTATAAATAAATTTATGGGATAATTTGCTTCTAATCTCTTGGATTTAAGTTGTTACAGCCTTCAAATTTATACAACGGGATGTAGGACAGTGCAAGGAGCAGTGAATCTGCAGTCATCAGCCCCCGAGTTCGAATCGCACTCCAGGAACCTCCCACCTGTGATCCCTTCTCTATTCGCTTTAATTTGCCTCTACCCTCGCCTGTTCGCTAATCTGAAGACGGCCCCCTTTGGATTCCCCATCTCTCATCCCAGCTGGGAGCTGCCTCTCAGGACACGGACACTTCCCAGGGCGGGACTCGGGCAGAGAAAAGCACGGGAGGCGAGACTGTGCTGCGGCCAGCTCCTGCTGATAGTTAAATCTAATGTGAACATTCGCTCCTCGGCATGGACGCCGGCCAGTGATACAGATCGGCGTTGGAAGTATCATTTTGTTGACTGCAGACGTAAGGAAACGTCAATAATGCAGACTGGACTAAAAACTACTCCAGGAAGTACATTTTTCCGCCTGGAGAGCCTACAGTTAAACATATACCAACACACCCCGGCGCGCAGGGCAGCCTTGAAGCCCTCGTGGCACCCTTTCTCCCACGGGTAGGCTAAGGCACTGGGACACCCTGCAGCGATAAATGCGCATGCTCGAGGAAAGACGCTCGGGCATAGCGGCCCACCCTCTTCCGGCTCGCGGCGGAAACTGGCATCACGTGGGTAGGGGAGGTTTCCGCTGACTTCGTTATAAAACAAAACAGCACATTTCTCCCCCTCCCAGACGCCGAGACGTCCGCCCCTTTTTCGCCCGTGGCAGCTTCCGGTTCTCCTCTGAAGGGGGAGGGCGGGTCCTCGGCGGGAACCGCTATGATGATGGCGACAACCATGGAGGCTGGCGGGGTCGGCGCCGCCCTGCAGGCGGCCGAGGTCCTGGAGAGCATCGTGAGCGGCTGCGTGGGGCCCGAGGGGCGGCAGGTGCTGTGCACGAAGCCCACGGGCGACTTGTTGTTCAGCCGCGACGGGGGCCGTCTCCTGGAGGCGCTGAATGTAGAGCATCCGGTGGCCAGGTAGGGGCAAGGCCCCGACCCCTCCTGTCATTTCGCCTGCTGTCCTTCAACCATTTCACTTTTATTAAGCACCTACAGCATGCCAGGCGCTGCCCTAAGCTCCGGCATACCAATAATAATAATAATAAAAAGACCCAGCTCTCAAAGAGCTTATAATCTAAAGAGAGTGACGGGAGAGGAAGGCCTGAAAAAACATGTCTGAGGCACTTAAGTTCCAAGCGCTGAGATACTAATAGAAAGGACGGGACTTCTTGCTCTCCAGGAGATCACATTGTGATGGGAAAGAAAACGATTATGTATAGGACATATATACCCCCTAGACCGAAAGCGATTAAACAAATTATGCAAAGTAGTTCAATATAGAGTAATTGAGGAAGCAGACTACTAGCAGGCCCTGTCAACCCACATTATCTAAAGCAGCTCCTGCTATTTATTTCTACCCCTCCATAAAAAAATGCAACTAATATTTAATAAGCACTATTTGCGAAGTATACTGTAAATGGATTATTAGGAAACATTTATTAAGCTACTCCTGTATACCAGACACTGGGCAAAGAAATGACATCTCTTTTCCCCAAGGAGCTTATCTTCTCTTGGGGAAGACCAGAAACAGACAAGATAGACCAAAAAAAATCCAAAATAACAAGGTAATATTGGTGGAGAAGGACAATAATACAGTTCCTTATCTCAAAAACTTTTTATTTCTCTAGAGGAGACAACAGGTAGTCAGTCATACCTTCACCTGAAAACGTTTCATGATTCTCCCCTGTTGCTGGTGCCTTTCCTCCCTCCTTAACCCCTAAATTATCTTGTATGTGTTTTGCTTGAGGAGGTATGGAGTAGTGGAATAGATACAGAAAGATTCTGGGTTAATAGCCTACTCTTCCATGGCTTTGTGACCCTGGGTGAGTCACTGAGCCTCTTCAGTGCTCTAGGCAACTCTAAAGACCTAAGTTATAGAGAAGATGTTTACTTGTATTGATAAAGGAAGTTCTCTGTACCAGTGAAATCCACATCTTTATATATGTATGTATATACGTATATACATGTCTATATGTGTATATGTGTAATGCGCTGTATATACCTTTATATATATATATATGTATTTGTGTGTACACACATACCTTTATGTAAGCACATACATGTATGTGTGTGTATAGACATGGACGTGTGTGTATGTGTGTGTGTGCCCATATATACCTGTGTTTGTAAATATGTGTATGTATACCCCAGATCTACATAAAGACTAAGTTATGAGTGGAGAAGCAGACCTATAGTTTATTGGTACATAGCAGGCTCTTTGAAGCCAGGTACTGTTTCCCACTTGTTTTTGTTTAACTAGAGCTCAGCAAAAAGCTGGGTGAATAATAACATTTAATAAATGTTTGTAGAGTGATTCAAGGATTCAGAGACTATTGAAACAGCACCTGCCCTTCGGGAACTTGCATCCTAATGAAGGAGTCAGCAGACACATATATACATACATTCAAAACAGATTGAAGGTAATTCAGGGCACTACGAGCTATGGGGACAAAAAGGGTCTCATGCAGAACGTGGTGTTTAAACTGAGTCTCCAGAAAACCTAGGGATTTTCAGAAGTGGGAAGGAAGTACAAATAACAGCCAAAGCACATATCTCCATACTAGGATTAGAACTTCATATGCTATAAAATTTATTTTTTACTAATTCACACAACATTTTGCTGTCCCAGAGCCCCTTTTCCAATAAGATATTTCTCTTTTCCTAACCTAAGCCTGTCCCTCTTTCCAGTGAGTTCTATTAATGTAATTCTGTTACTTAGAGGAATATTATAACAATGGAGCCAGTATCTTTCAAAAATTAAACAAAGGAAAATGTTTTCAACATAAAAACATACATTTGGACACATAAACCATATGAATCTTAATTGCTTTATTTTTTTCTTTAAACAGGATGATATTGACTTGTGTTTCCATGAATCAGAATGTGACTGGAGATGGTGCTAAAACCTTCATTATCCTTCTTTGTGATTTACTCCGAGGACTTAAGGCAGTCGCTGATAAAGAAAGGGGTTCTTTTGGGGGAAGTATTCAAAGCCAAGAAAGACACTGGAAAAATTGTTGCCAGTGGAAATACATTTCTCAAGCTATTTTGACATTTCAGGCACATGTATTAGACTACATTATGGCTCAATATTTAAGTAAACACTTTTTGTCTATCTTTTCAGAAGAGAAAAAATTTTGTAGGAGCTCACTAGAATCATTATTAGATGCATATTTTTGTGGAAGAGTGGGAAGAAATAATCAGAAATTTATTTCCCAGTTAACTTGTGATTATTTTTATAAATGTTTGAGCCATGAAGATTGTAAGGATGAAATGATTGATTTAGTAGATGAATATTTTCTGGAATTGTGCACTGCAGTCACAGGACTTCCAGTTTCAAGTTCAAGGATCATACCAGGGTTTGTTATTCATAGAGATTTTTCTGTTTACTGCCCAGCAGATGGTGATATGAGAATAATCATTGTAACTGAACCCATTCAGCCTGCACTTTCCACCTCTGGTTCTGAGCTTGTTGTAAAGTCAGAAGCACAATTTCAGGCATCTCACATTTGGATTACAGAAAGGACAAAAACCATAATGAAAGATTTGCAAAGTAAGGGTATAAAATTGCTTTTGTCTAGTGTGAAGCAACAGGATGCAGTTATTTATTATGCAGAACTGAATGGCATATCAGTGGTAGAGTGTATACCATCAGAAGAAATTTCTCTCCTTTGTAGAATCATTGCTCTGTCACCTTTTATGCCGTCGTGGGCCACTTCACAGTGTCACATCTCTGATGCAGCATTAGTGAAATTTTGTCAGCCCATTTTGCTTAATTCCAAAAGGTATGTGCATCTTGGCTTACTTAGCACACACTCTTTTATACCCCACTGTTTAGTTCTTTGTGGACCAGTCCAAGGCCTTACTGACCAACATATTCATGCTTTCCATGGAGCATTTAAAGTACTTAGACAAGTCTTTAAGGGACTTTATCTCAGCTACAAAGCACAAGGAAACAACCAGAGTGAGACCTCAAATTCTGTTACTTCGAAAGATAATAAACAAAGTCACCATTTGACAGAAGTTTATAGAGCTTTGTTTGAAAGACAGTGTCTGGACTCAGTTTTAAAGAGAGAAGATAATCCGTCTAGAACGCAATCTGTTTTAAGAGACACTCAAGGTTTGATACTGTCAAGTATAGAATCAGAGAATAGTATTCCAAGTACAACTCTAATACACACACACAAAATTGAGGGAGACTTTGAATCCCTGATATGTACTTATCCCAACAAAATTGGAATGATTAATGCCAAGGAACCGCTTCTAGCTGTCGGGTGTGGTTGTAATGGACATTCTCTGATAGAAATTTCTGATAAACATTTAAGTGTCATTGAACAGACTTGCAAAATGAGCAGTGCAACCACAGGTATGACCTCAAAGGAGGTATTTCAGGACACTTCAAAAAGTTACTGTACCTCCTTTATACAGGCTGGTTCTGTTTTACCAGTAGGTGGTCACTTTGAGATCCTATTACACTATTATCTTCTTGATTATTCCAGACAGTGCCAACAGCCAGAAGTAAGTATGATTAGTTCATTAATAGCTAATGCGCTGCTGAGTGTTCCAAAAACCCTTTATAAGGCTAAGAGAGGAAATAAAAGCTTTTGTCATGTGTACTTAAGAACTATGCGTGCTCTACAAGCTAAGCAGTGGATGGCAGGGAGTCAAACAGGCCTTGAATCAGTAGCTTGTAAATACCAATTACTGACATCAGTGCTTCACTGCTTGACAAAACTCTTAACTATTGACTTAGTAATCAAGATTAGTAAACAGCCACAGAAGACTGGTGATGACGAGACAGAAGAGGATGTGTGAAAGCAGTTTTGTTCTCAGTGGGTTTTTTTAATCTGGCTCAATTTATAAAGGACAGGTGGAGAGCTGTCCCTCAGCCTAATTCTTTTAGGTTCTCCAAGATGAAACCATGAGATTATTAGTCATTTTGGTGCCTAGAATGGTGAAAGATGCTATATAGTTTTAAAGCCTTTCATATTAGTATGGTCCCAAACTAAGGATACTGATCCGTGGGAACTATATTTATTTCTTTTTCTCCATGTTCTTGTTGGTGTGACTATGTCAGAGAGAAAAGGGTGGTAAGAGGTTTTCTATCTATTCTTCCCCTCATTTCTCTCTTCTATTCCCTATTTTTGTACATTAACTGTCCATAATATAGGTTAGAAGAAATATTTATATTTGTTTTACTAATTAACTAGCAAACTGTAAAATTCCAGACATAGCAGGGTTTTCTTTAATACCCTGGTCTTGATTATAGTAGTTTCTACTACTATATTTGTTCCATAGCCATATAAATAAAAAATTATTTCACACAATTTTATTATGGTTCTATTTACATTTCTTCTTAAGATGTTGCCCATTTATTATTTCACAACTGTAAAAGTATTGACTGACCACACTGTCCTTGATGGTAAAAAAAAAATTACTTAGAAAATTTACACTTATTTTTCCTTGGAAACTAATGACTCTACTCTGAGCAAAACGAACAAGTAGCCTTGACTACAGAATATAATTATAATTCATGTATTTTATAATTGTTTCATCTACTGTGGCCATTGCCTATTGTTGAGTAGTAATATAACTTGTAGGTAATCAAGTAATTTTAAAATTTATGCTATGAATAGATACATGTTATGTTAACACTGAAAGAACAGTAAGCCCATTTTTAGATAACCTGTTTTTAAATATCCTCATTTAATTTTTTTTCATTCTATGTAGTTCCCAAGTTACAAACCAATTTCTATAGAGGTTATTTGGAACTACATACATTTCCCCTTAGAAACAATGTAAATGGTTCTTGGGTTTCCAGTGTAGGTAGTCAGACCCCTAATATTAGGCCCATTATGAGTTTAGAAGGTATGGTTGTAAATAAGTGTTCTAAGGCTTACAAAGTTATTTTCCTTGCCATGACCCCAGGTATAAGCAATATAAGTATTATGATTTTCATTTTATAGAAAAATTCCCATAGGTTGTGACTTGCTCAGGATCATACATCCATCTAGGCACAATCAGAATTTGGTTACAAACTAGAGTGTCCTGACTCCATTTTCAGAGCTTCCATTACACCACACTGCCTCTTAGAACTGTTAATAGTACTATAGAATGTATAACAATGTTTCCATGGGAAAATGCATTCAGAGTTCCAAGTGTCGGGACCACATTTCCCCATAAACTATAGAGCCTACTTAAACTTGGCTGAAAGCTACTGGGAAGAGACCCATGAGGTGTGAGGTGAGGGAGGAAGGTGTGAGGAGCTAGAGAGGCACGTTATATGTGTAAAACACATGGACCATACATCTGCTAGATGCCAGTTTACTCTTTTTCAGGTCCTTGGGGGCTGGCTCATGTGGGTCATTGCCAATTTTTTTTCCCATCCACCTCCACCTCCCTCTCTCATAAGGCTCCCACTGTACCTTCTATCTATTTGTATAGCCACTCCACTGGTTCAGATTCTCAGGCTCTTCCTACTCCAGCTAATCCCCAACAGCTTTCAAAGTGGGTTTTTTTAAAGTTACAATCTGACCATGTTATTAATAAACCCCAGGGCTCCTTATTACCTCTAGGATAAAATAGCCTCCTCAGTCTGGGTTTTAAAGCCTTTCACTTCCTGGTCCCAACCTCTCTTTCCAGCTTTAGCATATATTATTCCCTTTCCTGAACTCTGTCTAATCTAACCAATCTTTATCGATATTTTTTTGTCTTTTACACAAGGGCAGTGCATTCACATCTCTGCTTTTACACTAGTTATCTCTCCTGATCCACCCCGAAGCCTGCAACAGATTCCCTCCTTCCTACTAGGTCCCTTGCTTCCTCTAATACGCAGTCCTAACATCACCCTCCACCCCATCTCAATTCCCCGCCCTCTCTCTCCTTAACTCCCTTGTAGGTTAACAGGAGGTTAAGTGACCTGTCAAAGTTACACAGGTACTAGATGTCAAGTAAAATTTGAACCTAGGTCTTCTGACTCCAGAGCCAGGATTTTTCCCACTATTCTGTAGTGCTTCTGGTATCATTTTTTTTTCCCAGTCATTTTTCAGTCTTGTCTGACTCTTTGTGACTCTGGGTATTTCGTGGCAAAGATACTGGAGTAATTTGCCTTTTCCTTCTCCAGTTCATTTTACAGATGAGAAAACTGAGACAGGGTTAAGTGACTTAACCCACTAAGTGTCTGAAGCCAGATTTGAACTAAGGGAGATCAGTCTTCCTGACTCTAGGCCCAGAACTCTATGCATTGTGGGACCCTAGCCCTTTCTTCAGCCACTATGTCCGTTTTTACTTAGCCCCCAAAGAGATTGTGCTTCAAATCATAGGTGCATAAGAGTTGAAAGAGAATTCAGAAGTCACCTAATCCAACCCCTCCCCAAAGCATCAATCCATTCCACAGCATCCTGGATAAATGGTCACAGGTAGCTAGGTAGCTCAGTGGATGGAGCACCAAGCCTGGAGATAGGAAGACCTAGCCTCCAACATGTAATACGTGTCTGAGCAAGTCTCTTAACCTCTCTGTTTTTCAGTTTCCTCATCTGTAAAATGGGTGTAAATAGTAGTATCTACCTTCCAGGGTTGTTGTGAGGATCAAATAAAATATTGTACAGCATTTTTTGTAAAACTTAGTACCATAAAAATACTAGCTATTATTATTAAGAAGCTTCTCTGTATGAAAGCTTGAACTTGGAGTCAGTATGTCTTGAGTTAGAAATTGTATTCAGAGATCATGTTAGCTGTGTGATCCTGGGCAAGTTACTTCCATTTACCTCAGTTTCCTCACCTGTAAAAGGGGGATAATAATGGCACCTACCTCCCAAAGTTATCGTGAGGATCAAATGAGAGAAGAATTGTAAATCACTTAGCAGGCTCCCTGGCACACAGTAAAGGCTATATAAAGATTAGCTGCTGCTATTATTAAAATCTACACCCCTGTCTATAATTTCCACCCATTGGACCTAGTTCTTACCTCTGGTACCAAACAAATTAAAATCCACCTACCCTTTGAATATTTGAAGGTAATGATAAAGTCACCAACCTACTTCTCTAGGTTCCTTCAACCAAGCCTTGAATGGTATGATTTTAGTCCTCACATCTTTTCTGGATTCATGTGCCACTGGTAGAAACAATTCATTGTTTTGGGGAGCATGGATATCCTTTGGCCTTTTCCGCATCTGGTATTTTGCAATCTGTAATTTCTCAGGCTTTATATTCCTCTCAAACCCCAGCCTCCCTAAGGATTGGCCATTCCTATCACTGTTATGAAAATTCTATTAGGTTTAGGTGTGAGAGAAGTATTCTTTCTGGCTCACAGCTTACAAAAAGGAACATACAACTCTGGGCATGTTTTTGGTGTCCTGGGCAGTCCTGCTCTGCAGGTATCTAGATTGACCTTACCTGTCGTAATGAATGGACTGAGCATCACCATCAGCATCCAAAACCCAGGAGGGACCTGTGTACTGGTAGGTGTGTGTATGTCAACCAAACCTGATCTCCCTGCTCTGAGAGCAAAAACTTAGGTCCTCTGCATTTCTTTATTTCCTCCCTATGCTTATGTCAGCAAATTCTGCCATCGACAGACTGCGCAGTTCTACTATAGACAGAAATTGTAGGAACTACTTGATGTTATCCTTGGTGCTCTATGTACCATTTACAGATGTTGGGTAGTAGTTGTACCTCTAGGCTTTTCTACAACCCTGGCTAAAACTTGGCCATATATTGAGTCTTTCCCCACTCTGAAACAGTGCTGTAGCCAACGAATGCTACTTCCCTTGAGAAATACACCCATGATATGACTTAGGATGGCAATATTGGGCAGAGAATCAAGTGATAGTTTGGAAGAGTGGTTAACTAATACAAAAATGGTAAGATGCCCATAAGAGGGTAACAAGTCTGATAAAACCCTATTTTCACCAGGGACGTTTATTCACATTTATGAGAATTTCCTCAGTCTTCAGCAGGGCAGATTTGCCCGCCATGCCCTCCTTCCTCACCTCTACTTGTCATTTCCCTTGGCTTTCTTCAAGCTTTAGCTAAAATCTCACCTTCGGCAGGAAGCCTTTTGTGGCACACTGCGTCCCCCTCCCCCTGCCTCCTCCGCAGTTAATGCCTTCCTTTCTGATCACATTCCACCTACTATGTAAATAATTTATATGCATCAAGTTATTTATATGTTGTATCCCCCATTAGCATATGAATTCCTTGAGGGAAGGGATTATTTTGGCCTTTCTTTTTATTCCTAGAATTTAGTACAATGCCCGACACACAGTAAGAGCTTATTAACTCACCAACTCATTGTCAGATCATTGTACATGCCAGCAAATGTCTTGCTTCATCCAATGAGCTTGAATGACTTATGCTCAGCAAAGCATCATGGTGGGCATGGATAGCCCACTATATTTCCTTTAGCTGTGATAGAACTACTATATACTTGAGATGGTATTGAAGTCATAACTTGGCAAATCCATAAAAGAACCAAATGTGTTGCCAAGCACTTCTAGGCGTTAGGGACAAAGACAAAACAGGTTTGAAGTAGGAAGGCTGAATTTATAATCTCAAATATAATCATGTATATGTTTGAATGGTTCAAAATCGCAAGGTATAAGAGATTCTCTAAGTAGAATGCAATAAAACATTTATTTAGGCTCCACAGAAACAGATTCACGAACCAGCC
>CM053623.1:197205091-197245796 GCA_028646595.1 Phalanger gymnotis
GGCTCACATCCACATAGGTTCCACACCCAACAGGGCTCTGGGCCTGGGGCTTAACCCTTAGCAAGGCTCAAGGAAATACACTGAATTACTCAAAGAAAACAAAGACCATTTTGCTTGTCAACACAAGGTTTTACCTTCAATAGTTCCCCTCATTGGGGAGAACAACATGCACATCATATTGGCCTCTGGGTTAAGGTTTAGCTCCAGTTTTCTTGGCTGCTTCCTCCATTTCTAGATGAGTTGATAAACACTGATTAATTTTTTGTTGTCCCCTGAAGGTACGTCATTTTCAGGAAGAAATAACACAAAGCAAAGCAAGCACTGTATACAATGATGGCTGGACAGAATTGGGATTTCTTTGAAAAACAGTGAATTCCTATGTTTTATCATTGAAGGCCATTCCCCTTTCAAGATGATGTTTGCCAGCACTTCCAACTTATGATCCTGTAGATGATGATGCCCCTGCTTATCATTCATTTCTTCTCTTTAGCAATAAGGCAAATACTGCAACGAGCTGGGAGTGACCCAGAATAAATTGCCTATAGTAATTGGCAATTTCCAGATTGTGGTATATGAATGTAATGGAATATTATAAGCCATAAGGAATTTTGAATATGAAGAATCTAGAAAAGCATGAGAAGACTCACAGGAACAATGTGAAATAATTAGAGCCAGGAAAAATATTTACAGTGACTATAAGAAAACAAAACAAAAATCATCTTCTAGGCCAGGACTGACTCAGGTGGGCCTGGTCGCCCAGGTGTGGGAATGGAATAAAGCTGAACACTTACAGTAAACCTGGTTAATAAAATGAAGTTTACTCAGCAACAGCATGAAAAAGATAGTCCAGCAAGGACACAGCAGTGATTGCATTGGGTGCCATGCCAGTCAGAAAGGTGTATCAAACTTGAGGGAAAAAGCCACCAACTCCTTACATGCTGGCTTTTGGACTTAGGGGACCAGGAAGTTTGGAACAGTTAGGTGGTGCAGTAGACAGAGCCCTCTTGCTAGAGTCAGGAAAACTCATTTTCCTGAGTTCAAATTTGACTTCAGACACTTCCTAGCTTTGTGATCCTGGACAAGCCACTTAACCCTGTTTGCCTCAGTTTCATCATCTGTAAAATGAGCTAGAGGAGGAAATGGCAAACCACTCCAGTATCATTGGCAAGAAAACCCCAAATACAATCACAAAGAAATGGACACAACTATAAAAAGACTGAATAGCTCTTCTTAAACAAGTAAAATTTGTTTCTCCAAGCCCAAGATTGACTTCAGTATCCCAGGTTCATTGATACACTCGGTAAGTGTCTGGCCCAGCGGCTGAATCCTGTGTTCCTCTATCACTGCCTTTAGGGCTAATGCCTTAACAAGCCCAGAAATTCTCTTTTGGATTTCCATAAATCAACCAGCAGGGGGTTGTGTTTCTCTATTAATGGGAGCCCTCTCAGCTAGTGGAGGATAAAACACTACATATTTCTTTAGGGGCAAAATTAGACTGCCCTGGGGAAGTGACCTGCCATTGTCCCCCCAGATCTATCCTCCTCCACATATTCTTCCATGATCCTCTTAGCTAATCTCTTCAGTCTTTCATGTCATCTGGTATATATAATACCAAAACTTACATTATAGCTGTGTGCATATCTAATCCCCTCTGCAGGCTTGTAAACTTTTGGAGGGCAGGAATCACGCCTAATTTTATTTTTTTTTAATCCCACATCCTATACTGAGTATCACAGGTAATAGGTGATAAATATTTGTTTAATTACATTGAAGAATAGTATTTGGATAAATGGAATAATGGAAATTAGATTCTTTTCTTCAATTTTCTCAAGGATTACTAAAGAAAATAATAGTACTCCTCTAAGCGTGACCCCACCCCCTCCAGGGAGCAGTCTGACACCTTGCCTGAGTCTATTCAGTAATAAGGATCAAGTGCTTTCAATCTAAATCTCAATCTCAATAGGTATGTGCACTACTCAACACTAGAGGGTGCTCTAGGGTGTTGCCAAGCTCCAGCTCAGAAAGCTAACCACCTTGCTCCTCTTAGCCTCATACCTGTTGTGGTTGGCAACACTCATCCAATCAGATCATGGCTCTTCTCACATTCTGTTCCAGGAAACTTCTTCTCATGCGATTCCTGCTACATTTCATTTGATGTCGCTTTTAGAGGCATAACTGTTCACATAACTGGATAATCATATTAGAGGTAAATAAAAGTGAATGCATCAATGTATCATTCAGTATCTCCTATCAGTCAAACCAAGTCAAATCCCACTGTCAACAAGCAACAAGGAACTCAGTTCCTCCTCCAAGCTATTCCTATGGGGAGCTGATCAAGGTACACACTCTGAGGTTTCCCTACTCATGGCAAAATCTCCCATAGAGTTGGTGTTTAATCTGTGTAGGTGACTCGGGAAGTTAGGACTTCACTGTTGGTATCTATTGCTCTTACTTTCTTTCGAGCACAGACTTGAGCTCTTCCAACAGTGTGGATTAAATACTGATTTCTTCATCTGGGTGACCCATCTCTGCCTTGATCCTCTGCCCCTTTCATACTGGGGTGTAAATGACCTAGTTTTTCAATCCTATCTAAGTGGTTTGAAGAAAAGAATACACACAGACCCCTTTGCCAGTCTCCATTTCCTCAAATCTTTTTCCTGATTTTTATCCAAACTGCTTACCCTTTCTTTGGTCATAGACCCAGCTCTGAAGCTTTGCAGGCGTGTCTGCATGCCTAATGATTATTATAGCTCACATATATTACTGTAAGGTTTTCTAAGTATTTTGCATAGATTATCTCATTTGATTATTTTAAAAAAATATTTTATTTTCCCCTAATTACATGGTTTTTTTTTTTGAGGGGAGAAGGGAAGGCAATTGGGGTTAAGTGACTTGCTCAACGTCACACGGCTAGTAAGTGTATCAAAGTGTCTGAGGCCAGATTTGAACTCAGGTCCTCCTGACACCAGGGTCTGTGCTCTACTCACTGTGCCACCTAGCTACCCTACCTAATTACATGTTAAAACAATTTTTTAACATTTAAAAAAATTTTTTGAGTTCCAAATTCTATCCCTTCTTCCCTCCCTCCCTTCTCTGGAGTCAGATAGCATGTTTTATCATGAGTCCTTGGGGATTATGTTGGATCATTATATTGCTGAGAAGAGCCAAGTCATCCACAGTTGATATCATTTTACAATATTGCTGTTACCGTGTTCAGTGTTCTCCTGGTTTTGCTCGCTTTACTTTGCATCAGTTCATGTAGGTCTTTCCACAATTTTCTGAAATCATCTTGCTTGTCATTTCTTATAACACTAGCTCATTTGATTCTTACGATCATCCTGTAAAGTAGATGTTATTATTTTACAAATAAAGAAGTTGAGGCAGAGAGAAGTTAGATGGCTCAGGGTCACACAGCTAGTGAAGCTGGACTTATAATTCCTGATTGGAGTCTAACACCCTAGTCACAGAATCACCTAGAAATCCCTATTATATCAGTGAGATATAGGAGACCCTTCCAATGCTGCCTGAAGGTTAACAAACACATTGATGGCGTCAGAGAGGCAGTGTGGAAAGCACATCAGCTTTGGTGTTAGGACAGTCCTAAGTTCAAATCCCACTTCCAGCATTTAGTAATATTGTGACCAGGGGCAAGTTGTGTAATTATAGATTTCAAGAGTAGGAACAGACCTTAGAAATTATCTGGTTCCAAGTGTCTCATTTTCCAGAGAAGGAAAATACATCCCAGGGAGGTTAAATGACTTGCCCAAAGTCTTGCAGGTATAAGTGGCATCACTGGGATTCAAACCCAGGTCTCAGATTACAAACCCAGAACTCCCTCCCCTGCCTCATGTTGCCCCACTCATTGGTTGTCACTTTAGCTCATCTATAGAAATGGGGTTTGTAATACTTATTTTGCTATTGTGTTATGAAGATCAAGTGAGATAAAGTATATGGAACTTGGTTGATTCTGGCCGCACTCATTCAGGGTGTTACATTTTAACCTCCTCTGGGTTCTCTGAAGGTATTTGAGGTTGTCTCTTTTTCAGCCATTGGCTCAACCCCCTACTGCCCAAATGCCAATGACTAACACTCCAGTTTCAACGAACTTAACATCAGATTGGCTTTGTTTTTTGGCTAGGCAATTGAGGTTAAGTGACTTGCCCAGGGTCACATAGCTAGTAACAGTCAAGTGTCTGAGACTGGATTTGAACTCAGGTCCTCTTGACTCCAGGGCCAGTGCTCTATCTACTGAGCCACCTAGCTACCCCCATACTGGGTTTTACAAAGAAATATTTACTTAAAAGATAATAGCAAGAATATACCCACAAACATTTCCCTCCAACACCTTGGGGGCAAAATGTCTCCTATTTGTCCCATTCTGGGTTGGAGGAAGATTAGGCTTACAATTCAGATCAATACATAATCTTGGTCCCGTTGAATAAAGGTCCAACATTGCTCTGTCTGGAGTCCCAAGGGCCCTTGCTCCTCTGGGCCTCATTGCTGGCCTGCCTGCAACACCCAGCCTGAATTCCTGGAATCCTGGATTCTTGGAGGTCCAGTTCCTAGGCCAAAATGGAGATTGCACTCCCTTTGCCTGGAATAGAAAAGAATAAACAAAAAGACCAAAGATCCAAGCCCATTTCTCTGGGATGATGCAGCCTGGGGTTTGGAGGTACTAATGCCCTTCCCCTTTACCATATTATGTGATTGAAGGAACTACTTTCTTACTCAGATGGGAATGACACAAAAAGCCACCATGTGTGCTGAGTCAGCTGTTTAAAGATGCTGACAGTTCTGGCTATGTAGCCAATGGAAAAAACCCTCCTGACTATATGATGGGACAATGCTGAATGTCTATGCATATTCCAGTGCCCCCTCCTCCCAAATCAGTATCCCAGAGGAATCTCCCTAAGTGTCTTCCACATTAGATGGCACCATCTTAGAAAACTGACAGTATGGCATATGCATCAAACACCTCACCCTCCCCATTATATATGTAAAGTGTTTTTGTAAGCCAAATAGTACAGCATCAATGTTAGCATTCCCTCCTCACCTATGACTTAGAATCCCTACTTTCCTTCAAAGCTCAGATCTAGGGGGCAGAGCCAAGAAGGCAGAGTAAAAGCAGGGACTTGCTTGAGCTCTTCCCCGAACCCCTCCAAATACCTGTTAAAAATGATTCTAAACAAATCCTAGAGCAGCAGAACCCACAAAATGCAGAGTGAAAATTTCCAGCCCAAAACAACCTGGATGGTTGACAGGAAGGGTCTATTGTACCAATTTTAGAGCGGAGCTCAGTCCAGCATGGGCCGCACAGTCCAGCATAGGCTGCACTGGCACAGATGGGGCCAGAGCAGGCCTCAGGGGACTGAATTAATGGCAGCTGTGGCAGTTTCCAGACTTCTCAACCCACAAACGCCAAGGACAACTAAGCAGGTCAGTAGAAAAGGTCTGTGGGACCTGGGTGAGAGAGGAGTGGTGTTGAAAGAGTAAGGCAATAAACACAACATCAACAACAATCGTGAATATGCCTATGTAGTTCTGTACTGCAAAGTATGAGAGATTCTCCATAAAGAAGGTAAAAGAAGTATAATATTTATTCAGACACCAGAAAATCATATCCCATAACCAAATGTTTAGTTCCCACAGCCAGTCAGCGCTCTTTATCATAACAGCAAGGAACTTAAAACACTATATTACAACCTGGAAACTCACCATCCCAAAAGTTCTCTGACCCCCTGCTGCAGTCTTCCTCAAAACAAACTCCCAGTACAGCTAAGTCAGCCTGTTCAGTTCTAACAATCATGAGGGCAGCAATTAGCAGCCATAACATCTTTCTGTCTCTCAGCATTTTCTGTGACATAACTTCCTTTTTTTGTTAGGAAGCTCCTTCCACCACACTTGTCTTAAGCTTCCTGTAACGTAAGCAGGTCACATGGCCCATTGATGAGTGGGAAAGATCTTCAAATATAATTGCTACTACAGGGGTCCAGCCCAAGCCCCAGGACAGTGGTGGAGGTGGCGGCAATGGCTGCTTCCCAAGTTCTTAGCCCAAAGATGGTGGGGGGATTGCGTGGATGATCAGAAGGGGAATGCAGGGATCCCTTTGCTGGTGCTGAGGCAGGATTCTCTTGCTTTGCCTGTGCTTTGATCCAGGTCACAGTCCTGGGTGGCAGTCCTGGGGCGAAGAGGAGTGCTCATGGGGTGGAGCTTGTGGAAGTGGTGGAGAGGGAATCCTCCTTATGGTGCCAAGGCAGAAAAGAGTGCTTGTAGTTACTCACAGACCAGAGCACAGACCAGGAGAGGAATAAACACCTCTACTTTCATCATACAACTTAGAAGAACTAAAAATTTACAGGTCCCTAGAAATATCTCTGAAAACAGCTGTGCAAAACCCCTGAAGCTTGACACAGTGCACTCTCCACTCTGGAAGTAGAGACCTACATTAGCAAAAAGTTAAATAGTCAAGTAATTGGCTGGGAAAATGATCAAACAGTGGGAAAAATCTCAGAATATAGACTCTTACTTTGATGACAAAGAAGATCAAAACATACAACCAGAAGAAGACAACAAAGTCAAAGTTCCTACATACAAAGCCTCCAAGAAAAATATGAATTGGTCTCAGGCCATGGAAGAGCTCAAAAAAAGTTTGAAAATCAAGTAAGAGAAGTAGAGAGAAAACTGGGAAGAGAAATGAGAGTGATGCAAGAAAATAATGAAAAATGGATCAATAGCTTGCTAAAGGAAACCTAGAAAAAATATTGAAAATAGCGCCTTAAAAATCGACTAACCCAAATGGCAAAAGAGGTCCAAAAAGCCAATAAGGAGAAGAATGCCTTAAAAAGTAGAATTGGCCAAATGGTCCAAAAGCTCACTGAACAAAATAATTCCTTAAAATTAGAATGGAGCAAATAGAAGATAAACACCTTATGGGAATTCAAGAAATTATAAAACAAAACCAAAAGAATCAAAAAATAGAAGACAATGTGAAATATCTCATTGGAAAAAACAACTGACCTGGAAAATAGATCCAGGGGAGATAATTTAAAAATTATTGGACTACCTGAAAGTCGATTAAAAAAGGAGCCTGGGCATCATTTTTAAAGAAATTATCGAGGAAAACTGCCCTCATGATCTGGAACCAGAGGGTGAAATAGAAATTGAGGGAGTCCACTGATCACCTTCTGAAAGAGATCCCAAAAGGAAAACTCCTAGGATATTATAGCCAAATTCCAGAGTTCTCAGGTCAAGGGGAAAATATTGCAAGCATCCAGAAAGAAACAATTCAAGAATTATGGAAACGCAATCAGGATAACACAAGATTTCACAGCATCTACATTGAGGGATCGAAGAGCTTGAAATATGATATTCTGGAGGTCAAAGGAGCTAGGATTAAAACCAAGAATCACCTACCCAGCAAAACTTAGTATAATCCTTCAGGGGGAAAATGGATATTCAATGAAATAAAGGACTTTCAATCGTTCTTGATGAAAAAGACCAGCGCTAAATAGAAAATTTAACTTTCAAATACAAGAATCAAGAGAAACATGAAAAGGTAAACAGGAAAGGGACATCATAAGGGACTTACTAAAGTTAAACTGTTTACATTCCCACATGGAAAGATGATATTTGTAACTCATGAGACTTTTCTCAGTATTAGGGTAGTTGAAGGGAATATACACACATACATACATACATACGTACATACATATTATATATATAATGTATATGTATATATTACATATATTACATATATATATATATAGACAGAGAGCACAGGGTGAGTTGAATATGAAGGGATGATATCTAAAAAATAAAATTAGGGGGTGAAAGAGGAATATACTGGGAGAGGTAGAAAGGGAGAAGTATAATGGAGTGAATTATCTCACTTAAAAGAGGCAAAGAAAAGCTTTTACAGTAGAGGGAAAGAAGGGGATGGTGAGAGGTAATTATTCTCATTGGATTTGGCTTAAGGAGGGAACAACATACACACTCAATTGGGCATGAAAATCCATCTTACTCTACAGGAAAGTGGGAGGCAAGTGGATAAGACGGGGGGATTATAGAAGGGAGGTCAAATTTGGGGAGGAGGTAATCAGAAGCAAACACTTTTGAGAAGGGACTGGGCCAAAAGAGAGAATAGAATAATTGAGGGGTGGGAAAGAATGGAGGGAAATATAGTTAGTCTTTCACAACATATTATGGAAATGTTTTGCATGACTATACATGTACAACCTATATCGAATTGCTTGCCTTTTCAGTGAAGGTGGGTGAGGAGGGAGGAAGGGAGAGAATTTGGAACTCAAAGTTTTAAAAATGAATGTTAAAAATTGTTTTTACATGCAACTGAGAAATAAGATATACGAGCAATGTGGTATAGAAATCAGTCTTGCCCTACAGGAAAATAGAAGGGGAAGAGGATAAGAGAAAGTTGGAGGATGATAGAAGGGGGGACATATGGGGGAAGGGATAATCAGAATGCACTCCATCTTGGGGTGGGAGGAGGGGAGAAATGAGGAGAAAATTTGGAACTCCAAATCCTGTGGAAGTGAATGTTGAAAACTAAAAATAAATAAATTAAGTTAAAAAAAAGCTCAGATCAAATGCTGCTTCCTGCATAAAGCTTTTGCTGATCTCCCATCCCACCAATGCCTCATCCCCAAAATTACCTTGTATTTTCTTTCCATATATAACAACACAGAACTGCTGCTGGGCCCAGGGTGGACTGTATCACTCACCTTCTCTCTCTAAAGGTGCCCTTAATTCTGGATCCTTATAAGGATAATAGATTTGTACTGGGGGAGTCTGGCTATTCTAAAGAAGGTCAGGGTCTTTTTCGCCAACTCTCTGGGCTCTTTACACCCCCACACTAGAACCTTGGGGGGAATCATTTTAATCTTAGGTTTAACTCATGTCAAGGTCTCCCTCAAGATGGGATTAGAAATATATTAAGGGTATACTGTAGATCAGGTGTAGGACAACTATTTATTGCCTCCACACAAAAGAAATGAATAAAATACATATACACACCAAAAACCTCATGAGCACATTGACAAAGATTCGAAAATGAAAGAATAAATTAAAATTCCTATTATACTCTTTGGGGAAGGAGATACTTAAAAACATCAAAGCATGAAATATTTTGTGAGACTTTTAAACTGACTTATGAATTCTGAATTTACTTCTGAATTTGATTTCATCTTGGTACTGTGCTGTTCAAACAATTTATTTAGGCCCATGTCTTCTGGCAAGCTATTCCAGGGCTTGGGTTCCTCTTCCTGGCAGTGGTCATATTCTCTAAGGACATCTTTCACTACCAGTTAACATTAACTCATGAACTCCTTCCCTCTGAAACTCACCAGCCTGCCATCAAAACTAAGCAATATCAGTCTGAGGGTTTAGGTTTGGTCGTCTGGACTTAGGCAAAGAAATACCAAGCAGCAGAGGAAGCCAGGACCTTAGACCCTCAGGCTTATCAGGATGAGCACATGATCTTACTATCATATTTGAGAAAACATCATTTCTGCCAGACTAGAGGAAGGATTTCCCTTTTCCATATCCCTGCACCCCTCTTGCAAAGTCCTAGAAAGAGTTCCAAGGTATACGTTCTGGAGAGTAGAAGAGAACAGAAGCTATTTCTCCTTTTAAACTGATGTAACACCCCTTTCCCCCCAACACACACACATGCTACTATGTGGAGTGGGAGGAGAAACCGAGGGACCATCTGTTGTTTGCTCCCACAACCTAAAGTATCAAAACCTTTGGCATTGATTCAGGATACATGTGACCTTCCTGGATATTTTCTTCTCTCTAGGTTTTCTTGGTTTTCCTCCTGCCTGTGTATCTACTCTTTTACAATCACTTTTCTTGGTTTATCATCTGTGTCAAGTCCCCTAATTTTATGTGTACCTCAAGTCTCTCCTGGGTCCTCTTCCCTTATCTCATTATATTCTCTCTCTTGGTGACCTCATCAGCAAGCATGGACTTAATTATCATCTATATGCTGATAAATCACAGATCTATACATCCTGTCCTAGTTTTTCTCTTGAGCTCCAGTAATGATTTGCCAATTGTTTACTGGAAGTTTCAAACACTACATGTTATCCTCATCCAGAGAAAGAACTATGGAATCAGAATGCATAAGAAAGCATTCTATTTTCACTTTTTTCAGTGTTTTTTCTTTCCTGTGGTTTTTCCCTTTTGTTCTGATTCTTCTTTCACAGTATGATGTAATGGTAATGTAAATTTGAAGATCTTTCTCACCTATTAATTGGCCCATGTGACCTGTTTATGTCACAGGAAGCCTAAGTCACATGTGGTGGGAGGAACTTACTGAATGAGTGGAACTGGAAGGATGGAGCAGGAAATGCTCAGAGCGAGTTAGAACTGTGGGAGGAGGACACAGGCAAGGAGTGAGCTAGGATTTGTGAGTGTTGGTGGGAAGGCCCCAGCAGGGAGGAAGGCTAATGGGATGGCGAGGCTCCATGCTGTGATATTGTGTCTTAAGTTCCTTGCTGCTATGATGAAGTGGGCTTACGGGTTCTGGGATTTGGTTCTCTGGTGTCTGAATAAATGTTTTACTTCTTCTACCTTCTATACGGAGAGTCTCTTATATTTTGCAATATAGAACTACACAGGCATATTCACATTTATCGTTGATGTTGTGATTATTGCCTTGCTGATACACATGACTAATGTGAATATATGTTTAATATGACTGTGCATGTATAACCTATATCAGATTGTTTGCCATCTTGGCGAGGAGGGAGGGGAAGAAGGGAGGGAGAAAAAAAATTTGGAACTCAAAATCTTACAAAAGGGAATGTCGAAAACTATCTTTGCATGTAATTAGAAAAAATAAAATACTATTAAGTGGGGAAAAAAAAATCAGTTCAACAAAACCAACCAACCCATAGTCTTCCAATAGTCTACACATGTCTATGCCCACCTGTACAAGGGAAGGAATTACATTTTCTCAATTTTTATTTGAAGACAAACTTGCTTGTTAAAATTATACAGTCTTCAGCTCTAATGGATTTTTCTTCTTATTCCTCTCAGTGATTTCTAAAACACATTCCTGGTGCTCAAGTCTCCCTCCCCTCCCCTTCCACTCCTACTAGACAGACTGTTTTTTGTCTCTCAACTTGAACATCCAACCAGTTTTCCAGTTTTGCCAGCCTTACCTTCACATTTCTTCCATCTCCTCTCCTTATGTCATTCAACTATCCTAGTGATGGCCCTCATCACACTGGACAATGGTAACAGCATGTTAATGGATCTCCCAGCACCAATGCTCTCCCTATTTCAATCCATCCTTCACAAAGGCACAAAAACAATTTTTCTAAGGTATAGGTTTGACCATTTATTTCTCCTCTTCAATAAACTTCATTGCTTCTTTACCTATGTGACTTTGGGCGAATCTCTTAATCTCTCTGGGCCTCAGTTTTCTCATCTATATAATGAGAGGATTGGACTAGGTAGCCTTCCAGGTCCCTTTCAGATCTAAAGCCATTTTTATCTATATTATATCTAAATCTCTTATATCTATATATCTAAATTATGTCTAAATCTAAATCTTTATGCCTCAAGGACCAAATATAAACTCCTCTGTTATGGATTTAAACCCTTTTACAACCTGGCCCCAACCTACCTTTCTGGCTTTACTACATGGTCCCCCTTCATGTGCAACCAAACTGGCCACTTTCCTATTTGTCCTTCATCCATGGCCCTCTGTCTCTTATATCCATGTCTTCACATTGACTATTCCCCCATTCCTGGAATCTATTTTTCTCTTTTCCATCTCTTAGAATACCTAGTTTTCTCCAATGCTTCACAAAAACACCACTTTCTACCTTGGATAGTGCCTTGCCCAGCCCCCACTCAATTATCTTGTATATACCGTAATATATATATATATGTATACATATATATGTATATGTATATATGTATATATATATATATATGTAATATAGATATATGTCACTAAATTGTAAACTTTTGGAGGGCAGGGCCCGTTTCACTTTTGCTTTTGTATCTCTAGCGATTAGTATAATATTTGGTAGACAATAGGCTTGTTAATTGAATGACAGTACTCAATTTGATTTTTTTAGAGGGTGAACTGAGATTTTATTTTGTTTTTTTTAACTGAGATTTTAAAGTGAGCTGCCATCCAAAATCTTTTACATGTTTAACTATTATTAACAACGTGACTAATAAATATTCTTAGAATTTAGCTTCAGCATTTTGTGTGAGGGCAAGATGATGTTTTCATTCCATAGAAAAGTACAATTTTATTTCCTCTCTGCCTCCTCAAGAGAGAATAAATTATCACTGGTGTAATAAAAAGAGGGGGCTGGTGATTGTCTTTCTGTTTCTGATTTATTATTGTTGATTACTGTGGGTGTTTCTGCTCATAAGAGGAATTAAAGATGTATTACAAGGATTGTCCATTTTTTCCACCATTATTTCAATAATAAGCTTTTCTATTTTACTTAATCAGTTCTATTCTTAATATTATAGGTAGGAAGCTACTAGATGTGCAGTGTCTTATATGTAGAAAAAAGACTAGTCACCCTACATCCTCCCAAATATACTTCTGTGTACAGTTTTAAAGAAAGATTGGTATTCTTACCACAACCATCACCGCTCCCCTCCCCCTAAAGAAGGAAAATTAGAGCAGGGTAGGGAAGGGATGAATGACTGTTAATATTTCCAGACAATTCCTAGGAAAAACTTTAAAAAAATAAGACTTTATTGTAAAGTGCTTAGCACAGTGTGTGGCTTTAAGTACTTAGTAAGTGCTTAAAAAATGTATTTCCTTCCCTTCGCTCGTTCTAGCCGGAGGCTTCTTGGTGATACAGTGGATAGAACCTGGAGTTGGGAAGACCCTAATTGGAATTTGACCTCAGTTACGTACTAGTTGTGGGAACCTGGGCAAGTCCCTTAACTTCTGTTTGCCAGTCTTCTCAACCATAAAATGAGGATAATAGCACCAAACTCACAAGGTTACTCTAAGGACCAAATGAGATAATATTTGTAAAGTGCTTAACACAGTGCCTGGCACACAGTAGGTGCTTATTAAATTCCTGTTCCCTCCCTCGCCTTCCAATACATACATGAACGTTTGTTTATAAATCACTGTAATATTTTATCAAGGTTTGAGAGGAGAGATGCTTAAAACTTGTACTAGAAACCTCTGCCAGCTGAAGAGTAGTAGGAAATGTGGATGCAGATTCTGAGGTTACAGTAGGGAGAAAAGATGATGTCATTCATAAAAGACTGTCCAAAGGCACAGTGTTCAGACTCAAACAAACCAAAACAAAATTGTAGGATGGATTTGCATTCTTCAGTCCTGATGTAAAGATTTATAGAATGGTTCACATGGGAGGGGGAGACTTGCAATTTCCCAAGGCAAGTACATTTTACTTTTGGAGAGTTATCATCACTGCCACCATCATCATCATCATCATTTTCATTCTCATTGATGCCTTTTGTTTCTAAATCACATTCATTTTCCCCGCCACTACATCGTGAGCCCTTCCTCATAACAAAAATTTAAAATAAATTTTAAAAATCAGTTCACCCATACCAACCAACCCATAGACTAAGTCTGCCAATAGTCTATGCATGCATATGTCCACCTCTCCAAAGGGAGGGAAGTACATTTTCTCAACTTTTATTCAGGGACAAGCTTGCCTGTTATAATTATACAGCCTTTAGCTCTAACAGATTTCTCATCTTATTCCTCTTGGTGACTCCCACCAGGTGACCTAGTCTTTTGCTTCACTGAAAAGACTGTGCTATATAACTTCCATTACTTCAAATCCTCTGCTCTATACATCAAAACTGCTCCTCACCCATCCTCCTCTCGCTCTTAGAGGATGTGGTGTCCTTCTTCTTTGCCAAAGCTAGTCTGTCTGATAACATATTTTGCACCATTTCTTGGTAAAGTGCTGCAGGCTGCTCCCTGAAACAAAGCCACATCTTCAAAACAAAACAAATGAATGTTCTTCTGCCTATGTTATATGGCAGTCAATCCTTCATAATCAAACAAAGCCCCAAATTAAGGGGCTTTTGGAGGCAGGAGGTCATGTGACTTTAAAGAAAACCATTTTGGTTCATTGCTGTTTGTCTGTTTAAGATTATAAAACAGGGAAGGATCCTAAAAGGTCATTCAGTCCAAGTCCCTCATCTTACATGTAATCATTGGCTGGAAGGACCAATTGCATTGGATCCTCTCCTCATTGGTGAAGATGAGTTACTCAATACCCTTCTCCTGAGTCAAAGGCAATTGGAATTGGCACAAGCTGGAAGAGAGAGATCTTGGGATCTTCTAGCTTCTAGCTTCCAGAGAGAAGATACACAATGCTAACCTCTCTTCAGGTCTCTGAAGGGAAGAGACAGACTATAGGAAGAAGCCAACATGACAGGAGCTGATAGTCTCCATTACATTCCTAGCCTTAGCTTGCTAAATTAAACTTCAGAGAATTTCCTTTTTTATGAGATCTGGGATTCTGTCTCTTGACTGAGCTGAGTTATCTTGACCCCAAGGAGATATCTCATTCAATATGTCTTGTCTGGTTTATATTCTCATATATGTATGTGTGTGTATATGTATATGCACACACACATATGCATGTATATATATACACTATCTCTGATTTCTATTTTGATATCAACTTGGGTAATTGGATTTCTTTACTCTTTGCTACTTTGTCAGGAAGACCTGAGTTCAATTCCTGTCTTTAACATACGCTAGCTATGTAACCTTAGGCAGGGTACTTAATCTCTCTAAGAATATAGACATAATGAATAATGCCTTGGTAACAATTGATGAAGGGAGTTTCTGTACTAGGGGTTTCCATGCTAGGAATTCCCCAGGGTAATGAAATCATAGGCTAGACTAAAAAATTAATAAAAATCTACCAAGTTATTATTATACAATAATTATTTATTAATAAATAGATCTTCATTCATAATTAATTTGTTTGCGTTTAACATCCACAAATTCTATGGTTGTTCCAGTATTGTGAAGAGATTTTTTTGGGTGTGAACATGCAACCAAGACTAACAAGGAATCTCAAGGGTGGAGTACCATTTGCTTAAAATTCTAATTACTGACACAATAAAAAAGGTGGGGTCTCTAGAAAATGCTGGCTCAGCAGCCAGTGTATTCTTCCCCCCCCCCCCCCCCCCCGCCCCAGCGAAATCCTCAGTAGATAAAGAAGTGCTTTCAAATTGAGGACACATCACTTATACTTTTCCTGTGATTCTCAGCATTCTATAGCTGGGCCCCCGATGTTTCCTTAGAATACTTCTGTTCCAAGATGATGTTTCATTGTGGGGGGAGGGAGGGAGGAAGAGAGACAGAGACAGAAACAGAGACAGAGAGAGAGAGAGAAAGAGAGAGAGAGAGAGAGAGAGAGAGAGAGAGAGAGAGAGAGAGAGCTTCAGAATATAACTGGGAAGAACTATGGCATTGATGCAGAAAATCAATGCATCTGTTTAACCATTCACCTGCCTCTGAAGGTGGGAATTCCACTTTACAAATCCACCTGGGATCAATCTTTTTGCACAGAAATAATAGCTTAGTAACTGACCTAGATTTTAATGTGTGAAAGTTTTCCAGGCACAGATACAAACTAAAATTTATCTAGACAAAGTCATCCAAATGAAATTGTCAATGTTATACTGTCGCAAAAGTCTTGGTGCAGTTTATAAAGCTTTAAAATCTTTAATAGCTCAAAACAGCTTTGATGGCTTAAAACTGTACCAAGACTTTTGGGACATGCTGTATTTTGAATTTTTCACAACTAATCAATTAACATTTGTTGAATTTCAACTATGTTATAGTTGAGTGCTATGAAGGACATGAAGATAAATAAAACATAGTCCTTGTTCTCAAGAAGTTTATGTTTTAATAGGAAGAAAGGGCATATATACACACAGAAAGAAATAACTACCAATACAAGGTAGTATGTAATTGGCAAACAATCTTCCTGACAATATGTCTATAGGAACTTATAGCAGAAAAAAACCCCCACTATGTTTTAAGATGGTTTGGGAAGTTTTTACAGAGATTGACTGGGGCTTTGAACGCTGAGTAAGGACTGACTCACAATCACAGCAGTTGAACCTAGGCGATAGAGTGATAGAATTGGAGTCAGAAAGACCTGGGTTCACATCCCCATGTTGACACATATTTGCTCTATATGGCACTTAACCTTTCGGTGCTCCAGGTATTCCCCAAGACTACAAATAGGGGATCAAATATTGATCTGAATTGATTGAGGGACTTTCCTTGACAGAAATTTTCTATACCAGTGAAATTGCAGGTCAAAGATCCCTCACCAAAAAGGAAAAGAAAAATACCTACCTTGGAATAACAGGAACCCAGAGATTCCTTCCAGCTTTAAATCTATGATCCTATGATTCTATGCAATGGCTCCGAATACAAGCCCTGTTTTGACTAGAGCTCTGGTCAAAGTACCTTTACTGAACCTGATCAATAGCAAACCTCGAACCTCTGTAAAACTCTGTTGTAACAGTTAGAGCCTTGAATCAAGGTAATCTAGGAAGAAGGGCCAACCTTCAGCCTATATGTCATGAGTCTGACAGTCTAGGAGACTATTTAAAGAGATTGGGAAAAACCTTGAGCAAGATAGGACTCTTAAATTCAAATCTCTGTTCTACCAGGGAGGCATTAAGAAAAACAAAAGATGTAAGAACTGATAATATTGGGGCAGCTAGGTGGCACAGTGAGTAGAGCACCAGCCCCAGAGTCAGGAGGACCTGAGTTCGAATCCAGCCTGAGAGACTGACACAATTACTAGCTGTGTGACCTTGGGCAAGTCACTTAACCCCAATTGCCCTGCCTTTCCCCCTCCAAAAATTTTAAAGAACTGATATTTCCCTCCTGAAAGCATGAATGAAGTAGAGGACAAAATCAGAGTGGCCATTAGCATTAACAAGGTCTTCAAAAGAATGATATGGAATAAGAGTCATTACAAGAGTGTGGTGGTTATAGGAGTAGTGAGAAATGGAAAAGAAGGCCTTTTAGGAAAGATAGCCAATCCAAGGAGGTAGCTATAGAGATATTTGCGGCCATACCACTTGCCAACAAATGGAGGAAGAATGTCTATGCCCATAATCTATGTGAGGCAATCCTTACCCACATCCCCAATGGGAAAGCATATAAAATCACAGTCTCTTCTAACAAATAAGGAAAGGGGAAGAATTTTAAAATTTTAAAAGATGTTAGCCTTGTTAGCCATATGTGAAGCAGTCAGCACCATGGCCAGTGATTTGGCAACACTAAATAGTTTTTTGAACATAGAGTTGGTGAATCATAGATAGAATCATGCATACTATCTAATTCAATGCATCATGCATTGGGAAGGATCCTAGAGTTCATGCACTCTAATTTTAGCAGATAATGTACAGCAGGGATGTACAGCTGGGCCATATTACACTGCTGTTGTGGTTGTGTTCAGTGGTAGTGTTTCTGAGAATAAGGATGAGGAAGAACGTTGTTGCAAGTACTGGTAGATTAAATTAGGTTGGCTGACCTTAGTGCCTTTAAAAGGTTTAGATGGTTTACAGTATTAAAGGAAGACCCAGTTGAGCCCATGAGGCATGGGAAAGGCAATTGCATTATCTTGGTTCCCCTAGGAGAAATTTCCCTGAGGTGACTTTAGCACAGGGTTTGGCACATAGTAGGAATTTAATAAATGTTTATTGAATTTACTGAATTGAATTGACCCTGTCTACATGCTCCTCCTTTTGCCTTATCTGGAAGGGAAGCAGCCAGGGCATAGAGAATGTATATCTACATATCCCTTCCTTAGGGTTTTGGTATCATGTCAGAGTGGTGTTATCTCTGAGTGGCAAGAGTTCAGTATTATGGGAAGGTTTGAGTATGTGATAGGAAAGCCTCTCAGGTGCAGCCTTTGCTGTATTTCTTATACAGAACTTACTTTGAAATTCTGCCCCATAACCATAATGGTTTCTCTGGAAGATTACACCATCCACTGCCCCACCTAGCTGCCCTTTGGGGTCAGGCACATCTGAAGTCACAACCTCCCTCTAATACATACTGGCTCTATAACTCTTGAACATATCTAAGTGTTCTAGGCAACTCTCTAAGACTATAAATTGTAAATAAAGTGCTAACCTGCACTAGCAAGAGGAACACCTGCAAATTCTGACCTTTGAATGGAAGTTGTTTGCTTTCAGTTCAATTTCATACTGCCTCCTTTCTTTGGGCAGTCCTTGGTCCACACTTCTGAATTTTAGTAAGAAAAAAGTCAAAAGGTCATACATATGGAATTGGAAGGAACCTCAGAGGCCAAGTCTAACCACCTTCATTTTATGCACATGGAAACAGAGGAGTAGAAATGTTAAGTGATTTGTTCAGGGCCACAATACTTTTTTTTAAAGTAGCTGATGCAGGATTTCAACTTAGTTCTTCTTAATTTCCAGGCAAGTCATTAAACAACATAGTCTATACTGGTCAGTAGGCTCTAGGTGACTTATTAAGCAATCAGATTCAGCTCAATTTGAAATGCATTTACTAAACATTTATTATGTTCCAAGAAGAATGGCTTGAGAGCTGACATTGGTATCAGGCAGTTCAGTTGTTTTTCAGTCACATCCAATTCTTCATGACCCTATTTGAGGTTTTCTTGGCAAAGATACTGGAGTGGTTTGGGATTTCCTTCTCCAGCTCACTTTACAGATGAAAAAACTGAGGCAAACAGTAAAGTGACTTGCCCAAGTTCACACAACTAGTAAGTGTCTGAAGCCAGATTTGAACTCAAGAAAATGCATCTTCCCAGCTCCAGACCCAGCACTCTATCCACTACACCACCTAGTTGTCCTTTGGGGTCAGGCAGATTTGAGGTCACAATTTGCCTCTGATACATACTGGCTCTATGACTCTTGGACGTATCAAAGTGTTCTAGGCAACTCTCTAAGACTATAAATTATAGAGGAAGCGCTAACCTGCACTGATAGAGGGAATTCCCTAAAATCATTGAAATCACAAGTCCAGTCCCTCCCTATCCCACCATCTTCATACCAAGCTTTGCACAAAGCATTTGCCCTAGAAAGACAGGAACAAACCAGTCAGAGGCAAAAATGCAGGGATTTCCTCACAGCACTGAAATGCACACTGCACCCCCATCTGTCTACTTGGCCTCCTGCTTCTCTCTCATCAATGCCAGCATCCTGACAGCATCATCATGATCACATTGCTGGTGAGAGGTACCCAGGGGGTGATCCAACAAAGTTTTCCTCAGCCGATGGTATTTTGTAATAACAGTGACAGTTACATAGCATTTCACATGCATTAGTTCATCCAAGCCTCCCAATGGCATTGGAAGCCAAGTGCTATTACTCTCCACTTTACAGAAGAGGAAACTGAGACTGAGAGTACTTAGGTGACTTGTTCAGTGTCACACAGGTAGTAAGTATCAGAGACAACATTTGAACCCAGGTCTTCTTGATTCTATAAGCAGTGCTTTAGCCTCTCGATAGGGCAGAACAATCTGGGTAGCTGATGTCCCCTCTTCCCTCTCTCAGATTTATAGTTTCGTGTCTCCCCTTTTTTGATTTATAAATCAAAGGAAATAGATGTCACTACTCTACCAATTCAGAGCATATCTTGATAGGAACTGACTGGTTGGTATCCATGTGTGCGATGCTTAATAATCTACTTAATAACCATAAGAAGGAAGGACAATAGGTGCAGGACTTTGAACAGATTTGGACAGACATAATTGCCTCCAGTGTGGTGCATTTTCTTTCCAACCTTTTATTTTAATTTCCTATGACAGTGTAATTAGATTAAGTATGTTAATGTTGGATTCTTATAATATTGCTCCTCATGCTCTTCATGTCACAGACTTTGACTTCTGCATTAGAAAGTGCTGTAAGAAATGATGAACATAATGAGTTCAGAGAAGCGTGGGAAGACTTACGTGAACTGATGCAAAGTGAAGTAAGCAAAGCCAGGAAAATAATATACAAAATGGCTACAACAATGTAAATGAAAAAAACAACTCGCACATTAAAAAAATGAACATGAATATTGTGAAATTCTAAAGAGCAAGCTTGGTCCCAAGGAAGGGAAATAAGATGATACCTTCCCACACTCCTTTGGCAAAATGGGGAGTGGAGGCCCATGACTGTGGAACTTTGAATGTAACATCAGATTTTTTTCAATGTACTGCTTAGTTTTGTTGATTTTTTCCCCTTATCCTATTTCTCCTTTACAAAAATTATTTATTATAAGGGGATGGCTCATTGAAAGGCATGAGAGGTTGAATGTAGGGAGATAGGTAATATAAAAACACAAAATACCAATAAAATTAATTTTAAAATTAAAAAAAGAAAATGAATATGTTACTATTAGCCAAGTTAATTTGGAACCCTGATGTAAACATGAAATGCTTAAGATTTATGAGGCTTTTTTTTGGTCTCTAAAGCACTTTGCTAAAATTAAATAATCTAATTAATGCTGACGACTTTCTTGGGAGATAGCCCATATGATTTCCATTTTTAATAGTATTATTAGCAGTTGAGAAAGCTGAAGAAAAATTAAGCACCTGTACACAGAGACACTTGATATGAGGCATGTAAACTGATCAAAAGTCTCTCATTCTTAAAGGCAACATTAAGTCAAGCCCAGGGGCAAAGATGACTCTTGGAAAACCTGAGTTTTATTCTAAGCTTCTCCACTGAGTGAACAACATTGATAGGAGTAGGGACTGACTGGACCTGTGATTTAATTGGCTTGGGAAACAGCCAGTTGAGGAAAGTTCTTCCATCAAGGCGAGGTGGCTCTTCTTCTTGTTAGAGTTTTAGCAGATTGCCTAGAGCATTGATAAATGATTCTCCCAGGGTTACAGAACCAGTATGTGTCAGAAGGAGATTTTGAACTTAGTTCTTCCCAACTCTGAGGCCAGTTTTCTATCCACTATACACACTGCCTCTTGGTTAATTATAGGGATAGAAACTGAACCTCTAATTTCATTGATAGAAGGGACTCTCAAGTGGTGGAACTTGCTAACAATGCAGATTGTCATGTTCTCTATCAACCATATTCTCAGAGAATTGTCTCTAAGGGGCAGCTAGGTAGCACAACAGATAGAGTGCTGGGCTTGGTTAAATCTGGCCTCAGACACTTAGTAGTTGTGTGACCCTGGGCAAGTCACTTAACTCTGTTTGCCTCAGTTTCCTTATCAGTAAAATGAACTAGAGAAGGAAATGGTAGATCACTGCAGTACCTTTACCAAAAAACTCCAAATGGGATCACAAAGAGTGGCTGAAAAAATAGAATTGTTTTTAGAGCATTGCAATATTAATTGAAGTGCCCTGGATCAGAGCCTGTGTGTCTTGGAGGCAGGACTTGAATCCAGATCTTTATGGCTTTGAGGCCAGCTTTTTTACCCCACTACACTATGCTGCCTTTTGTTGGCATTGACAAAGGGTCTAAACCCTTTAATGCTTCCATTTCTCTACTTTTAAACATGATCTCAGAACACTAGCAACTTCTGGACTCCCTGGTATGTTGGGTGGAGTCAGTGAAAGGAGTATGAATTATTTACTCCGGAGACCTTGACTTTATTGTATGTTATATTAAGTATATTAAATGATAATGAATTTAAATGTGTAAGAGGCAGCATAACAGAATGAGTTGTTTTGTTGTGTTCATTTTATCATGACCCCATTTGGGATTTTCTTGGCAAAGATCCTGGAGCGGTTTACCATTTCCTTCTCCAGCTCATTTTGCGGATGAGAAAACTGAGGCAAACAAAGTTAAGTAATTTGCCCAGGTTCACACAGCTAGTAAGGGTCTGAGACTGGATTTGAGCTCAAGAAGATGAGTTTTCCTGATGTCAGGTCCAAATCTCTATACACTTCATCCCCTAGCTGACTCAGTAGAGTGAGTAGAGATCAAATTTAGTGTCAGGAAGATTTAGGTTTAATATCTTCTTCTGGCATATGCTGGCTATGTGACCATGGGTAAGTCATCTTACCTTTCAGAGCTCCAGGCAACTCTCTAAAATGGTATGTAATCTGCAGAGCAGTGGCCAGCCAACATTGGTGAAAGGAGTTTCCTCATCAGGAATATGAAGACCAACATTTATAATTTGCAAAGCTCTTTACTTATGTTAATGATAATAATAACAATTTGCATTTAAGCTTTAAACCTTGCAAACACTTTACAAATATTATCTCATTGATCCTTACAACAAACCTGGGAGGCAGATGCTATTATTATTGTCATTTTATAGATGAGAAGACTGAGGCTGATTTGCTCAGGTTCACACAGCTAATAAACATGTGAGGCCAGATGTGAACTCAGATCTTCCTAACTCGAGGTCCTTCTACTGTATCACTTAGCTGGTTACACCAATGAACTAACAGGTCCAGATCCTAAAATACATTTAATATATTACTTGAACACATCTCTAGATCTATGATTCCATCAATGTGGGTACTTTTTCCTACAGTACAGATAATAATACATCTGTACCTTTTTGTCTGGAGTTACTTTTTTTACAGTTTCTTCTGCATATCTTCCACCTGGGATTCATTCAGCACACAGGGTGGGGGTGGGGAGTTTCTTCTAGGTCTCTAGTCATTACTTGGGTATTATTGTTGTGTTTGTCCTTTATTTTTGAAGAGGACCATGACCTCAGGGAGATGATGATGTGACTTGCAGTTGACTTTGATTTGAGTGAGGGAGGGCTGTGCCGGGTCACCAGCCTCACTTTCTCCTCCAGGGCCATCTGGATGACTGAAGATGGTCCAGAATGCAGTGGGAGACCCTGGCCCTTTGTGTTGTTGAGCAAAATTGTCTCCTTAGCATGGCTTTTGTTTACTTTGAGTGAAAGTACTTTCAGCTGTTAAGTGCTAAGCTCCAGGCCCAAAGCCCTATCAGGTGTGAAACCTGTGTGGGTGTAGATTGATGACTTAAGAGGGGCCGACTCGTTGAGGCGGGGCTTGAGAATGCCAGAAGCTTGGCTGCGAGGAAAGGTGAGCCAAGGGACAACTACAGCGGAAGCAGAAGCTGTGGAAGCAGGAAGCTGTGGAAGCAGGAAGCTGCCGAAGTAGAGCCGACCCGTGTGTAGACCCAGGAGTGCGAGCAAGGACTTGAGGCCAGTAAAAATGATTTGGCTAAATCCTATCTTGTTTTTCTGTGGCCTCCTGGTTACTCTTGCGAGGTGGGCTTTCTGGGCCTGGAGTCTTTTTGTCAAGATGTTGGAATAGAGGAGGCTAGTTCACAGATCAGCTGCGGTGGGGCCTAAATAAATTTTTTGTTGTTTTCTACTTAGAGAATCTCTCATACCTTGCGATTTTGAACCATTCAAACATATACATGATTATATTTGCGATTATAAATACGGCCTTCCTACTACACCCTTTTAGGCTAGGCTCTTTTAAGGTTCTTACTTTGAGTGAGGTTATGCCCATTCAGGGAATAAGCTTCTTTAAGTAGTTACGCAAGGGATAGCCCCTTTAATAAAAAAAAAAATATCGAACTGGGAGGCGAAGACTCTCAGGGTTCCTGGCCAAAAGAGAAACAATTACTATTTACTATTTACATTCACTCTGTTCTAGGAGGGCAGGGACCTAATGTTGTCCAATCTATGAACTCCAGGGTGAATTGGATTTAAGGCTTGCCCTTTGAGAAAGAAATCTAGCCAGTAAATCCAAAGTTAAAGAGGCAGCTTTGAGTCATCAGAATGTACCTTCCCTTGGGCAGAGCACCATCAGGTAAAAGGAGAAAAAGAGAGGAGAGGAGAGGAGAGAAGAGGCTACTCACAGATTTGTGTTTGTCCTTCATTCTCAAAGAGGACCATGACATCAGGGAGATGATGACACGACTTGAAGTTGGGTATTAGTACAGCTCGTGGATTATACTGTACTAAAAATACCTCATTTAATTTAAAATACAATCTGTTTAATTCTTTGCCCATCTGTAGTAACTGTCCAAGAGATATGTACTGATGCATCGATCCAGGTGGGCTGTCCAATATAGTATATCAGAGCCTGGGCAATAGATATGCTTCACTAACTTGAGTTTTTGTGTATGAGTTGTTAGGCTAGATTGTTCTGAATCGTTGTAAATCATCATTTCCGAAGCTCTATGATATTCTGTGATTTGATACAATTAGCACAATGTTACCTGCAGACAGGGGCATCTTAAGGCCCTCACAATCTATGGAGAATCCTTCTTCCATTTGATCTCTCTTTGACTATGTGGATCACAACAAAACGTGGCAGGTCTCAAAGAGATGGGAGTACCAAATCATCTTACTTGCCTCCTGAGGAAACTGGATTCAGGTCAAGAAGCAACTGAACATGGAATGATCGATTGGTTTAAGATCAAGAAAAGAGTACAAGGCTGTATGTTGTTACCTTGTTTATTTAATTTTATGTGCAGAGCACATCATGTGAAGTGCCCAGCTGGATGAATCAAAAGCCTGAATTAAGGTTGCTGAAAGAAATATCAAAAATCTAGATATGTAGATGATACCACTCTGATGGCAGAAAGTGAAGCAGGATTAAGAAGCTTCTGGATGAGGGCGAAAGAGGAGAGTGTAAAAGCTGGCTTGATGCTTAATACATTAAAATAAGCAAACCCTAAGATCTTGGCAACTGGTACCATCACTTCCTGGCAAATGGAGAAGAAATGGAAGCAGTGTCAGATTTTATATTCTTGGGCCCAAAGATCACTGCAGATGTAGCATTAAAAGATGTTTGCTCCTTGGAAGGAAAGTTATGACAAATCTGCACAGCATACCAAGCAGAGACATCACCCTGCTGACAAAGGTCTATATAGTCCAGGGGTGAGGAACCTGTGGCCTTCTAGGTCCTTGGGTATGTCCTGTTAACTGAGTCCAAGTTTTATAGAATATATCCTTTTATTAAGGAGATTTGTTCTGTGAAGTTTGGATTCAGTCAAAGGGTCACACTTGAGGACCTAGAGGGCCACATGTGGCCTCGAGGCTGCAGGTTCCCCACCCCTGAAAATAGTCAAAGCTATGGTTTACTAGCAATGTATGGCTGTGAGACTGGAGTTCTAAGGAAAGCTGAATGCCACAGAATCGGCGCTTTGGAATTGTGGTCCTGGAGAAGACTTTTGAGAGCCCCGTGGACTGCGAGGAGACCAAATCAGTCAATACTTAAAGATATTACCTTGGGATACTCACTGGAAGGTCAAATATTTCAAAGCTGAAGCTTTAATGTTTTGACCACATAATCAAAAGATGAAACTCATTGGAAAAGACTCTGATGTTAAGAAAGATTGAAGGCAAAAGGAAAAGGGGACAGCAGAGGTTGAGATGGATAAATAGTGTAGTATCATGGGAGCAACAAACACGACATTGGACAGACATCAGGAGATGGCAGAGGACAGCAGGCTCTGGCATGCTATGGTCCATGGGGTCACCATGAATTGGATGTAACTGAACAACAAGCTGAACAAACAGGCTGGACAAACTACGTGCTGGTGGCATATATACCTTGGTTGAGTTTGCCAAGAAGTGGATTCGTCAAAGACAATAAATTTGCCTTATGCTTTCCTGTTTTATGCCTTGTTTAATGTTTACAATCAGAGCATTGACAAACTTTTTTATCTTTGTTTTGTTTCTGTTATTATATCTATCAAAGATAGTATTATGATAATAATAGATACATAGAAAATATCTTGGAAGAGACTTTTTATTAAGGCATATTTTGATCTATAAAATCTGACACATCCTAGAGTCGTTGAACAATAAGTACAGTGGGAACTTATTTCTCTGCCTCTAAGGTAGCTAGGTGGTGGAATGGATAGAGCGCCAGGCCTGGAGTCAGGAATGGGGTCATGAAGAGTTGCACATGACTGAAACAGCTAAATAACAATAACAAAGCAAGTGTATGTGTGTGTGCATGTGTGTGTGTGTGTGTGTGAAGCCTACCTGTACCCTTCTCATATTTTTATCAAATATGTCCTTGTCTTGTATTATTATTGCGTGTGTATTATATGTATAAATATATATGAATATAAAATTATAATAATTCTTGCCTGGATTATTATGAAAATTTTGTAGAATTATCTAAGACAATTCCAAAGGACCCATGATGAAAAATGCTATCCACCTCCCAAAAGAGAGAAATGATGAACTCTGAGTGCAGATAGAAGCATACTTTTTCCATTTTCTTCATTACTTGCTTTTTATTGTTGCTTTTTGCAACATGGCTAGTATGGAAATATATTTTGCATGACTTCACATGTATCGTTGATATCATATTGCTTTCCTTCTCAATGGGCGGGGAAGGGACAGAAGAAAGAGAGAGAATTTGGAACTCAAATTTTTAAAAAATGAATGTTAAAAGTAAATTAAAAAAAATTTGTAGAAATGAGAAAGTAGGCCATATAGATAGACTATCTGCGATTTTATTCTGATCATTTGGAATCCTCCCCTATTTCAGTTATTTTAAAAATTAATCCATTAGTGTCCTCAAAATTATGTAACTCTCACCATAGACTTCTGTATACACTTGGTCTGATCCACCTTCTTTTCCCCTTTGCTTTCTTTGCTTCATTTCTTATTTCTTTGTATAGTATATTAGGGATTGTGATAACAGAGTCCAAATGAGAGAATTCCTTTGTCACCGATGGAGAAAAAAAAATCTGTTGTGGGAATGTTGACAGATTCCCCTCCCACTCTCCACCACCATTTTTTAGTTTGGCTAATGTTTCATTCTCAGTTTAATTCTCCCCAGTTTCACTCTCAAATGCCCTTAGGATGATCTAGCTCTCATGCCAAACTTTTACAAATATGTTCTTTTCTCTCCATTACTCTCCAGTCTTTTAGGAAATGATACTGCACATAACTTTTTCTTTTCTGTAAGAGTTTGCAAATAATGTATTTTAAGCTGATGTTCTCTTGCATGCCATATCCCTCTATTCTACAAGATCAAGTATTTGTTGGCTCAGGTGGATTTTAGGGTTTGTTGGCTTCCTCCTCACGGCAGTCACTTTGCATTGGTAATATTCACAGGAAATGATTGTTGAAGGTCTGTGCATTACCCATTTCCATTTTTTATGTTGACAGTCATTTGTTTAAATAGTTGAGCTTGGAACTACTTTAATAACATGCCATGTATTTGTTTCGTCTTGATCCTTTCTTCTAACTTACTGATTTTGACCTTTGTTCTAACAAGATTGTCCCACTGGGAGTAGCAAAGTTATGTGGAAATGACTCCCATATGGTGATGTTGTTTGGTGCTTGCCATGGCTACCACCTTTAAACTCTTTCCCTGATAAACATGGTTATGATAAAGAGGCATGAAGCTTATATATCGTTTACAAGCCTTAAGCCTCCTTTGTTTCTTGATCCTGAGCTGTATTTTCCAGTGATTTATTTCTAGGGTCCACATGTCCACTTTTGTGCAAAAATGACTGAGTGTTAAAGTTTAAGATGATACGTCCATAGATTCAGAGCTAGAAAGGACCTTAGAAACCACTGTCTCACCCCCTCATTCTATAGATGAAGAAACATGCAAAGAGAATTTAAGTCCCTTGGGCAGGGTCCCATAGTTAGTAAGTATCTGGAGAGGATTTGAACCCAGGTCTTCCTCTCCACTATACCATGCTTGTCTCAATTTCAAGAGTCTCATGGAGTTCTTTGTAAACTTTTCTTTACCTTTTCTTCCTCTTCAATTGATGGTGACAAATGACAATTGTTGCTATGGTGAACTTTTTGATTATGCTCTTCATGAGTACTCCCCAGATGAGACAACCAAGCATCCCAGGGAGTGACATTTCTCATTGTCTTTGAATGTATAATAAACCAACTCTGAGAAATCTTCAAGGAGAACTGATGAATCATCATTTCATTTACCTCCAATGAGGTAATCTCATGAGAACGTCAAGCTTGTTATGAATCAGTTCCTCCAGCAGAATGTCATTGGACATGGAGTTCACATTTTGAGTATTAACGGATTAACATTTATTGACTTTCTAAAAACTGTGGTTTTTGGTGTTTTCTGCCCTCTTTTCTTCCACTTACTGTGACTTTAACACCAGACTGAGAGTCAAGCTGTATTTTATTTTATCTTATTTAGTCAATGGGGTGCCAAGGTCAAAAGTTTCAACACTTAGTGGCCAGGCTACCGTGAAGACCTTCCCTGGACAAGTAGGCACATGAGAACAATTTATTCCAATTTCCATGTTAGTGGCTGAAGCAGGAGCTGTGGAGAGCTTAGAGCTTGGTCAATCATTGAAGATGCCAAGGTCATCCACTGCATCCTGGGCCATTGCCAGCCATCTTGACTTCTGTCTTGCCACTGGACTTTGATGATTCTGGAAGAGAGAGTGAGGCTGATGACTTTGTGTACCTCTGTCTCATTTTAAATCCAATTCACGGTGCAAGTCAAGACGTCACCCCATGATGTCATTGCTCCTCTTCAAAGTAAAGGATGAGCAGCCTTTTAAAAAAATTATTAAATCATTGTCAGATAATTACTTGTGGAAAACTTTTTGCATTGAAATGTGGACTTTGGTCTAGGAGGAAACTCACTCCCCCACATCATATATTAAATATCTCCCCTGTTTCCCCAAACTAAGTGGACTCAGTCTTGCTATCTACAGGAGGGTCTTGGCCCTTTTTAGCAAAAGCAGTGGCCAGTATCTTTTCTTTAGAGATGTTGCTGTGTGAGCAACATTCTGTGGAGGCAAAGCCTTTTTGTGTAGAGTTTACAGCTCTAATCAAATAAAATTTATAACAGCTATTCCGACACATACTTAATGATGTACATAATTATTGTGCTGCATGGCAATTAGGCAGGAAAATAAGTGGCTTTTCTATAATCAGGACAGCCAAACCAAAGTTTTCATTTCTTTTCTCAGTTTGTTAGACCTCCAGTGAGGGAGGGCTTTTCATCATTATGCTGGCCTCCATGTCTTCTGAGCAGTTGGTTACTCAGTTCCCCATTCTGTTTTTTCCCCACTCACTCCTTCTTTCATCCTGGGAATAGATTACTCTGCTTTCCTTGAAAGTGTGGCAGGGCATTGAAAAGAGCTCTGGATTTGCAGTCAGAAGAATGAAGTTCAAATATCAGGTCCACACACCATCTGTATGACCTTGGTAACGTAAATTTCCCACTGTAGGCTACATTCCCTAACCTGTAAAATGTAGGGATTGATGTAATGAGAAGATGAGACTCATTGGGAAAGACCTTGGTGTTGGGAAAGACTGCAGGCAAAAGGAGAAGGGGACAACAGAAGATGAGATGAATAGGTAGTGTCATGGAAGCAATTGACATGACCTTGGACAGACTTTGGGAGATAGTGGAGGATAAAAGGGCCTGGCATGCTATGGTCCATGGGTCAGGAAGAGTAGGACATGACCAAATGACTGAACA
This sequence comes from Phalanger gymnotis, assembly GCA_028646595.1. Classification (NCBI taxonomy): domain Eukaryota; kingdom Metazoa; phylum Chordata; class Mammalia; order Diprotodontia; family Phalangeridae; genus Phalanger; species Phalanger gymnotis. The sequence continues at coordinate 197,234,516 of CM053623.1, forward strand.
ATGACAACAAAATGAGGAGAATGGATTAAATGACCTCGAAGATGCCAAATCTATGATCCTAGGCTATATTTCAGAGGACAGGTAGGTGGTGCAATGCACAGAGCACCAGGCCTGAAAGACTCATCTTCCTGAGTTCAAATCTGGCCTTACTCACTTACTAGCTATAGGACCCTGAGCAGGTCACTTCAACCCTGTTCCTCATCTGTAAAATGAGCTGGAAAAGGAAATGGCAAATCACTTCACTATCTTTGCCAAGAAAACTCCAAATGGGGTCATGGAGAGTCAGACACGACTGAAATGAGCAACAAAAAGGCTATATCTCAATAGGTTTAAGTCTCTTTCTTCTTTCAATGTCCAGCTCGGATGCAATCTTCCCTGGGGACCCCTTCTTAATTCTACTCTACCCCATTCCCTTTATATCAAGGAGAAAGTGACCTCGTCAGCTACAAAATGCTCATAGTTCTTTGCTTGTGTGTATCCTGTGCACACAGCTTACTTTAATTTATAAGTTATTTGTGTATGTGTCTATTCAGTTGTAAACTCCATGAGAGAAAAGTCTGAAATATTATCCATATCTATATGCCTATATTTCTCTCTGTCTCTCATCTATCTCTACCTATCTATCTCTATTTCTGTATCTATCTATCTCTATCTCTATCTCTATCATCTATCTATCTATCTATCTGTCTGTCTGTCTGTCTGTCTGTCTGTCTGTCTGTCTATCTATCTTTGCATCCATGGTGCCTGGCTCAGTGCTTGTACACAATGTAGGAAATAAGCAAATGTTTGTTGAATTTGATAAGTATCAAGGCTTGATTTGGTGAATCGAGATATAAGTTCTAAACTAATCACTCTGGACTCCCTTTATGCAGTAGGGAAATATCCTTCTTGGCAATATGTCCATCCCAAGCCTGTATGGAACACACAAGTGGTGATGCTACCTACCCCAGACTAGACTCCAGTTACCTGGGTGGGGCAGAGGGAATGTTTGCAGAGTTCTGAGGTTCCTGGTGGGAGGCAAGTGGCGAACTCTCACGAGAGATGGGACAAGGGAATATTCAAGCAAAGCTCTGGGGAACAACTTTGAAGATTTCAGAGAAACATGAGAACACTTGGGTGAACCACTGGAGAGTAAAATAAGCAGGAAAGCAAAGTAATCCTAACAAGCTTTTATTTAGCACTTTAATACTTACAAAATGCCCAATATATGTTATCTCATTAGATTCTCACAACAATCTTGAGAGGTAGGTGACATCATCATCATCATCATCATCATCATCATCATTCTTATTTTACAGGTCAGGAAACTGAGGCTGAGAGAAGTCAAGTGACTTGCCTAGGATCGCACAACCAGCAAGTGTCTGAGGCAGGATTTGAACTCTGACTCCAAGTCCATTACTCTAGCCATCATGTCATCTAGTGACCCGAGATAGAATGAGCAATTATACAGTCGTACAAATACATAATTACTACAATAAGATAAATGAAAAGATCAGTAAAACAAAACCAAATTGTGAGCCATTGTGATAACCAGTCTTGGCCTTGGGTGGATGAGAAAATATACCTCCCTGATTTTGGTAGGGAGGCAGAGGACTAAGCACGGCATGTTGCATACACTATTGGCTCAAATGGACTATTTGTGTCTCACCTGTGCTAGAGCCTTCTGCGCTTGTATTGGTCAGATCAGCCACAGTCAAACCCATTGTCCATCGCTCCCAACATAGTGATGTCCTTTTGGTCCTCTGTGAGTATGAAGGACGAACAATAGCCAGGAGGAAGCAGCTACAGATGTTCCCTGAGTTGTAGATCCCAACCTGAGAAGAAATGGCATAAGATGCCCAGAGCCATAACCAGGGTGAGGTGATTTGGGTTTTGTCCTAGGGTTGGAAATTCAGCAGGATCAACAGGCATCTGCATCTTATAACAAGACGGTATGGACAGGGGCTAGCAACAGGAAGAGAGAGAGAGACACTTGAGAAGAGAGTGGGGAGAGGTTGGAAGTGAGATGGGGACTGAGCTCTTCCCTCAAAGTGGGAAACGAGACTCCATTCCCAGGGAACTGATCACCTCGCCTCAGTGCTAGAACGACTGCATAGCCTGGGTCTCCAACACAGGACAAGGAATTAAAGACCAAATTAGGGTTAGTTTACAGATTCTCTGCTATCTATACCCTACTCCATTTCACCCAAATGAGGAAGGCCTAAGCTCCAACTCTCCCTATCGGACTGTCCTCTCTTGGCCAGAGAGCAACCAAGGGCCCTCTTTTTCATCTGTTCAACCCAAGTCATGAGACCAGGGGCCAGCAATCAGGAAAGGCCAGTTCCTGTTTCTTGCCCCCACTTCAACCACCACTACCTCAGTGAGCCTTAGTTGTAACTAAGAAGGCCATGTTTTATAGCCCAGCTGAATGAACCCTGGGATGGGAATCAGAAAACTGAGGTTCAAATACTACCTTTATACTAAGTCTGAGGCTTTGTTTCCTCTTCTATTCTTTTTTTTTTATTCTTTTTTGAGGGGGGAAGGCAAGGCAATTGGGGTTAAGTGACTTGCCCAAGGTCACACAGCTAGTAAGTGTGTCAAGTGTCTGAGGTCGAATTTGAACTCAGGTCCTCCTGACTCCAGGGTTAGTTCCTCTTCTATTCACTAAGGTTCTTTTCTACTCCTGTGAATCTAGGAAATTTGGGCTCCACTTGAGTCCATCTCGGCTGCAATTTCAGTACAAGTTGAATGAATCTTGGGCCTAATATCTGTCTTCTTTGGGACCTCAGTTTCTTCCTTGAGAAAAAAAGTTGAATTAGATGGTGCCTAGGTCCTTGTGAATGCCATACTCCCTTTAAGGCATAGGAGTGACTCAAAGAACAATTTTTTAAGTTTAAAAATGTCATTATCTTTTGTTTTGTTTTTGCATCAATTACATTTCATAACATAGCCTTCCTTCTGCTTCTCTTAGAGAGCCATCGCTTTTAACAAAAAAATAAAAAAGAAGAAAAAAATTCAATCAAACCAACCAGCACATTGAGACAGTCTGAAATGATATGCAGGGTTCCCCAGTTATAGCCCCCACCTCTACAAAGCACTGAGAGTGGTACCTTCTCCTAGCTCTTCTTTGGGGCCAAGCTTAGTTCATTGTAGAGTGTCCAATGTCTACTGTTATGGTGGTTGTTCTTTCCATTTACGACACCGTCTTCATTCTTTCTGGTTATACTTTGCATCACTTCAAAGGGAGCCCAAGTGGGGATGACCCAGAGAAGTCTCCCCAAGCCTCTCTGTTTTCTTTTTCTTTTTTTAACCTTTCTTTTTTTCCATTAGATTTTTTTTATTTTTAGTTTACAACACTCAGTTCTTCATGTTCTTGAGTTTCAAATTTTCTTCCTGTCCCACCCCTCGCCCCTTCCCCCCAAGACAGCATGTAGTCTGATATAGATTCTATATATACCTTCGCATTAAATTTATTTACAAAATAGTCAAGTTGTAAAGAAGAATTATGACCAATGGAATGAATCATGAGACAGAAGAAAGTAAACCAAAAAGAAGAGAAAAAAAGAGAGAGAGTAAATAGTTTGCCTCAATCTGCAGCAAGACTCCACAGTTCTTTCTCTGGATGTGGATAGCTTTTTCCATCATGAGTCCTTTGGAGCTGTCTTTGAGCCTTGTATTGCTGAGAAGAGCCAAGTCAAAGTTAGTCATCACAGAAGCAGTATGTCTGTGGCTGTGTGCAATGTTGGGTTCTGCTCCTCTCACTCAGCATCACATCACGTAGGTCTTTCCAGGTTATTATGAAGTCCGTATCTTCCCCATTTCTTATGGCACAATAGTATTCCATTACATTCATATACCACAACTTGTTTAGCTATTCCCCAATTGATGGGCATCCCCTTTATCTTCAATTCTTTGCTACCACAAAAAGAGCCTCTATAAATATTTTTGTACGTACAGGTCCCTCTCCCACTTCTGTGATCTTTTTGGGATATAGCCCTAGGAGTGGTATTGCTGGGTCAAAGGGTATGCACATTTTATAGCCCTTTGGGCATAGTTCTGAATTGTTCTCCAGAATGGCTGGATCAGTTCATAATTCCACCAACAATGTAACAGTATTCCAATTTTCCCACATCCTCTCCAGCATTTATCATTTTCCTGTTTTGTCATGTTAGCCAATCTGATAGGAGAGATGTGGTACCTAAGAGTTGTTTTGATTTGCATTTCTCTAATCAATAGTGGTTTAGAGCATTTTTTCCTATGCCTGTAGATATCTTTCATTTCTTCCTCTGAAAACTGCCTGTTCATATCCTTTGACCATTTCTCAATTGGGGAATGGCTTTTATTCCTAAAGCCTCTCTGTTTTCATCATACTTGTCCTTACAGTGCAATGATAGTCCATTATATTAATGTACAATCACTGATTTCACCCCCTCCCCAGAAGTATCAGCTTGTACGCCGTAAGGGTTACCACTTTATCCTCTACTGCCATGCTCCAAGAATAAGGGCTTCCTTGAATGCCAAGCTTGAAAATACAATTGCTGTTAGCACTTAATTTAACAAGACTTGGGACAGGGATAGAGGCTGGATCTATGATTTCACTGGTGTAGAGAACTCCCAGGTGGAAAACAAAAATGCCCTCTACTAATGCCGGTGAATCAGTCAATAAACATTTGTTAAGCACATATTATGTGCCAGGCACTGTGCTAATCATTAGATCATCAATTTCTCTGTGTAGCAAAAAATATGGACTCACTTTTTCAGAGGCAGACAGGCTACATTTCTCCCTCAGTGCTCTAGGGGTACCCTGGCGGGTTTAGAGTCTCTTCTAAAATGCTGTTGGCTTGAACCCCATTCTGCTGTATTCTCTGCCCCCCTCCATTAGCCTCCAGTGATTAGCATCTGAGTTCCATTAAACCAATTGAATTTTATGAAGGGATATTAACTTCACAGATACAGCAAGAACAGAAATTCAAATATTCCTCCCTCTCAAAACGCTTGCGCACACTCCCCCCACACCACCCCGATACATGGAGAGGGCATGCTGAGACTTAAAGGTAGTTTCTATATAAGCATTTGTCCCACCTAGTTCACTTCCGAATGTGGCATAGACTCTGGATGTGCTCTAGATTCTGCTTACTCTGGGCTGTGTCCTTCAGGCCATTCTGAGGGACCTTGATTGCTGGGATTGGCTGGCTAAAAAACCTGGCACGGTCCCTGATCCTAAAATTCCTGTTGGCTCACTCTCCTGGTTGTTCAATGCTCACAAAGTCATAGCTATCTCTGATCTCCTTCACCTAAAAGCAGGAAAAAATAGAACAGAGACAGAAGTAACAGCAGGGTCATATACCCTTGGCTTCATGCCAGCTCCAAGCGAAAGAGGGTCTGAGGCCCTGCCCCCTTTCAGAGGCCCACAGCAGCTCATCCTCCTCCGATGCCAGAAGATCTAGAAAGAGCCAGTCTGGTTGTACAGGCAATCAGCAATCATCCATTTTATATGGCCAGCAGAATAGAACCAGCTATAAAATGCATGCATACACTCATCTTGGGAAATAGGACCCTTCTATTACCTGTCACTGTGACTGCCCAGAAGCAGGCTCCTCAGTCTCTTCCAAATGTGAGGGATTGCATCTGTCACTGATAGCCTTAAAGAGCTGTCTAATGTAAAGGTGTCAAACATGCAGCTCCTTCCATATTCCCAAATATGGCCCAAACCAGATTAAAATGTAACTAGGAAATATTTAACTAAATAAAAACACAGTGGGACATAGATAACAGGAATTGTACTTGTAAGTAAGAAGAAAGTCCCTACCTTTAAAAATTCTAATCCTACATTTTCCTTATTTATTTGTCCATTCATTAATTTATCTATTCATTCATTCATTCAGTTATTTATTTACTTATTTAGTGAGGCAATGGGGTTAAGTGACATGCCTAGGGTCATGCAGCTAGTAAGAGTCAAGTGTCTAAGGTCACATTTGAACTCAGGCCTTCTTGACTCCAGGGCCCATGCTCTATTCACTGCTAATCCTACATTCTAATGGAAGAAGACAACACATGTAAATAAGATAAAAAGCAAGAGGGAGCAAGGGAGAGGGAGAAGGTTAGCTAGGGATGAATATGACTGGTCTGGGCACTTCTTTAAAATGGAGGCTCTGAGAGGAGCTGATCAGTCAGAGAAAGGGGGTGCAGGGGTGGAGGAATCTTCCAGGGTGAGAATTCCACAGCAGCATAGTGACAGAGGTATATAATTATAAAACTTCGTGGAAGATCTCGCTCCTTTTTTTTCTGAGCAGATTTCCCCAATCTCATAATAACTTAAATTATCTTGCTGATAAAAATGGAATTACATGAGCTTCCGTGGGATGTCTGGTGCATCTTAATACTGAATGGAAATTCCCCTGGATTCATAAGACATTTTGAAGCAGACCTTCTAGTTGTCCCTGTTGGGGAAAAAAATAAAGCTTTTCCAGCTTAGGCTAATCCAGCATGAATTCAGATGCATGGATTGTGACTGAGAGAGGGGACCATTGCAGGGTGGTACTCCTGGGATGACTCATAATTCAAAAGCTGCCCAGTTAGGAGTTTTCACTAGAAATATGCCAGCCTTATCCTGATGGAGCCAACTTAATTACAGCTTTCCTGCACATTCTGTCCAAGTGATAAGAAAGTAGTCATTCTGGTAATAGCCCATGTCATGGTCCCATCCGACATCTACTTTGCAGGATCCAGTAGAGAATAATGAGAGTAAAATTACATCTACATGTGTCCTGCATGGCAAGGAACAAGACCCAAAAGTCCAGGTGCTAGTAAGTAGATTTATTACTTAAAAGGGCTATAAAATGATTGTAAAAGTCACACATCCTTGTCCAATAAATCTGCTATTATCTGGGCATCAGACATTAATCTCAGTTTTACTAGAGTTAAGATAGAAAATAAATGCCAGGAACCATAAGCATATTTTATCTGTCAAAACACTACAATGATCAGCAGTTTGAGATGCGTGTTGATTAAAAGAGCCAACTAAATTTTCTCCTATTTTTCTTGGCACATTCTAAATTGTATTATCATTTGTAAGTTTCCATTTGTCAAAAGAGTGGTGTATTTGTAAATGGCCAGTGGATATAAAATCAGGACTGGCCTTATGCAGAGGCAGAATGAGCAGCCACCTACCTGATGTGATTTGACAGTCTAGGCCTGCTCCCCCATTATTCTCACCATTGCCATTCTTTTTTTTTTATTTTAAACAAGAAGTTTATTTAAACAAGATGTTTGACTTGAAAGGAAAACTATCTAGGATCAATTTCTTTTTTAAAAAATTAATTAATTTTTAGTTTTCAACATTCATTTCCACAAGATTTTGAATTCCAAATTTTCACCCCATCTCTCCCCTACCCCCAACCACAAGATGGCATGCATTCTAATTACCCCTTCCCCCAGTCTGCCTCCCTTCTATCACCCCCTCCTTTATCCCTTTCCCTCTTACTTTCTTGTAGGGCAAGATAGATTTCTATGCCTGTATATCTTATTTCCCAGTTGTATGCAAAAACAATTTTTAACATTTGTTTTTTAAAACTTCGAGTTCTGGATTCTCTCCCTTCTTCCCTCCCCACCCATATTCATTGAAAAGGCAAACAATTCAATGTAGGTTATACATGTATAGTTATGCAAAACATTTCCATACTAGTCATATTGTAAAAGACTAACTATATTTCCCTCCATCCTATCCCACCCCCATTTATTCTATTTTCTCCTTTGACTCTGTCCCTTTTCAAAGTGTTTGCTTCTGACTACCTCCTCCCCCAATCTGCCCTCCTTTCTATCATCCTTCCCACTCTCATCCCCTTCCTCCCTACTTTCCTCTAGGGTAAGATATCCAACTGAGTGTGTATATTATTCCCTCCTTAAGTCAAATCTGATGAGTGTGAGGTTGACTCATTCTCTTTCACCTCTCCCCTCTTCCTCTCCATTGTAATAGCTTTTTCTTGTCTCTTTTATGTGAGATAATTTACTCCACTATATCTCTCCCTTTCTCCTTCTCCCAATATATTCCTCTTTCAACCCTTAATTTTATTTTTTAGATATCATCCTTTCATATTCAACTCACCCTATGCCCTCCATGTGTATATGTATATGTACATGTATCTGTATATGTATATATATATATATATATATATATATATATATATATATATATATATATATATATATATTCCCTTCAACTACCCTAATACTGAGAAAGGTCTCATGAGTTACAAATATCATCTTTCCATGTAGTAATGTAAACAATTCAACTCTAATAAGTCCCTTATGATTTCCTCTTTCCTGTTTACCTTTTCATGCTTCTCTTGATTCTTGTATTTGAAAGTCAAATTCTCTGTTTAGCTCTGGTCTTTTCATCAAGAATGTGTGAAAATCCTCTATTTCATTGAATATCCATTTTTTCCCCTGAAGTATTATACTCAGTTTTGCTGGGTAGGTGATTCTTGGTTGTAATCCTAGCTCCTTTGACCTCCAGAATATCATATGCCAAGCCCTTCAATCCCTTAATGTAGAAGCTGCTAGATCTTGCGTTATCCTGATTGTGTTTCTACAATACTCAAATTGTTTCTTTCTGGCTGCTCGCAATATTTTCTCCTTGACCTGGAAGCTCTGGAATTTGGCTACAATATTCCTAGGAGCTTTCTTTTTGGGATTTTTTTCAAGGGGCGATCAGTGGATTCTTTAGTTTCTATTTTGCCCTCTGGTTCTAGAACTTTCTACTTTGTCTTTGGCATTTGTGGGTTGAGAAGTCTGGAAACCACCACAGCTGCCAGTGATTCAATTCCCTGAGGTCTGCTCTGGAGTGGCCCATGCTGGACTGCTCCCAACCTGGTGTGATAGACCCTTCCTGTTGGCCTTCCAGTTTGTCTTGGGATGGAGATTTGTTTCACTCTGTCATTTTGTGGGTGTTGTTGTTTACAGTCATTTTTACAGGTATTTGGAGGGATTTGGGGGAGAGCTCAAGCAAGCACCTGCTTTTACTCTGCTGTCTTGGCTCCGACCCCTAGGATCAATTTCTTTATAGCAATTTATCCATACTGAGAGACAGAGATTGCCCTACATGTAACAGCTACATACAAAAAAAGTTAAAAAATCATCCTTGGTTCTACAATGATAAAAGAAAAACATTGAAATTATCCAATCAAACAAGGTTTGCAAGGATTATTTTGGGGGGGTTGTTGTTGTTGTTGTAAAACTGTGAGAGCAAAATAACATATAAATATAAAGATAAAAGTTGAATAAGCAAGTCACTAACGGAGAAAAGGGATATTTTCACAGAACCAGTGTTTTTTCCTCTCCCCGTCTCCATTTGATGTTGATAAAAACACACCATGCAGTTGAAAAAAATATGCATTATGCCTGTGCACATATACCAGTTACTTTATGTACAATAAAGGAATGAGGAAAGGGAATCAAAGAAGAGAGAAAACTATACTGCAGTAGTGAGGATGCGGATGAATTGAATCTTGTTTTTTTTTTAATTGTGAATGTATTGTTTTCCTTGGGAGCACAGTTCTGGAGTAGAATTGTAGATTCTCTTTTTTAGTAAGCACCTCCTGTGTGCTCCTGGAACACAACTGTATCTTCATCCTCCATTTCCAACTGTGCAGGTGTGTCTGTTCCATTGATTGGTTGCCCATCAAACTGGAATCTGATCTGCCTCATCGACACACCCTGTCGTTCACAGTAGGCTTTCGTTAGTTTACTAAGTGGTGTGTGCCTCTTAATCTTAAATTGCACCACCAAACCATTTTGCTCTGCCACCTTCAAATTAATGTGATCGTTGTTGTCGGTCTTGACTCCCTCCTTCGGCTTTTTGTCAGCCATGGTGATTCTGGGGGCCTCCTCAGCACAAAACAAACATCAGGATGATCCGCTCCAAGAGAATGGGGGAGAAGCAGCTGTGGCAGGAGCAGGGGGAGGAGAAAGATGATGGTGGTGACGGTAAGGAAGAGGAGGAGAAGGAGGAAGAGCAGGAGGAGGAGGAAAAAGCCATTGCTAATATTTATAGGCATTTTACCTGGATTAAGGTGCCTACAGAGTAAATATCCCATTCTCTTGATTAATAGTGACAATAATAATTACTGGAATTTATGTAGCATTTTAAAGTTAGAACATTAGCTCATTTATCTTCACAATAATAATATCTAGCATTTACATAGCTCTTTGAGGTTTGCAAAGTGCTTTCCAAATATTATCTCACGTTATCTGCACAGTAGCCCTACAAGGCAGGTGCTATCATTACTTCCATTTTACCAGGGAGGAAACTGAGTTACAGAGAAGCTAAGTGACTTGCTCATTGTCACACAGCTAGTAAAGGTCAGAGGTGGATTCACATGCAAGTCTTCCTGACTGTCAGGTATTCTATCCATTTTGCTAAACTGCCTCTTCACAAAGCCATGAATAATCTGTCACCATCCTACCTTTCCAGGTTTACCATATTAATTATTCCCTTCTATGCAATCTATCGAGCAGCCAGGTGGCTTAGTAGATAGAGTATTGGCCCTGGAATCAGGAAGACTTATCTTCAAATCTGGCCTGAGACACTTACTAGCTGTATGATCCTGGGCAAGTCACTTAACCCTGTTTGCCTCAGTTTCCTCATCTGTAAAGCTGAAGAAGGAAATGGCAGACCACTCTAGTATCTTTGCCAAGAAAACTCCAAATAGAGTCACAAAGAGTCAGACGTGACTGAAACGGCTGAACAAAAACAACATGCAATTTGTACTGCAATCAAACTGGACTGCTCTTTCCCAAACATGTTTTGAGCCTCTTACCTCTGTGCCTTTGCTCACACTGATACCAATGGTGTTCACCTTTCCCCTCTGCCTATTGAATTTCTACCTACCCTTTAAAACCCAGCTAAAGTAGCACCACCTCTAAGAAGACTTCCCTGTTCTTCCTAGTTAAATATCCACTCTTGGTTAGTGCATGCCATTTAAAAAAATTCAATTCAATAAACATTTATTAAGCACCTACTATGTGCTTGGCATTGTGCTAACTGCTGGGGATACAAAAAGAGGCAAAGGATAGCCCTTGTCCTCCAGGAGCTTACAATCTAATGTTCGTTTTAGCTCTGTAATACATTTATCATAAGCTATTGTATATTAGAGTTATCTGGCTTTTTAAGAGACTAGGTTGTATAGTGGATGGGGAGCTGGCCTGGAGGCTTACCTGGTGTGTTGGTAAGCAAAATCGTCTCCTTAGCACTTAGTGCCCTTGAAGAGTTTGGCTTTTGTTTGCTTTGAGTAATGCTAAGCCC
>CM053623.1:197246296-197264384 GCA_028646595.1 Phalanger gymnotis
TAAGTGAATGATATTTGTGTGCTGAATTAAAGTAAGCTTACCAACCCCTTCACCTTGCTTTCCTTATTAAGGCAGATCAAAAGAACCTGTGCTTTGGCGGGTGCTGGCAGCTTTCTGGGTGCTGGTTGTTGGTGGATCTTGCACCCGCACAGAAGCTGCAAGCCAGATTGTGGAAACACCTGGATTCCAATTCTATGTCATAATGGACAAATCGTTTAATCTTTCAGCGCCCCCAGGCAACTTTCAATGACTACAAGTTGCTAATAGTTGGTAGAGTGAGTTTTTTTCACCAGGAATTTGCTACTCCAATGAAATCACAGGACTGTATTAAAAAAAAAAAAAACAAGTTTGGGCCTTCTCTCCCTGCAGTATTGTATGCTCCATAAGGGCAGGGACTGTGTCTTAATCTAAACTTTGCTTTTTGCACAAAATATTGCTTTGAGCAGTAGGCTTTTTTAAAATGTTGGTTAATTGGTTGTTATCTTAGAGAGGGGTAGTGTATTAGTTGGCTTAGTCTGTTTAGTCTGTCTGATTAAAACCCATTCCCACCCAATGGGTGAGAATTAGAGCAGAATTATATGGAAATGAGACTAGAACCTATGTTTTGATGAGTCAAAGAAGTAGGAAAAGGTCAGCCACATAGGGCATTACCTATACATGAAAGAGTGCTGTGGTTGGCCAACTAGAGAAAGGGAGTACTGGTAACCTAATGGAGAGTGGGGCTGTGGTTGGCGTGCCCCAAGAAGGGAGAGGATCTCTGAAAATTCCCCCTCCCCAAGACTCTGGGGCATACTCCCCTACAAATACACACAAAATCTGTGGAAAGAACAGGCTTAAATTTAGGGTACAATGATGGAGAACACATGTGGCAAAAGAGTTAAATCAAGACTCCTGTCCTGGAAATCCTTTCCTTTTTTTAAATAGAGTCCCCATGAATTTCTCCTTAAAGGTCACTCTCTGTTGGATCATCTACTTAGCAGAATCCTGGGATCCATGCCTTACATCACCATAAGCTCCCTCTGCCACAAAGGGGGCATGCTCCAAGTAGAAACAAATGAGCTCAGCCCTTTAGTAAGAATAATTAATTAAAAGAGAAAGTTATCAAAAGGCCTAAAGTCTACCCTTGAGGCAGCCACACTCCGGAGAGTAAACCCTCCTCAATCCTCCCCTAGACAGTGACCCCTCCGCCCAGGGACCTCCTGGTATCCCAGGACTCTCTTCCTTTATGTCTCCCATGGTCCAAAGACTCCGCATGTAACTAAAAGTATCTTTGACAAATGAGTTCTTCATGTCCCAGAATTGCTAGGCCTTAGAAGCAAAAAATAGTATTTGGATGGAGCAATGGTGACGCCTACATAAAATCATGGGATTTCCTCTGGATACTTTGTAAGTATACAAGTGTCACTCTTTGGCCCAGTCATCAGAAGGCATTAAGGAAGTGTGAGACTAACAGTAAAGATGTCTATACCCTGATCCCTTTTATGATCTGTAACCACAAATTAGATAAGTTTTAAATATCCAAGCCCTAGAAAAGGCTCAAAAGTTCCAGGGAATGAAGGCTAGGGAGAGCTTCGTAGAGCAGACACAAAGATGATGGGCTTTCTCCCTCCTGTCTTCCAATCTGCCATGTTGTATATCAAGAACCAGAGCAAATGGGGTGCTATACCAGGAATCTGAACGTACCTTTGTTCCTATATGAATGATGAGAACCTGCCTCTTTGGATTATATTGCAAGGAGTTGCTTCGCTTGGACAGAGTATAATACAGTATGGAGGCAGAAGAATGGGGTTTAGCACCAGGCTCTGCTACATACTACTTGTGCCACTCTGGGCAATTGCTTTAATTCTCATTTTCCTCATCTGTAAAATGAGGGGATTGATCCCTTCAAGCTCTAATGCCATGATCCTATGGTCTTTGTATTCTAACCAGACTGTGTCTACTAATGAATGTAAGGTTAGTAGTATATTGAACCAGATGTGGTGGGTGAAGGGTTTTCTATAGGGCTAGGTGAAGGCTCCTTCCAGGCCCTTACTGGGGTTGGTGAGGCACATGCTTTAAAATTAGATGAAAATGCAACTCAAAACAATTAGAGAAAACCTTCCTCTGTGATTAGAGAGATTCTGATGCTTTCAGTAACTAGTGCCTCTTTTCCAAATTACTTTGCATCTATTTTGCATATAACTTCTACGTGCTTTTCTAAGAGAGGCAGCATGGAGTGTTAGACAGAGAACTGAACTCAGAGTCAGGAACATCTGGCTTCATTCTGACACATACTGGCTTTGGGACCTTGGGCAAATCACTTAACTGATCCATGTTCTAGGCCAGTAGTTAAACGCAGACAGTCCCATCCACTGCCATAACAACTATTTGGCTAATATTAGATAAGTTTTAAATATCCAAGCCCTAGAAGAGGCTCAAAAGTTCCAGGGAATGAAGGCTAATTGGCTGTATACTCTGAGCAAGGCTGAAAAGTTTAAAAACCCAATCTGTACCCTAGGAAATTGCAATTGCTATCAACAAGATAAGAAGTCTTCTTTTGCATGCTAACAAATCTTTGGGCTTTCAGTTTGGTGATGGGTATTCCTCTCCCAGGAGGTCTCGTTCCTCTCCATAGACCATTCCCCAACACTCCCTTGACAGAATGTAAGCTTTCTGAAAACAGGAGCTGTTGTATTTTTGCCTCTTTATCCCTAGAGGTGAGCAAAGTGCCTGACACATAGTAGGCACTTTAAAATGCTTGTCGATTGATTAGGAATAGTTAGTAGTCTAGTTTGGCTGGAACCACAGAGTGTGGTGAAGAATAATGTGAAATAAGTCTAGAAAAGTCAATTGGAGTCATACCGTATGCGTGCGTGCGTGCGTGCGTGCGTGCGTGTGTGTGTGTGGTCTTCAATGTTAGGTTTAGGAACGAGAATGAATCTCAAATAAGGGATGAACTTTCTCTTTTAAGGTTCAAGATTATACTACTCAAAATCTGAATGTTTTGGACTAGATATAAATATAGCATTCTCTATGAAGCCACTCCCCCCGCCAATTTGCTGATGGACTGGGGACCTCAGAGAATGACTGCTATTTGCTCTATTTTTAGTACTGTTACTCGTGGGTCTTGACTGGTGTATTTCCTATTAAAACCCAGACAGACAGACTTAATTAGTTTTTTAAACAATTTGCTAGCATTTATATAACACTTTTAGGTTTGCAGGGTGCTTTATGTGGTTTGTCTCATTTGATCCTCAAATGAGAGGTGGGTGCTATTATTACCCCCATTTTTACATATGAGTAAACTGAGGCACAGAGAAGTTAAATAACTTGCCCAGAGTCTCACAGCTAGTAAGTATCTGAGGTAGCATTCAAACTCAGGTCTTCTTAACTCCAGATCCCCCACTTTATCCACTGTTCCATACCTCCGCCTCAAGAATTTACTTACTGAAAATGGTCAAACAATCAGTATTAAACATTTTCTCCCCCCCACCAAAGAATCTAGGGCACATTCTCCTACAAAAATAGTGATAGAGAGGCACACACATAGAGAATGCATGTGGCAAAGGATTTAACTCGAAATTCCTTTCCCTTTTAAATAGAGTCTTCTCGAACTTCCCCTTAAGGGTAACTCCCTGCTGGGTGAGGTACTTAATAGAATCCTGGGATCCCTGCCTTTCATAACCATAACCTCTCTTTGCCACAAGGGGGCATGCTCCTGAAAGCTACTGCTATCCTTGGATGGAATATAAGCCACTTATGTGGTCACTAATGCCATATTTATTCAGCTCCATCCACTAAGTGGACCCCTGTTGGGACTTCCAGGTCTCCTAAATTCACCAGGCCACTAAGACACTTCCATCTTGAAATATCTTTTTATCTAAGGTCAGAGACATGAAAAGAAATGGAGGTGGCCATGTACTCACAGCCACATGGCTGGATGGTGGGAGATAGAGCAGCCAGCCTTCCCTTTCCCACCTGGCCCTGGGAGGTAGCTCAGAATTGTCCTGCTTCCGGCAAGCTGTAAAAAAAAAAAAGAGTCATGGAGGTTGTTCCTCCAATGAAGGTGAACAACCTTCTGTCATAAATTCTTCCAGCTCTACAACCAATTAGAATACTTTTGGTCATCACACAGTAGTCATGGATGGCTGGAAGCAGCAGGCCAACGTTCCATGTGGTAGGCTGGAACGAGGCAGAGAATGTCTGCACATGTTCTTTAAGAACCCTCCTGGAAGGGCAAATCTGAGCACGCTCTCTGTCTCCATTTCATAAGCATGACAGCAACAATCATGTCTTAATGTCTTCTTCTATTTGACTGAAATCTAATGATCATACTTTTTTTTTATTTACCAAATGATTTCTATTAATTCGTAATACATCCTTCACTCCTGATCCTGGCTAGGTATCTCAACCCCACATAAGTTCAATGGAAGTGGGACCATCAGAAGACTTCAGTCTCTGCACAAAATTGTGTTAAATGCTTCTCACCTCACTGATATCATTCATGTAGCTCTTTAAGGTTTGCAAATGGTTTTAAATATATTATCCCATTGTACCCTATAACTCTTAAATCTGCATCCTTAGTGCTAGCTAGCAGCTAGCCTGTGACTTGGAATTTCTCCCTCTGGTGCTGCTCCCCAGGATACCCATAAAATCCAGTTCTTCTTTCCTTGCTGCCTTTATCTCCCTACCCACAGCTCCAGACCCTTCTTGACCCCGATCCTTCCTAGATTGCATCTTCTCTATAGCAAGTAGAATGCTTTAGACATTATTCAGATTCCCATCTCAGGTCACTCTATGCTGCCCCTTGGAGATGCTGGTAAACCACACTCTATCTGGCTATTCTCCTGGACCTTGTCAATCATGCTGATCCCAGGCTCCCTCAAGTTTTACACTAAATTTCTATTTACACTAACCCTCCTTGCACAGTTAGATAAGATTATATTTTCTGTTTATTATAGAAATTTTCCCCATCTAGCATCCATGTGGATCTCTTTTGCATTTTCTCTCATTTATCTACTATGCTGTATTTATTTTTGATTTGCCTGGTATTCTGTTCTGCAGCTTGATTTCTGTTTTCCCAAATAGGGTTCTGTGTTGGCAATGGCTATAGGAGGGGGCCAGAAGAGTCCAGCTGGGGTTGTACGTCATAGAACTCTGGAACGCAAGCTGGCATCTGGGTTAGAAGGAGAGAGTATTAATGTGGGTTTAGTGCTGGAGAACAGATGTCAAAACCAGCCAACCTTCAGTCCTATTTGCTGTGAGAGAGTGAGAGTGAATGGACAGATAAGGCTTAATGAAGGAACTGGGGAAGAATGCTCGATTTGGGGTCAGGATGATCTGGGTTCAGATGCTGCCTCATACGCTCAACAACTGTGTGATCCTGGCTAAGATACTTAACTCTCTGGGTTTCAGCTTCCTCATTTGTGAAATGAGGGGAGTTGATCTTGATGCAATCTATTTTTAATTTTTTTTTTCTTTTTAAAGGGCTAGGAGAGGTAGGAGGAAGAGAAAATATATGCTTGCTAATTGACCTCTAACTCCAAATTCTATGATTCATCATGGTGGAGTTCCTGTACCCCTCTCCATTTTGGTGTGTGGTTCTTGGCTGGCGGCCTCCTGGGAGAAATGAGTAGGAGCCCAGGTGTGGCACCTCTGTGTACTCTGCACGACTGTGTCTGGATTCAAGATTGGACCCTGCAATCCTTTAGAAATCAACCACTGAGGACATTAAAAGGCAGTGTGTGTATGTGTATGTGTGTGTGAGAGAGAGAGAGCATGACTTAATGATGCAAGCCCAAAGATGACACGTGAACCTACTTCTGCATATTTACAGCTTTGTAGGTAAGCATACTCTCCAGTCCAAGAGGAGGAATGCCCATCTGTTGGCCCTGGGACTTGACACTGGGAGAGATTGAATCCAATATAGATTTACCCTCCTCTGTCTAGGCTCTAACACTTCTACTTTTACACTTAAAAAAAAAACAAGCCTCAGCTTCTTCTCCCTCAGTTCCTTGCCAAACCCCATTCCCTACTCCTCAAGTCAGCCCCACAGCCTGGCTGAAAGCTGTGCAGTTTCAAAAGATCAGTTTTGCCAACGGTCCCAGGCAAGCTTACCCAGGAAAGAAATTTGAGATAACGTGAAATGAGAAAAATGTGCACTAAACACATTTAAATTGCCATTGAATGGAAAATATTTCAATATCCATAAAACCTTCAAATTCTATGGGAAATTTAGCAAAGCAACCAACATTTAAATTATCAGCTTGCCCTGTCAATTTTAATTGTCAGTTTACCTAGGCAGATTTTAAAATGCACAAACTCAAAACACATGTCATACACTTAGAAACAATATAATTATATGGATCTATATATGTATATAGAGAGGGTTGTATCTTAGAAACTGGTCCTGCAATATTCACGGTTATGTTTAAAGATTGCTTTCAAAACCATACATTTAGAATAACTGCGTATAGAATCATGGCCAAGATTTTCAAAGCCTTAGAACCTTGCTCACCATCCCTGGGGGGAAAAAATCTTATATTATAAAAAACACTGCTGTTTTCTAACTGCCCCTGCCTATTTATCCTGGCATTCTGCGTATCTATTCTGTTTTTATACACTGTCGTCTGCCAGCTTTATTACAATTTGTCTTAAGAAACACAATGGATGCACACTATTGGGCTAAGTTGTTGTTCAGTTGTTTCAGTTGTGTCCAATACTTTGTGACCCCATTTGAGGTTTTCTTGGCAAAGATACTGGAGTGGCTTGCCGTTTTCTTCTCTAGCTCGTTTTTCTGATGAGGAACTGAGGCAAATGGGCTCAAGAAATAAAAACGTATGAAAAGTATCTGATTCGTTTGGGCTCACCGCAGATTTGCAGACTAGATCAGAAGGCAGAAACAAAGGGATGGGGTTGGGGGGGCTGAGTGTTCCTAGCACAGGTTGGTGATCTCTTGTATGGGTATTTTTGGTCCACTTTCACAGGTGTATAAGAGGTGGAGAAAAGCCAGGAGTGTAAATGATTGCAAATTCTGGTCCAATCTAAACCTTCCACATGTAAACTTGGAGAGCTACTAGAAAAATCTTTAGACTAGGTGTGAAGAAGGTAAGAGTTGCTACTGTTACTTTATGTTTGTTAGACTCTAATAGTGTGCTTAGGGATCGAGGAACAGGAGAAGCGTAGATTCTGATCCATCAGAGAGATACGATATAAGAAAGAACACTGGACTGGGAGTTGACACCCTACCCTTACTTTTCAGACAAGGAAACTGAGGCCAAGAAAAATGAAGTGATTTGCCCAAGGTCACCCAGCTAGTTAAATGGCAGGACCAGAATTTGAATCCAGATTTCTGACTCCACATTCACTCTGCTTTTAACTACTTATGTGACCTTTGGCAAATCTCCTAACCCCCCCGGGTTTGCCTTATATTTCTTATCTGTCCCCTTATCCAAGAAGATGCTTTAGTGAAGGCTTGTTGAATTGAATCTGTCAAAGAAGGGGATTAACATAGATGATTTCTAATGTTTTATGTACTGCGAGTAATGGATACTTGTAATGGCAATTTAGATTCGAAGACCTTTCCCACCATTTAATAGGCCGTGTGACCTGCTTACACGACAGGAAGCCTAAGTTACATGTGGTGGGAGGAGCTTCCTGACAGGAAAAGGAAGTTATGTCACAGGAAATACTGGAGAGAGCGAGAGCGAGAGCGAGCAGTTATGGCTGCTAATGGCCACCCTCGTGATTGTTAGAACTGAACAGGCTGACTTAGCTGTACTGTGAGTTTGTGTTTGGGGAAGCCCCCAGCAGGGGTCAGAGAGGTTTTGGGATGGCTAGGCTCCATGTTATGATATCTTGTATTGAATGTTTTATTGCTTTATATAGATTAGATAAATGGCTTGTGGGATGTGGTTCTCTGGTATCTAAATAAATGTTATACTTCTACCTTCTATGTGGATAGTCTCATGTACTTTGTGATACAGAGCCACATAGGCATTTTGACAATTATCATCGACATTGTTATTATTGCCTTACTGCTACAATACTTCATTGATAGTCGATTCCAATCCCGTTGATGCCCTGACAATTGGGCCACCTGAACTGCTCTCCAAGCTAGTTAGCAGAAGAAGAGCGAGCCACAGAGAATCAGTGTGGCATTGTAGAAAGATGCCTGAGCCGGGAGCTAGAAAACGCGAGTTTAAATCTCAGGCCTGGAACTTACCACCCATGTGACTTTGCACAAATTGTTTGACTTCTCCAAGCCCCGTCAATAAACTAGAAAAGCAATACCTAAATAACATTCAGCTTGCATGCCACATGCTTTATCTTTACCTCTCCTGGTCCCCTTCCAGCTAATACTAACAACATCTAGCATTTATATAGTGTTTTAAGGTTTGCAAAAATATCATCTCACTTTATCCCCACTCCAACCCGATAAGATAGGTGCTATTATTATCCCTATTTTACAGAGGAGGAAATTGAGTTGGGGAGAGGCCAAGTGACTTGCTCAGGGTCACACAAACTAGTAAGTATTTGAGACTGGATTCGGACTCAGGACTTCCTGATGCCAGTTTCAGCTCTCCAACTGCTGTGCCACTTAACTATCTAGTACTCCATTACCATGACTGAAATTACCTTGTTATATATATGTATCTATGTATATACATACGTATAGCATAGATGTATAATGTTACATATATATCTATGCTATACATGTATGTGCTCATGCATGTGTGAATATATAAATATTCATATATACACATGTATGTATGTATATATGTACATATATATATATATATACACATATATATATCTTGGATATATATTCCCAATAGAATGTAATCTTCTTGTTAGGAAGGACTTTTCATTTTTGTATCCCCAGTGCCTAATGCAGTGCCTGCCTGCCTAAGTTTGTTAAATTCTTATTGACTGATTGATTTCTATAAAAAATCTTTTGCATAGAGCATACCTTCCTATGAGTATATTCCTATGAGTATATTCCAATCATGAGTTATTTGGAGGAGAAAGTGAGGCTGGTGACCGTGCACAGTCCTCCCTCACTCAAATCAAAGTCAACTGTGAGTCATGTCATCATTTCCCTGATGTCATGGTCCTCTTTGAGAATGAAGGACAAACACAACAATAATATTTTCTACAAAGTCTTAGTTACAATCTATGAGATTGCCTTTGTTTGTGTCAATTTCTCAGTTTCAAATGGCTTATTACCCCTTAGTGAATAGAAAGTCTCCCTGGAAACCATGCATTGGCATAGTTCCATTTGAGGCCATAGGTTTGTATATGACCTTCTTCTCAGTCCTCAACAGGTAATCACCAGCCACCGTGTGGCTGCTCACCATCTCTCTTGCATTTGCTGATGCCTGTGGACTTTCTGATTGTTCCCTGGTCCATAGAATGATGCTTCTCCTTCAGAGAGCCGAGATCCATCCCCAGTGGGAAGAGCTTCACACCTTTTTGTGCCACATTCACTTTTCGGGGTTTATCGTTTCCATTCTTCTCTTGGTCAGGTTCTTGCACTTGCCAATTTTCTTCCATTTCCTCATTTTTTCTTCTCCTGCCCCTTCCTTCCTGAATTATATCTTCCATCCTATCTAAGAACTCTTCTACCTCCCAGGAACATAGAGAGGCATCCGTTAAGCTCCACCATCTTCTAACCAAGTAAGTACACCTGCCACAGCCTGCGGGAAATCTGGACCAGGGTTAACAAGGACCAGCCAGGTGCTGGCTTGGCATATGAGCTTTACAGGAGCCACCTGAAATGCTTAGTAAGCAGAAAACTACCTAAGGCAAGAGCTGGAGACCTGCCAGTCCATTGCACCTGCTTTGCCAATGTGGGAAAGAGGGTAGGGGCAAAGCAGAATCCAGAAATTAATATATCTTGGAATTGGGTATCAGAAAAGAGAGTATAGTTCTGAGTCAATGAACCACGGGGTCAGATCCAAGATTGCAACTCCGAGTTACAGGTGAGGTTTCAGAACCAACAGGCAGGCAAAGCAGATTCAGGTTCAGGCTGATCAGAGATGATGAGAATTGGTAAAGTTCCAGCCAGTGTAGAAGCATTTTGATGGCTCCACCCATTTCCAACCACTTGCCTCACATGCTTGCAATGTGAATTTAACAAGATCAGATCACAATTAATGCATGTGTAGTTGGTGAATGTGGCCTGCAGGAATACAAACATAGACTCAAAGAGTATTTGAAGTGGTGGTTGTTGTTTAGTCGTTTTTTCAGTCATGTCTGACTCTTCATGACCCCATTTGGGGTTTTCTTGGCAAAGATACTCGAGTGGTTTGCCACTTCATTCTCTAGTTCATTTTACAGATGAGGCAAATGGGGTGAAATGACTTTCCCAGAGTCACACAGCTAGTAAAGTATCCAATGTCAGATCTGAATTCAGGTCTTCCTGATTCCAGGCCTGGTACTCCAACCACTATTATACTATTAGAAGTAGAAGGGACCCATAAATATCATCAAATCTAGTAGATTCATGTTACATATGTAGATGATAATGCACATAAAAGTTAAATGAAATCATGAAATCCAAATGGTGGATATAGGAGATATAGGATATAGGAGAACCTATATCTCCTGACTGATTCCAGGGCCCTTTTACATCGCACTGTAATTTTACAAGTCACTAGAGCAGGTCTCTCAGTTTCCATAACTCTTAACATGAAATGGCTAGCAATCTCAGCTACAGTCCTTTGTAGCTCCCCCTATAAATGCTTTCTATGAGCTTCTCCCAGAAACTGCTTATGCGCTTGACACTCTCCCAGTCATGTGACTTCCTTCTGTGGTTCTCTTCATGCTGATCTGCCCAGGTATAAGGCAGTCATCAACATCATCATCATCGTCACCATCTCATCATCGTCGTCGTCATCGTCATTGTCATCATCATTTTATTCATAAAGCACCTTGAGGGTTTCAAAGTGCTTTAATATATAACTTATCTCATTTGATCCTCACACCAACCCTATGACGTAGGTGCCATTATTATCCCCTCTTACAGATGAGGAAATTGAGGTTAAAAGTGGTTAAGTGGCCTGTCTAGAGTCATATAGTCAATAATTCGAGGCAGGATTATTAACTCAATTAATTAATTAATCAACCTATCCACTGTACCACCTTGTTCCCATCAGTTCTGGTGTGAGGGTGATCCTGAGTTCTTGAAGTCCGTGCCAGTGCAAGCACTGGTATTTCCTGCCAAGGTGGAAAGGCTTCGCATATGGTTCCATAATGGGCTATATGGGTCTGTTGTCTGAGGACGAAATGAGCTAAATTTGGACAGAATAATCACTACCATTAGCAGTTAAATTATTCTTCAACCAAAGAAACTCAAAAAGATTGTGAATTAAGGTGAAGGAAATTGTAATCTGCGTTGGTAGAACAAGTACAAGTGATAGTGTTCATCCTTGAGGTAAATATAGAGTCTATATTATATAGATCATCAGTGATCAGCCCTAGGCAGCTAGGAGGTACAGTGGATTGAGAGCTGGGTCTGGAGTCACAAAGACTCATCTACATGAGTTCAAATCCGGCCTCAGACATTTACTAGCTGTGTGACCCTGGGCAAGTCACTTCACTCCATTTGCCTCAGTTTCCTCATTTGTAAAATGAGCTGGAGAATGGCAAACCATTCCAGTATCTTTACGAAGAATTCCCCAAGTGAGGTTTCCAAGAGTTGGACATGACTGAACTAACTGAACAATAACAAATTAGCATAATATAATAGTTAATATTTATATAGTATTTACTATGTGCCAGGGGCTTCACAATTATTGTCTCCTTTTATTCTCACAACAACCTTGGGAGGTCAGTGCTATTATTATCCCCGTTTGACACACAGGGAAACTGAGGCAAGCAGGGGTTAAGTGACCTGCCCAGGGTCACAGAACTGGTGGTGTGTCTGAAATCAAATTTGAACTCAGCTCTTCCTGACTCCAGGCCTAGAGCTCTCACCACAGCGCTACCCAGCAGATGCATCGGCAACCACGGAGACCACTTGCTAGGATATTCTCAAATCACTCAGTCCTTCCCTCTGCTTCTGTTGCTTTGTCACACCTGTTCACTGCAGCTGGATATTCAGCTCTTTGAAAGTTAAGTGTGTGGGCCGAGCCAGATCCTCTGGCTATCGGCATGTTCCCTCCTCCTCATTTCTCCCCAAACTTGTTTTTTTCCTATCCCAGGTTCCAGGTCAGCCCAAAGTTCATTGAGATGATCCAAGCACTTTTAGTACAATGCTTAGCACATTGTAAGTATTTAATGATTTTTTTTTCATTCAGTCAATTTTTACTTCACCAGAACATGGACCTCAGTCCTCCATTCCCCACTCCCAATATCTCATTTAGCCCTGTCCTTGTTATAATGGATACCCAGTAGTTCAAAAAGAAATTCTTTATCTGATAAGTAAAGCCCAGTTACTAGTCCTGCTCAATCAGCCAACAGGAGCCTTGAAGGCCCATAAATACCAAGAGCCCTTAGAGTGCTTTTTGGGGGGAGATGGTGGGATGTGGGAGGAGGGCAGGATGAAAGATGCAAAACTTCGTAGTGGGTCTGGAATGTAAACTTATACCATGGAGCTGAGTATGTTCGCATTTGCACCAATCCTGTGAAACTACTCCTGACTTTTCACTCTTATTGCTGAGACCAAAGTTCCATGGGGGCTCATGGCGTCCTTCCAGTGACGAATCATCCTGAAATCACTGGCACTGCTTCAGCTTTTAAATTCCTCTCTCCTGACAACCCACCTCCCCAAATGTCTTTTGTTACATCTTATCCCTCATCGGACACTGTTCCTTTCCTTTGTTTCTCTTTCTCCCTCTTCCACCTCCCCCTCTTCTTCATTGCCTTTTGAAAGTCCCATATACCAGCCAGATTACAGCCTTCAGGTTTTTACTGCCTCAGGCATTTTATAGCTCATTCCTTCAGTCTCCTAATTAGTGTCTCCTCCAGCTGCTGTTTATACTGGCCTGTTCAACCTTTACACACTGTGCTGCCTGTGAATTCCTAAGGATTCCCTCTGCTTTCCAGACAGGACCCTAAGTCACCTCGAGGTGCCTATCCCCTTGTCTGGCAGCGTGGCTCTGAAATATGGCCACGTTCTTGTTCTTTTCATACCTGGGCCAGTCAGAAAGGCTCTCGTCTACACTGTCTCCTCCATTGGACAAATTTATGAACACATAAACTAATAACTCATGATTATATGGCATGTTAATGTCTACAAAGTATCTTGTACTGAACCACTGGGACTAGTATGGTCTGCCGCTAATGGCTACCAGATGAGACTTGTCCGATAGAGCAGAATGTAGTTGGAAATGTTTGGGATTTCTGCTTTTGCTGGTAAATTCAGCTTTTAAAAAGTGATTCATATTTTGAAAGGCTTCTATTGCTATGAAATCAAAACCACAAGCTAATCCTGCTTCTCATACCGTATTTCTCTGGAATTCGCTTTTCTGTTTCTTTCATGTTCCCAGTCAGGGAAAAAGACACAACGGAAATGCTGTGCTCGAGACCAGCTTTGGTCCTGAGTTCCTTTCTCTGTCCTTAAAAGTCCCGCTCATTGTATACATGCTGAAACACATGGCTCCTTCTAACTGAGATGACAAAGGAACATGGAACCAAGAGCAAGCAGCATTCAGAGCTCTCCCTTCAGATGGCACTGAGCAAAAGAAAAACGGGGTGTCAGAGCCCCCTCTCACAACCTGGGTTCTCAGTTGGGACGTGGACTGCCTGTACATATTGCTAGTGTTGAAGAATGTTTTCATCCAAAAAGTACATTGAAAAGAGCATTTGCTTCAGAGATATAGGAACCAGATTCAAATCCCACCTCTGAAACTTACCAACCTAGGGCAGATCATTTAACCTGCTAGGCTTCAGTTTTCTCATCTGAAAAAGGAAGGGGCTGGAAAAGATGACTTTGGGGTCCCTTCCAGCTTTTGATCTTCTAGGATTCTATGTTCTCCCTACATAGGTTGTTGTTGTTTGTCCTTTGTTTTTGAAAAGGACCAATTGTATCAGAGGGTGATTTAAGTGAAGCAAAGTTGCACAAAGTCATCAGCTTCACTCTCTCTCTCAGAGTCATCAAAGTCCAGCGACAAGACAAAAGCCAGGATCACTGGTAATGGGCCAGGATGCAGTGGATGACCTTGTCATCTTCAGTGTCTGACCAGGTTCTAAGCTCTCCACAGTGCCAGCTTTAGCCGCCTTTGTGGTCATTGGAACAAATTGTTCACATCTGCCCATTTGGCCAGGGGGAAGTCTTCACATGCTTGGGGTAGACACCCTCTAACTCATCGATTGGTTTAAGTTCCATCGGTTACCCTTAACTTGGTTTAGCCCTTCTGCTGAGATGGTTTTGGAGGTGACCGCTGCACATTCTACAGCTTCTGGAGCCATAGGTGAGAGTTGAGTGACAGGTGGATGCCAAAGGTGGATGATTAACCCTGAAAAAGGCTTCACATCAGATATGCTAGTCCTCCCTGGACACCCCATACACGCCCTAGCTAGGTAGTGAGTTCCAAACAGACAAGAACCATCTCTCTATGCATCTGCTGTTCCTACAGTGGCACAAAACAACAATCATAATGATTGCATATACATATATGCATGTATTTATATGGGTATACGTTGCATACATATACGTGTGTGCATGTGTATGTATTACATGACATATTGTATGTATATATGTTAAATATATACATATGTATATAACTATAAATGTACGTGTGTGTGTGATTTTCTGCCAGATTGGCATTTTCCACTGAAGTAAATTCTCAACTAGAGAAGCAGAGGTCCTTGGGAAACTCTTTACCTCTTAACCAGAGGTGGGGGAATCCAGTATTGGTGAGGGAAAAGTCATCACGAGAGCCAACTAATTGAGTGGAGACCATGAGGGCCTTCTTCAGCATGGTAGAGAGTAGGATAGGCAGAATGGTAACAGAATGAAGAGAAATGGTTTCTAGCCTTATCGTTTTGAAAGCACTTTTCATATATTATCTTATCTGAACCTTATAATACAACATTACTACAAGTAATATCTCCACTGAACTAAGACTCAGAGGGATTACAGTCAGTAGGATATAAACCCCCTCGATTTCAAGGATTGTTACATGATTTGTCTCTGTTATTTATTACTGTTATTATTATATTTATCATATTTGTTATTTATTTATTCATTATTTATCTTAACACAATGGAGCAGTAGCAGGCATTCAATATTGAATTGAATTGAATTGAATTAAATTAAATTAAGTGACTTGCCTATGGTCACACAATTAGTAAATATGAGAAGTCAGATTTGAACTCAACTCTTTTCTAACAGTAATCACAGCCATCTTTCTACTACAGTATTCCATTTTCAAGAAATCATTCTGGATTGATTTTTCTTTATCCACATGTACATTTACTCATTCATTCATCCAGTTGCTCTTCCAACCAACATTCAGTTTTTCGACTCTATTTTAGGAACAGTCACAGTGCCTGTCCTTAGGGGGTCTGTAGTCTAACAAGGAGCTACTCATTTCCAAAAGCCAGATGGGACTGATATGGGAGTCTACCTACGCAGTTGCCTCGCTCTGAATGGAGCCTGCACTTTGTTCAGATTTGATGACCCAAAAGATGCTTTGAGAAAGACAAGATTTTATTCAAGACCCTGAGGGCCACTGATCTCCCAGCAACCAGTCCTGCCATCTTGCCCATCCTGGAGCCCCTCTGCAAATAACTCGGCAGTCCTGCATTTTGTTTTAGAACATTTGGACACACATTCATATTCACACAAGAGGAGGCGGGGGAAAGAAATCTGGCTGGCAGCCAAGCAGCTCAACGCAAGAAAACGACCACAGAGTCACAAGGGGACTGAATGTACAGGTGAAGCGTTTCCATTTCTCTGTGAATAAGAAAGAGAACCCATTTTCCATTGTGTGCTGCTTAGAAGCCTGTTTCTGGCTCCTTCGATGGAGATAAAGGTGGTTTGTTTGAAGAGGTTTATTTTCAGCAAAGCAGGAGAAACAGTGTATGTAGAGGGGGAGGGGAATGAGCACTGGATTGGTAGAGAGGAGCCCTGGGTTCTAGTCCTGACTCTACCACTAACTACAATTTTTGTAACCTTGGGCAAGTGTCTTCTGTTTCTGGCCTTCTTTGTTTTTCTGTGTAAATTGTGGTGTTGGCTTAGACAAAGGTGTCCTTAGTCTCTTTTTGTGTTATAAGACCCTTTGGGAGTCTGATGAAGCCCATGGACCTCTTCTCTGAATCATATCTCAAGATAATTGAAGGAAATGCTAAATTTCAGTTAGAGGTTCATGAAAATAAAGATGCAATTTCTTTCTGTTTTGAGTTCACAAACTCTCTCCCGCCCCTGAAATCATTTCAGACAGACTTCCCCAGGGGTCCGTGGATCTCAGGTCAAGAACCCCCTGCCTGACTCAGACAACCTCTAAGTTGTCTTCCAGCTCTGTGATTCTATGAAATAGCAAAGTCCATAAGTATGCTTAAAAAAAATCTTAACACCTTTTAAAAAGTTTTCTGACAGTTTTCAAAAATCTATGATCCTGTACAGTTTAAGATTATCCCCCCCAAATTTCCCTCATTTCTGCCCCTCTGTGCACTGGTGCCCTAGATTTAGCATCAGAAAGGACCCTTTTTACAGACGAAATTATTGAGGCCTAGAGAGCTTCAGTGACTAGCCCAAAGCTGTATAGGAGTAAACTGCAGATTTAGAAGTAGTGAGCATTATTTGACAGAAACCATACACCTAGGCAGGGAAGCTGAGTATTAATATTTAACCAAGAGGAGCAATGGTATGCGATCAAAATGCACCTTGCAAGGTGTAGATCCTGGGACACCCTTCTTCTGGAAATCTCAGAAGAGGGGACTGCCTATTATATTGGACTGACCTGAGGATAAGAAGAAAGAAGTCTGTTTTGGGAATCCATTGAGACAGCATCAAGTGCTGAAGAAAGTGGGTCAGAATAAACTCTGATCTAGCCAAAAGAAGAATCAGTATCTTCATGAGTCATTTCTCCAGTTCGCTCATTTGAGCCTTTCTCTTCAATTCTGTCCTACTTTTAGAGCTGGCAGGGGCCTTAGGAGGGGGCATGTGGGTGGCACAGTGGATAGAACACTGGGCCTGGAATCAGGAAGACTCATCTTCCTGAGTTCAAATCTGGCCTCGGACACTCACTAGCCGTGTGACCCTGAGCAAATCATTTAACTCTGTTTGACTCAATTTCCTCATCTGTCAAATGAGCTGGGGAAGCAAATGGCAAACCACTCCAGTATCTTTGCCAAGAAAACCCCAAAATGGGGTCATGTAGAGTTGGACACAACTGAAACAACTCAATAACAGGAAACTTGTGGGTCTGGTAGTCCTATCCTTTTATTATACAGATATAGAAACTGATCATAGGTTATAAAGCTAGAGAGGGAAGGGACCTTGGAGGCCATCTAGTCCAACTCCTACATTTTATAGGTGTGAAAAACTGAGTCTCAGAGAAATGAAGTGATTTGCCCACAGAAATACATGAAGCATATGTCAAAGATGGGTTTCAAATCCAGGTCCCCTGACTCGAGTCAGCCTTCTTTCTACTGTATGATACTGTTTCCCAAAGGCCACAGTAGCTGAGTGACATGGCCAAGGTCACTCAGGCAATCATTATCAGAGTCAGGGTTTTAATATGGAGCCTTGATTCCAAATCTAAATTTCTTTCTATAACACCTTGCTTCTATTTTCCTTCCTTCCTTCCTTCCTTCCTTCCTTCCTTCCTTCCTTCCTTCCTTCCTTCCTTCCTTCCTTCCTTCCTTCCTCCCTCCCTCCCTCCCTCCCTCCCTTCTTTCCTTCCTTCCTTCTTTCCCTCCTTCCTCTCTCCCTGCCTCCTTCCCTTCCTCCTTCCTTGCTTCCTTCCTCCCTCCCTTCCTTCCTCCCTCCCTCTCTCTCTTCCTCTCTTCCTCCCTTCTTTCCTCCCTTTCTCCCTCCCTTCCTTCCTTCCTCCTTTCCTTTCCTTTCCTTTCCTTTCCTTTCCTTTCCTTTCCTTTTCTTTCCTTTCCTTTCCTTTCCTTTCCTTTCCTTTCCTTTCCTTTCCTTTCCTTTCCTTTC